>VZSZ01008262.1:27503-70043 GCA_013398815.1 Ibidorhyncha struthersii
TGGAACAGGGAACTAGATGCCTCGCTGCTATGCAAATACGACTACAGGTCAATCATCTTACTCTACAAATAGCAGACAGCCCAGGGCCCGTTGAGCTCCCCTGCACGGCAGCAGGCTGCATGCCGGAATCTCCCCTTGAGTAGGGACCACTCAAGGTTGTATCTCCTAGAGGCTGAGAGATACCTTACTGCGACAGATCCTTGGTAAGTGGTTAATAACATGCTAAACTTTGAAATCTTAGCTAAGTGATATAAAAGGATTGATTGTGCATATATAATCCTTTAGACACAAACTGTTGACCAAGTCTAGGACTAGGATTGGATCCAGCTGCACCAAGGGTGTCCTTTCTGAACCTCGTGACTCAACACGAAGGTCTCCCTGTCAGTTCTGTCTGACCCTGTCCTCTATGCAGTAAATAACCAAGTGTGCCTTGCCATCAAATCTCATTAAAACATTGTCACATTTATTATCAAGCTTTGTTAAAAGGTTGTTTTATAACAATAAATATTTCACTGCTGCTGTCTTACGAGTGAAGTGAATCGCTCCCTCCACAGCAAGAGTAGTCTGCACGAAAGCGTCAGGCTTTTTTTCCATTCACGGTCCTGCTGCTTACATTTTATTTTAGCTGGGATCATGCACGATTAAAACAGAACTTGAAATTTCATGAATTCTTGCCTCTCTTTTAGGTGTCATTGACATGACCTCTTATATGTGTTAATACTTCCACTTCTGTGCTTAGTGCATGCCTTTGGCAGAAGAATAGCTTATAGTGTATTTTTCATCATCAGATTTCCAAAAGTGATCCTAACAGCCTACTTCACCTGTCACCATCTGATGTCATTTGCTTCTTGTTTCACTATACTGTCTTCTCCAAAAATGAGCTGCCATGTAGGCAGTGCTCCTTCCGATTTCCTTTATGCAACCATATTTTGCCACATGAGACTGCAGCTCATAGGAACTAACGTGACTAAGGACTCATCATAAACAAAGTTGTCCAACAACAGTATCTTTTCAAATATTGATCCTGGTGTCCAATCTAGTGTTCAACCATTTTCTTCAACCACTCCTCAGTATTTTGGGTGGACTGAACGATCCAGTGGTTACAAGCAAGGTGTTGCAGGTGCCAACAAGATTCTCTAAAGGGTTCAATGTGCTGCATTTAGCAAGTCTTATGTAAAGTCTTAAGCAACCAAAGATATTTTTCTGCCAAATTCTTTATAAGCAGTATCCCGTTCATTGTCTGATGTCATGTGTTTAAGTCAGTAGAGTTACTGTCATTTTACAACATACCGAACTGAGTCCCAAAAGACAAAATCATTGCTGCTTGAAGTCAAAGGGCACTCAAGTCCTTGCTCAGTTTAGAGCCATCTGGAAACATGCTTCCCCTTGCAGAGTTGCTTCTGCTGCTTCTTTAACACAACAGCACGTCTGAAGACTGCAACTGTTAAGAGCATTTCATTCCCTGGAGTTCATGCATACCAGCTTGGAGCTGACTCTGTTATAAAGGTGGCTGCTCCTCCAGTATGATCTGTATTTGATCTCTGATCAAATCTGGAGATTTTGATCAGAGCTTGATATAAAAAAAATGTTTTATAAATTATGTCATACTGACTCTGCTAACCTGGAATTTTGGGAATGCAGGGTAATCCTGGACTTGGCACCAACAGTTTGTTAAATGCCAAGAAATAGAGTAGAATGATTTCTCTTTTACTAAACTTGATACCGTATGACCAGTGTAGTACACGTCCTACCTACACATAAATTCAGATGACAATTAGGTTTCTAGAAAAAGTTGAAGCAGCAGTTTTTTCGTCTCTGTGACGTAATGTATCTTAATCTTTACTCTTCCCTTATCCTCAGACTAGCTTTTTTCCATTTTAGTTTCTCTCACTTCTCCTTTTTTAGTATCTATACCCCACTTTTGTCCTGGAACTTGGCAGCTTTATCAGCATCGTCTTTAAGATGACCTTGATCTTAGTACTACAAATGTGTTAATATGAGGTACACACTGAGAGCTACTGCTTGGGTTAACCAGAATCAAATTAATTGTGACTTAAAATTCTTTTCCTCAGCAATATTTCAGAGCTGTTGCTTTGAAATCAAGACTTATTCTAGACTATAGAGTTTTGGACCAAACTATAATTCTTAAATTCCTAATAGACAGAGGATTGTTTCTGCAAATAAAAGCAATTGCACCTTGCCTTAGAAGTATGCTGAACAGAAAAAAATAATAATACAAAAAGAGTAAACTTCACAATATTACCCCATTAAGCTTATAAAAAAGGTACAATCCCACTGTGATTTTGGGACCTTCCAGGTGACTGCAAAAACATGACTCATTTCAAATGAAAAAAATGAATACATATGAAAGCAGGACTGGAAAAATGACCCTATTCTATTTTTACATTCTGGTTTTACAAGGAAAGAAATATGTCTGTTAGAAGTTATTACTAGCAGAACAGCTTGTGCGAGGACTACTTCTTTACAGAAACTTTGAGAAACATCTCTCTCACAGATCCTCAAGATGTGTATTATATGTCCAGACCAGCAAGAGACCACATGCATCTTGGTACTGAGTTTAGTTTTAACTACACATGTGTAGCAGCTTCTTTCTAAACCCCACCACAAGTGAGTAGGTAATCTGTTCAGAAGTCTGTAGACCATATGTTTAAGGACATGTTATAAATTCTCCTCAAGGGTTATTTTGCAGTCCAAAACTCCACAGAATTCACAATTTATCATTTTGCTATTCTTCTACTGTTCTGGTTATTGCCTTTTGATGCAACCCACAGCTTCTTCCAAAGGCAACTTCTCTAAATTCAGTTTCCATTACACTTTCATCTGCATTTCATTAGTGGCAGAGCCTCATTCAGGTACCCACACAATTAAGCAAAATTTCTTTCAAAGAGTGGGTTACAGTTTAAATTCACCACTGGAACTGAAACACAAAATTGTCTTGTGCCAAAAACATATCCGTAGTACTAACTACACTGTTTTGTTTATATTTATGCCTAATATATGGGGACATCCAAACACGCTATTTTTTTCTCTGTTTTGTATTATATAGTTGAAAATGAGAGTAATAACACCAAAATACCTCATATGTAAGGCTCAAGATGATGCAAAAATATCACAGAAATAATTATACTACAAATACAGACAAAATAAAGTGAAGGTAGGCAATATCTACATCCTAATTCCACATTTCCAGGATCAAATTCAGTACTGGCTCCTGAACTGTTACCTGCATATTGAGGATTTTTATCTGTAAGGTGACTAACACTCTCCCAAGGAAATTTTCAATGAGCTGTAATATCAAGCTCAATAAATATTAATGAAAAACAAATAGTCATTGATTTTATACTACACATTGATTTTCTAAAGTACAAAAAGTAATTTAACATTTTGGCATGCATCAGAAACATGATACTAGATACCGTTCTTGATTAGCTTGCATAAATACTTACTTTCAATCTCCTTAATTTTCATTTCCCAGGGTATGCAGGCTGTCTTAAAATTCTCAAAATCTCTTTGAAATTTCATCCATTTCTGAAAAGGGTCACAGACAGAAAAACCCACCATCATCTCAGTGCCCAGATTCTCAATTTCTCCTTGAGCTAATGTAAACCCTTAACCATCCACAGTATCCTTTGGCAGAGCCCACTGCAATAGAAGCACTAGCTTATGAAGAACCATCTCCTTTTGTTTGTTCTGAATATGTTTCCTACTGGCTTTGTGTGAAGTCCTTATTTCTTCCACAAGAAGAATGATTAAATAATTCCATCCTTTCATGCCATTCATTTTTTTTAGAATTGTTTCTAAGAATTTAATTTGTTATTTCCTTTGCTGTTCAAAATTCAGAACTGGAGCTCAAGCTGTGTCATTTAATTACAATTAGTCTACCCAGTAGTTTATCTGTTGGATAAGTGTAACTTCTGTAATTGAGCTTCCTGTGCCCAGCTGAGTTTGAAAGCCTAATTATTTTTTGTTAACATTAATGCTTATGAGATGTGACTACCCAACTGCTTGCAGAAAATCCAGTCTAAATTAAGGTAAACCCAGCCATAGCAAGTAGTCCTGCCAAATATTCTTAGCATCATTCTGCATCGGCATATTAGTTTGGGGCAAGGGCTCTTTTGAAGTAGATCTCCCAAACCATCCCAGTTCACCACACTTATATTTGCACTGCAAAGCAGTGTCACAGCATAAAGCCAAACCATAAGATGTACTTGAGGAGTGTACTTGAGATATATGATAACCCACAGCTACTGGGTATTTAGTCCTTGGGGCTATGCAGGACTTAGCCCAAAGAAAGACCTGCCAGAACGCATATTGTGTGGACACTGGGTCCTCAGCAACCACTGTTTGGCCTTTCGGTCACAATCCTACAGTGCCATATTGCTTCCTAGGATACACGTGGCTCCAGAGCCTTGGCTCAGTGGAGATGCCTACCGTATTTTTGCTCAGGGGAAAATAATGCACTTTTTGATCTTTAACAGAGGGCTATCTCAAAGGAAAGACAGTTGACAGAAAAACCCAATCTACACCAAGAGAAATGAACTTTCACAAGATATTAAAATCTTGCAAACTCTTGCAAAACAGTTGTTCTTTGTCTTGGTGACAAGTCTCAATCAAACTGTGAGCTTGCATTAGAAATCTTCATGTGAGAGCAGTGGAAATAAAAGTGTTAACATGCAAAGAAAGACAAGGAATTCTATTTTGGAAGATGGATACATATGGCAATAATCTGCAAAAAGCTCCCCATTTGCATTACATGAAGTTAAAGAAATAACAAATTTACCTTGGTCATCATCACTTTGTATGCATAGAATTTTTTTCCTTTTCCTTTTCCAAGAGCACCTTCAAACTTTTCCACAAAAAGCTGGGCTTCCCTGGAAAATAAGGGCAAAAGAGAGAGATAGATGACACTACGGTAAACATGATATTGTCTCTACCATAGCAAGGTAATTTTTTATGTGTTCTAACTCCTCATAGAGTTTTGGATAATCTTGTTCCCTTAGTAATGCTTAGAAAGATATGCTCTGAGATTTTGTATTTCACAGAAGACTAATCATATGTAGTGCAAACAGAACAAGGAACTTCAGTCATCTGTTCTAATCCAAATGCATTTGGAGCTCTGAGGTTTGCCTGCATCCAGTTAATGTTATCAAATATTTTTAGTCACAGTGACTTTCTTTTGCAGTTCAGATGCTGCCTGTTTGTGCCACTTAGAAACTGTTATTCCTCCTGGTTCCACCTAATATAAGTTGTTGTCCCAAGGGAAATTTATTTTCTTCTTTTATTTTAGAGATATATATACACTAGAGCCTTGATTCCCCTGTGTCTACCCTTCTCAAGACTAGATTTAATTCAACTCTTCAGAATTTCTGCATACATCATCTCTAACTGTTCCATTTCTTAGAAGTGTAGCTTCAGTGGTCCCCAAAAGACTAAAATTTTGCTTATAAAGATATGGAAGTTAAATAATACCCTGGTGATACAGATATGAAAGGAAGAATTTTAAATTGTTTTAAAAAGGCATAATGAACATGGATTAAAACAATAAACAGATGAGATAAAGAGCATACTAATATTTCCTCCATTTCATCTCATTTTCATTTATAAGTATGACTTTCATGTGTGTCTCTATTGAGAAAATGTGCCCTAAAGGCTAAATGACCTGATCTAAAACACTAGAAAATAGAGTAAGAATTCTTAGTCAATGTACGCACAAGACTGTGTAACTATATTATCATCACACTAGATGCCTCCAGAGCATTGTATATTATATTAGGTATAAGCCCTCGAGAAAAGGTAGACTATTGGGAAAATGTTAATTGTGATGCACATCTGTCCAGAAGGGCTACAGATAAATTCACTGAAAGAAATTAATTATCATGCTTATATCTTCTGCTCGCATATTTCACGTAAGCAAGCAAAAAGGTTGTGTTAAACTGCAAAATCTGATGATGGTATTGGCAGAATAGTACTGTAGCTGCAATAAAGGAAAATTAAAATTTTGTGTGAAGAAGGCTGTTAGCTGCATCATAAATTATCTTAACTCATGGTTAATCTCAATGTGTCTAAAAATACTGTGTATTTGTAATGACTACAAATACTTAGAGTGATCTTCATACTATCATTTGAAGACCTATCAAAACCTCTCCCCACTAAACACCCACCGCACCATTTTCTTTGGCTCGCAGTACCAAGGTTTTGAACAGCCTTTTTTTCCTTTGCTTCCCAAGACTGTACAAAAGAGAGCTTTTGAATTTAGCTTTCACTCTGTTAGAGCTTCCCCTCTTTGAAAGCCCTCTGAGCACTCTCATCTTCCAAGTGCTCACAGCAAAACCTAGCTGGTGAAGCATCAGGACCAGTGCTAGTCCACCTGACCTCCACAGGAGTTTAGTGTGCCTTTACCCGCCATCTGAGATCCCATTTTCTCCTTCAAAGACACAGGTTGGCAGAAACAAAAAACTACACACAACGAAATGAGTCTCAATACAATAACCTTTTTCCCCCCCGTGGCACAAGGTACGCACAGATTCAGATAAAAAAGCTAAAATACCCAGCCACCGTCCCAGCTACTCATCCCACCTATTCACCACTTCAAAGTGTTCCTAGGGGATCGAGCCAGCATCTTTTTAAGGCTCTAGATCCCTTATTCTCAGTTCTACTCTTCTGGATCACATTTATATTCTGGATTTTGCAGTCAGATCTTTCTGTACTTTAGCTAACCTTGACACTGACTGAGCTTTCATTGTTTTCCAAGCCGCTAAAAAAATTTCTGGCTCAGCACTCACATGTCATCCTTTCATCTTGATTTTAAAAAAAATCTACTTTTAAATACTCTCATACTCTCAAAAAGTCAGAGAAAACAAATTCTTTCAGCTTCAGGAAACTAGTGTCTGCAAGACCCTTTTAAATCCATGTCCTGAGGATTTATAATGTTGTTGCACTGTCAGGAGATATAAAGCAGTCCTAACAGCAGATGGCAGCGTCCTCATAAACTCAGCTGTCAGTGCTGGAGCAGTATCATAAAAAGCAGCCGGAACCAATACACTGGACATGTACCAATCTCCCATGTCAGCATGTCATATTCTGGATTTAAGAGGAAAACCTTCCACCACCACTTCTATCACTAGGTAATTCAAGCATTGGAGCTTGTTCATGAAAAATTACCGAAATCAAAACCTACAGAGCTGTAGAAAACCTGAGCTTTCAGTGATTTCAGTGATGTGCAGTTATGCTGCAGAATATGAATATTTCAAATTTTGAGGTTTTTTTTTACAGTGAAGCAGTAAATTAGAAATTTAAGGGGATAATATAAAAACAATCATTAATGTAAAAAATCCTTCGTAACAGATATGAACATATTTTGCATCTGTAGCTGAACACAAAAGTTCTCCAAAAACATGTTCTGCTATAAAATTAAGCTAAGCCAAAACAGGAAGGAACTTTCCACAATGAAAGTTATAAAAATATTTATTTTAAACTCTTAATCCAAGCCTTCTGTTCACTTGTTTTAAATGTCTTTTTACACGGTTTTCTAAAAAAAATATAGTATCTCTTATCTGTGTATGCCTCCTGGACTCTTCATCAAGCAATCTTTCAAGTTAGAGTGTTAGCAGTATTTATGTCTTTTCTCCAGGACAAACAAAAACACTCGGCACTGGTGAGGCTGCATCTTGAGTACTGTGTTCATTTTTGGGTCCCTCACCACAAGAAGGACATTGAGGCACTGGAGCGTGTCCAGAGAAGGGCAACAAAACTGGTGAGGGGTCTGGAGCACGTCCTATGAGGAGCGGCTGAGGGAATTGGGGTTGTTTAGCCTGGGGAAAAGGAGGCTGAGGGGACACCTTATCACTCTCTACAACTATCTGAAAGGAGGTTGCAGAGAGGTGGGAGTCGACCTGTTCTGTCAAGTAACAGGTGGTAGAACAAAAGGACATGGCTTCAAGTTGCACCAAGGGAAGTTTAGATTGGATATCAGGAAGAATTTCTTTACTCATCAGGGTAATCAGGCATGGGAACTTGTTACCCAGAGCAGTGGTGGAGTCCCCATCCCTGGAGGTATTTGAGGGTCGTGTAGATAGAGTGCACAGGGACATGGTTTAGTGGTGGGCTTGTCAGTGTTAGGTTAATGATTGGACTAGATGGTCTTACAGGTCTTGTCCAATCTAGGAGATACTGTAATCCTGTGATTGCTTTTTTGAAGGTGGTGATTCGGATCTCCAGGTTTAATGCTGCTGACTCTTCTGAATGCTTCCCTGGGTTTTACTTTGCCAGTAGCTGAGGTTCCATTTCTTCCTGAATCCCTCCTTCCCCATACATGAAGCCAAATGAGTTACACATGCAAGACCAGAGCACAAAACCAGTTGGATCCATGCATGCACAATATTTGTGAAGCTACTTTCAAGTTTCATGAAAGAAATATGAAGCAACTCCTTTCATTTGTTTATATTTTGCTTTCTGGTACTTACAAATTTGTGGTATAAATCTTGAAAAAAATCAACAAAGTCCAAATGGTAGGCTTAAAGTATCATTTCAGTTTTCCATTTACACTGTATTTGCATTCTAGTCTAGTTACAATACACTGTGACTTTTAGAATTAATAAGACTTTGGGGAATTACTGCATATTTCACACTGACCATGACAAGAAGATGTTTCAAATATGCATTAAAAACTGTGACTATTAATATTTCCCATTCTTGTGAAGTAATTGCCAAAATCATCACATAGTTAGTAATCATCGCAAGGTTAATAAATAAGTAGCAAAAGCTACATGGCCCAAAGAGTTATGGTGAATGGAGTTAAGTCCAGTGGCAGCTGGTCACAAGTGGTGGTCCCCAGGGCTCAGTACTGCAGCCAGTTCTGTTTAATATCTTTATCAACCACATGATCAAGGGGATTGAGTACACCCCCATTAAGTTTGCAGATGACACCAAGTTGCGCAAGAGTCTTGACCTGCTTGAGGGTAGCAAGGTTTTACAGAGGGATCTGGACAGGCTGGATCAATGGGCCAAGGCCAATTTTATGAGACTCGAAGAGGCCAAGGGCCAGGTCCTGCACTTGGGTCACAACAACACCACGCAACACTACAGACTTGGGGAAGAGTGGCTGGAAAGCTGCCCAGTGGAAAAGGACCTGGGTGTGTTGGTTGGCAGCCAGCTGAATATGGGTCAGCAGTGTGCCCAGGTGGCGAAGAAGACCAACAGCATCCTGGCTTGGGTCAGAAATAGTGTGGCCAGCAGGACTAAAGAAGTGATTTTTCCCCTGTACTCGGCACTGCTGAGGCTACATCTCAAATACTGTGTTCAGTTTTGGGTCCCTCACTACAAGAAAGACACTGAGATTTTGGAGCATGTCCAGAGAAGGGCAGTGAAGCTGGTGAAGACCACAAGAGCACAAGTCTTTTGAGGAGCAGCTGAGGGAACTGGGGTTGTTTAGCCTGGAGAAGAGGAGGCTGAGGGGAGGCCTTATCACTCTCTACACCTACCTGAAANGCACCAGGGGAGGTTTAGTTTGGCTATTAGGAAAAAATCCTTCACCAAAAAGGTTGTCAAGAATTGGAACAGGCTGCCCAGGGAAGTCATTGAGTGACCAGCCCTGGAGGTATTTAAAAGACATATAGATGTGGCGTCTAGGGACATGGTTTAGTGGTGGACTTGGCAGTGCTAGGTTAATGGTTGAACTCAATGATCTTAAGCGTCTTTTCCAACCTAAATGATTCTATGATTCTATGATTATTATGCAGTTGAAAGATTTTTTTTTTTTAAAAAAAGGATTATTTTGTGAAAGAGGGAAATTCTTCTTTCACTTTTGGAATAAACAATGTTCTACAAGCGTATCTTACCTTTTGGTATATGGTGGATTTTACCAATAACATTCTAAATAGCATTTTCATACTGCTCACTCTACCGCTCACTTAGAAAGACTAAGTCTTACAAGGGAACCCCACCACATGCAAAGATACAGAGGGCTTATTAAGTGCCCCACGGCAGCCTGCTAGATGCATTCATTAATATAAATGCAAATCTCAATAACAATTTGATTCTCTTGAAAATTCCCACCAGAGTTTTAATGAAATATCTGAAAATCAAATCCAGTGCAGAAGCAGATCTTGAAAGAGGGCCTCTGGGTAATGAGGCAGAAACATGCGTGCAGTTGTGTATACAGAAGCCATAACTACTAGATGATGCTGGAGCCATCAAACAGAACAAGTTTTCCTTCTCCCCCTCAGCTTTTCTTCCCTCACCAGCTCTGCAGCAGATTAGTCCCATTGGGTTACCCTTGACCTCTGTGATTTGTAGGTTAAGGAAAGATTTCCCTGGCTTCTGCTTAAGCTTCCTGGCTTTCAAAGTTCAGCACCATTCAGTCAGGGGAAAGGCTTGTGATGTGCTTTCCATGTCTGTGACACATGCTCTTTTTTGTTAAATATAATTGAATATGTTACTTAATTCAGGTTTCTACCTTGATGTCTAAACTATCTCACTGAAAGGCCTCTAACTGTAAATCACTGCAGACTTTTGCCACACTTTGTCCTTCTCTCCATTTCTTTTGTGCTAATAATAAAATGTGAGGGCAGAAAGATCAATCAACCAACAAAAAGTAGTCCTAAACCCATATAACTCTTTTAGAAACCACAGCAGAAACCAAAACCACATACGTATATATGCACGCCTACTTGGAAGTAATGCAACTTCACTAACATGAGGACGTGTCAAAAAAAACGCAGAGCAACAAAACTGAGCTTTGTAATCACTGGTATCATGTGTTATAGGTAAATTATCTATACCACAAGATAGGCCAAAGTGTTCCCCGTTAGCTAACTGTGAATTTAAAGAACCTTCAGAGAAACCTTATTAATTGAATTACAGACACAAGGAACTAATAAATGTTGCATGGAGCTGGGCATTATTGTCCCAGAGGAGACTGAGTTAATTATTAATATTAGGTGTGGAGTTACAGCTTCCAAAGTGCTAGGTGTACGGTACTTCGGGCACTTCAGTGTTACAGAGAGAGGATGAATTACAGCTCTCAGAGGCTGTTACTAATGAATAGGATTCAAGTTGGTTGCTCACTTTTTTCAGTAACAGTTCAGGAAGGTTTCAGTCTCCAAGATCTAAAAACTCATTAAAAACAAATGTCGTATTAATATTGATCACCCAGGACCTCTCCAAGTTTTAAAAAGACTGGCTAAAAACTGACTGCAAAACAACTGTTGTCAGGCACAGCTCACTTGAAAAGCAGTTCCGTAGTAATAATGAGCAAATTATAGTGTTATTTAATACCCTGCTGGCCTCCAGGACGTCCAGGCTGGCCTCCAGGACTGCCAGTATGTCCACAGTAAGAAACATGAAATACTGATTCATTGGAGTACAAAGAGTGCACCCAAAGATGAGAAATTTCCACCATCCCACCCATGCACCTTATGTATCTTTGGGTTTTGTATACTTATAAAATATTCCATCTCCAATTCATCTGTCCTGATGGGCAATCTAAGTCCTGTAATAAAATAAATGATGCTAAAAAAGTACTGAAAAATCACCACATTATATTCTGGCCCTGGCAGATGAAGAGGGGATGGCTTTGCCCTGCTCTGTTTTTCTTAGGAAAACCAAGAAGTTCTCATGGCTCTCTTTATGGTCTGTATTTAATTAGAAGCCCTTTAAAAAGCCGAAGCTTGACATTTGACTGCCTTTTTCTTTTTATATTGTCATTTCACTTGGTTTGATAGTTTGCTAACTGGATTGTGGTACAGCTTTAAAGTGAAACTACTGTTGGCACATTTCTGCATTCTTGTGCTCAATTCTCTGATTGTACAATACTATAATAGGCTTTGCTGGTGGATATGAACGACATAGCTGTTGTTAACAGTCTTTGCTATTTTATAGCATAAAACTAGTATTCTAGAACCAAACACAGTAGCATATCTCCTTCATATCTGTGCAAAACTAAGTGAGGAGAATGCACAGACAGGAATGTAGTCCCCAAAATCAGACCCTCAGAGGTAAATTGGGATAGCTTTCCCTGGAGGTTTTCCAAATTGCAACAGCTGAAGCTGTGGCCTGTGAGCTTTATTTTTTTGTAGCTTTTTCTAACCCAAAAATCGTTTCAATAGTTTACCCCCCTCTCTAAGTCTCAGTCTTTTAAATAATGATTGATGGTCATTATCATCTGATGGCTCTTCAGGTAATTCTGTGCTGCCCTAAGTAGGCAGTGTTAAGAGGAAATAGGCATGAATTATCACCTCCCATAGAAAAGGCCCAACAACCGTACTCACAAACCATGTAAACCTGTGGAATGAAAATGGAAAGAACAAGAAAACGCTTCTGAAGGAGAATATATCGGAAATGAGAAAAAGTCTGGACTCCAGCCACGCTCGTGGCCTCAGCAGCGCAGACCCCAGCCCACGGCCTAACATGTCTATTGCTTAGGGCCTGGGAGAGTGGTGATGCTGTTTCCTGCATAGCATTTTTCATTCTTCTCCATGTACTCCTCCTTACTTATTTCACATCTCCAGACCTGTACATTTCTGACCAGGATGTCTCAAGGTGAGGTTAGAGTCTGACAGTGCCAGTACAGCTTAACTTGGAACTGCAGAGGGACACTGCAGCAGAGCAGTATCCTCAGTCACAGTTCTTCAGAGAATAATCAGGGGCTGTTTGAAATGCATGTTTCTCGACACTGGGATGTAAATTAGAAATTAGAGCTCATCCAATTTACCAGTGCTGCTTTATTAAGAATGCTATTTCAGCAATGAGTATCTCAGCCAGGTTTTGACAGAAGGCATTTTCAACAGAGCAACTAGTTCTGCATCTGTGTTCTAAAGTTATTGTTCAGTCACGCATTTTCGTAAGAAAAGAATGAAGGAAAAGATTAACTATTTTAAAAAGTAGTCATTAGAGCTAAGCAGAAATCATCTTTCCCATCCTATACTTTTTAATCTATGAAAAAACGCTCCCTTGGGAGAAACAGGTTTTGAATCATCAAAGTGAGGGGGTTGTTCGATTTTGAAAATGCTTAAACAAAATGTTTCAACAAGTTAAGATTTCCTAGGACTTTTTTAAAACACAAATTTTACTGGGAATCAAATCTTTCCCCCAAAATAGTTTGTTCTGACAAATTAACACTTCTTTTAAAGAAATAATATTTAAAATGAAAAGTCCTAATCAACCCTAATATACACTTTTCAAAATAACATAAAAAAAGTGATCTTATTTTGTCATGAATATGTAACAAATCCTTGAGCATTCCTGACGACAATTTTTTTCCATTCTTGGAAAAAAATAGGTGCTAATAGAGTACAAACATGAAAGTGATGTTTGGCTCACAGTGAAGAACATTTCTCTTCATGCTGACAATAAATCTACAATGAAGTATCTCTCTGTTGTGGAAGACAGAAGACAAAAAATAGGGAAATTTCCTTTTCTACCTCTAAGAAGATAGGCGGCTTTTTTTTTCCCACACGCATCCCATAATAGCCCCCTTAAACTACTGAAATGTATTAAAAGCCCCCTTTAAGTACTGAAAGGCCATGATAAGGTCTCCTCAGAGCTTTCTCTTCTCCAAGCTGAACAACCCCAACTCTCTCAGCCTGTCCTCATAGGAGGGGTGTTCCATCCCTCTGATCATTTTTGTGACCCTCCTCTGGACTTGCTCCAACAAGTCTATGTCTTTCTTGTACTGAGGTCCCCAGAGATGGATGCAGTACTCCAGGTGAGGTCTCACCAGTGCAGAGCTGAGGGGCAGAATCACCTCCCTCAACCTGCTGGCCATGCTTCTTTTGATGAAGCCCAGGATGCGGTTGGCTTTCTGGGCTGCAAGCGCACATTGCCGTCTCATGTCCAGTTTTTTATCCACCAGTAACCACAAGTCCTTCTCAGCAGTGCTGCTTTCAATCCATTCATCACTCATCCTGCATTGATACTGGAGGTTGCCCTGACACAGGTGCAGGACCTTTCACTTGGCCTTGTTGAACCTCATGAGGTTCACATGGGTGCACTTCTTGAGCTTGTGCAGGTCCTTCTGGATGGCACCCTGTCTCTCAGGCATGTAAGCCACACCACTCAGTTTGGTATCATCTGTAAAATTGCTGAGGGTGCACTCAATCCCACTGTCTGTGTCATTAATGAAGATATTGAACAGTACTGGTCCCAGTACGGACCCCTGCAGAACACAAGTTATCACTGATCTCCATCTGGACATTGAGATGTTGACCACTAACTCTCTGGATGTGACCAGCCAATTCCTTATCCATTGAATAGTCCATCCACCAAATCCCATCACTCTCCAATTTAGAGAGAAGGGTGTTGTGGGAGACTATGTCAAAGGCCTTAACAGAAGTCCAGATAGATGACGTCCATAGCTCTTCCCTTGTCCACTGATGCAGTAATTAGAATGCAACTAGGTTGGTCAGGCAGGACTTCCCCTTAGAAAAGCCATTCTGGCCATCTCAGATCACCTCCCTGTCCTCCATGTGCCTTAGCATAGCTTCTGGAAGGGTCTGTTCCATGATCTTCCCAGGCACAGAGGTGAGGCTGGCAGGTCATTAGGTCCCAGTGCCCTCCTTTCTATCCTTTTTAAAATGAGTGCAATCTTTCCCTTTTTCCAGTCACCAGGGATTTCACCTGACTGTCATGACTTTTCAAATATCACAGAGAGTGGCTCAGCAAGTACATCAGCCAGTTCCCTCAGGACTCTGGGGTGTATCTCATCAAATCCCATAGAATTCAACATGTTCAAATTCCAGGTAGTCACTAACCTGATCTTCTTTTACAGTGCAAGGGACTTTGCTCCCCCTATCCCTGCCTTCAGGTCCATCCACTCAAGAGGTGTGGGAAGAGAGGTTGCCAGCAAAGACTGAGGCAAAAATGTTGGTGGGTACCTTAGCACTCTCCTTGTTGGTTGTTACCAGTTTGCCCCTCATGTTCATCAGGTGGAGTACGCTTTCTTTGACCTTCTTTTTGTGGCTGAAATACCTGTAGAAGCCCTTATTATTCTTTGCATCTCTTGAAATGTTTAGCTCCAGCTGGGCCTTGGCCTTTCTCGTACCATTACAGAAGTAGGTAGCGTCCCTATACTCTTCCCAGGATACTTGTCCCTGCTTCCACTGCCTGTGAATTTACTTCTTGCCCTCTAGTTTGACCAGCAGGTCTTGACTCAGCCATGCCAATCTCTTGCTGTCCTTTCCTAATTTCTTACACGTGGGGATCAAGAGGTCTTGTGCTCTATGGAAAGCAGCCTTAAAGCCAGCTCTGTTCTGCTCCCTTGCCCCTGACGACAGTTTCCCAGGTGGGTCGCACTAACTAACTCCTTGAAGAGCTGGAATTTTACTTTCATAATATTCAGTGTCCTGACTTCAGTCTTTGCCTGACCCATATCCCTCAGGACTTCGAAATCCACCAGTGTACGGTCACAGCAGCCGAGGCTGCCTTTAATCTTGATGTCACTGATTAGCTCACTTGTATTGGTGACCAACAGGTTCAGTAACGCATCGGCTCCGGTAGAGCTATTACCTGGCCTAAGAAGCTACCTTTGATGCACTCCAGAAGTCTCCTGGATTGCCTACAGCTTGCTGTGCTACTTTTCCAGCAAATTTTGAGGTGGTTGAAGTCCCCCAGCAGGACGAGAGCCTGCAAGCACATTGCATCCTTAGCTGGACTGAGAAGGCTTCTTCAATAGGCTCCCCTTGATCAGACGGCCTGTAGTAGAAGCTGACTGCAAGGTTCCCTTTGTTGCCTTGGTCTCTAATTCTAAACCATATACTTTCAGCCTCCTCGTGGCTATTCTTCAGAGGCAGCTCTTCACACTCTATCCATTTCTTGAGGTAGAGGGCAACGCCTCCATCCCTCCTTCCGGTCCCTTCTCATCAGCCTGTAGCCATCTATAGCAGCACTCCAGTCATGGGATTCATCCCACCAAGTTTCAGTAATGGCAACTAGGTCGTAGCTTTCTACCAGCATGGTGGCTTCCAGTTCATCCTGTTTGTTGCCCATGCTATGTGCATTGGTGTAGAGGTACTTCAGCTGGGCTGTCAGCCATGTCATCTTTTTAGAGACACACACCTTAACTCCTTTGAGGTATTTCACTGGTGTAGTCCTGGTGGCTCCTACTACCTCAGGAGCCCCTGGCTCATCTCTGTAAGACTTTAAGTGTGCTGCAGTGTAGCCAGCACAACTCAGAGGTACAGACTAAGGGCCCTCACTAGTGACCTGTGTCTCTAACCTTGGTGTGTTATCCCACAAGTTGTCAAGGGCAAGCCTGATGATATCACCTTCCCCCTTCAAGCCCAGTTTAAAGCTCTGCCAGTCAGCCCCAGTAGCTTGTGAGCAAAGACCCTCTTCCCTCTTTGAGAGATAAGAATCCCATTGACACCAGCAAGCCTGGTGCTGTGTAGACCATCCCATTATCAAAAAAATCCAAAATTCTGTCAGTGACTCCAGCCACGGAGCCACGTATTGATAGACTGGCTCCGTCTGTTTTGTCCAATATTGCTTCCTGCAACTGGAAGGACAGAGGAAAATATTACCTCTGCTCCAGCTTCCCTTACCAATGGTGTCAAGGCCCCGAAGTCTCTTTTGGTTGCCCTTGGAATAGGTGTTGCAGTCACCCACACGGAAGATCAATAATGGGTAGTAGTCCAAGGGCTGTACCAGGCTGGGAAGTTTCCTAGGACCCATGAATTGCTATGAATGCTGGGGTAGAAGAATGGCTATAAAAATAGAAGCTCTGTTCATAGTAAGAAGACAACAAATTTTAAATTTATGTACATGGGGATCCTTCTGCTATAGACCAGGCAAGACAAAGTAATTGCTATCTGATTATCTAATCTGCTCACCTATTTTTTTCTGAAATTTCTCTCACTTCACAATGCTTCCACTTTACATCTTCTAGGTACTCAGTTCTCTTTCACTCCCTTCCATGTTGCCTTCTTTCACAACATACATTCCATTTCCTCTTTCTAACTGTATCCTTCCCAAGATTACATTACCTTCTAGAAGGAAAAATTTTTAGACCTTCTACACCATATCTCATGTGCTCTCTCCTACCATTACATCTGTGTTTTCTATCCATATCAAAAACTGTTTGCAGGAGAGACAGCTTTTTTTTTTCTCTCTGTTAGATTTGTCTAACCAAACATAATTTTGTCGGTGTTTGGGCAGTACTGCAGTGAACGAGTTATTCAAAACAGAGGACTGTAACAGTTTTGGCAAAAGAATAAAGTTATCTGTGTTTACCCAGTTTCCTGTGCTTGGTGGAAATTTGACTAAGTATGAAAACTTAATTTTTAGCCTTAATGAAAACGTAGTGATATGTTTGCTGGGGCAAAACACAGTTTTATATGTGGCATACCCAAAAATGCATGAAAATGTGAAATCAGTTTCCAAGGGTGGCAGAGCACTGGCACAGGCTGCCCACAGAGGTTGTGGAGTCTCCCACACTGGAGACATTCAAAACCTGCCTGGATGCCGTTCTGTGTAACCTGCTGCAGGTGACCCTGCTCTGGCAGGGGGTTTGGACTAAGTGATCTCCAGAAGTCCCTTCCAACCCTGACCATTCTGTGACTCTGTGATCAACCTAACTGAAGAAATCACAAGATTTTGCAGGTGAGTGTAATGGAAACTCTAAAAATAAAATGATCTGAGTTTTCATATTTGATTTCAGGCCTACAGAGACATGAAAACACTGATCTGCAATGCCATTTAACTCTACTTCCTGTGAAAGCACATCCTGTAAAAGAGAAATTAGAGATGGTTTGAAGCTAATTGTGTCAATAGGTCTAGAAATAAAGTGAAAGTTCAGAAAAAACGTGCAAAGTGCAAAGCAGGATAGCAGATTTTCACTATGGAAATCAAACCATACTTCAGGACAGACAACTTCTTTTTCATCTTCCATGGCTTGTTTCGTAGCGTGGCGATTAGTTTCTTTTTTTCTTCTACCTCTTCTTTCAGCTTGGCCAATTCCTCCTCTGTAATCGGCTCCTCCTCAGAGTCAGAATCAGACCTTCAAACAAAAGCAGGAACAAAAACCATCACCAAAACTGACAGGATGGAAGTTTTCACTGAAGCACATGCTTGATGTTAATTCATGTTAACTTTGAGACCTAGATAAATGCCTTCACTGTTGCGCAGAAGGGAAGACACAGTTCACTTAGACTTGTTATTCATTTTAGCATGAAAGGCAAAGCCTGCACACAAAGTACAGAGGCACAGCTGAACCAGCACTACACCCAGAACATCCCATGGAGAGTTGCCAGTGATTGTTCCTGCAGCAGTAACCAGCCTCCTAAAAGTCCTACCCAAACTCACAATGGGCAAGTGAGAACACTATAACTGTAGTTATAAAAATGAACTTGTTCACCCCACTTCAGTGTGCTACAGGAGAGAGAAGGGACACCACAGCCACAGCAAAGACAGGTTTAAACACTGGATGACAGCCTGTCTACTGATCAAGGCAGTAATATTTCAGTGACGGGAAAGATTCAAAACCACACTGCACCAAGTCTGTGTTGTGTCCTAGCACTCGGAGTAAGTTGTAAGTAATGGCATCTCCAGATGTGTTGTGGTTTTAATCTGAACTTCTTATCTATGCACTGATTTGTAGTATCTTTGGAAAGCATTGCTGATTAAGGCAATGTCCACTTTCCTAAATCCTGCATACATAGCCTTTTCTGTGAGCAATCTCACATCTCATATAATAGCATATAGCAAATCATTAGCAACAGGTGTTTCCTATTCTTATGCCTGCAACCAGGAAAATGATAAAAAGGAAATCATTAGACTCTGACTTCCTGCCCTAAAAACCTGACAGTGTTACCACTAAGTCAGCTCTTAGTAAAAACAATTTGATGCATTTCTATTTCTTCCTTGTTGTGTTTTCTTTTGCCTTTTTTTTCAGTTTTGAATGTTTGAAAACGTACTGCAGGGTTTTTTACATAGTTTTCTAGCTTGTGTGGGGAACAATTCATTCAGACTTTATCAATCAATCAATCAGTTTTCAGGCTGTTTTGCTTATAATTCACCTTTCTGAGAGTTTGATATTCCAAATCTGTTGTCAGAGCTGAGTGATTCATTACCTAAGTTACCTAATTGTATGCTTTCTATCCTCTGGATAACTAAAGATTATAAACTTTTTTCTTCCACCAAAACAGATAACACAGCTTTAGTTAAAGATTTGGGTGACAAGAAGGAAGAAAA
The DNA here is from genome assembly GCA_013398815.1 of Ibidorhyncha struthersii. Classification (NCBI taxonomy): domain Eukaryota; kingdom Metazoa; phylum Chordata; class Aves; order Charadriiformes; family Charadriidae; genus Ibidorhyncha; species Ibidorhyncha struthersii. Next base: position 46,707 of record VZSZ01008262.1, read on the forward strand.
GATTAATCAGAAAGAATATTTATGAAAAGTTTCAAAACAAACCAATACAATAAAAGCAAAATCTTTTTGCAATTCAGCAAAATACAAATTTCTCATTGGTCATGACCTCTAGTTTTCACGAAATACGCATCACTCAGTAAAAGCTACAGGGGATCAGTTTAAAAATTTCAGAAACAGAGAATTTAAGTTAACAAAGGAAAAAAAGGTTCTCATAGTTATCAGATGCCCTGCTATTAAAGACTCCAATGCTATTTGTTGAAAAGGCTGTCATGTTAGAAAGTTGAACTCATCAGCCATAAAATTTCAGACTTCGTTTGGTAAAAAACAGTGCCACAGAAAATATAAATCTACAGAAAGAAAGACTGCTACTGAACACCAGACATTTATTGTTATTCCAGTATTGTGATGAGCAAGTGAAGAGCTATACAAAACCTTAAGTCAAATGGATGAAGGTAAATAAAAATATTTGTGCATATAATTTTGAGGTATTATAATGCAAAAAAAAGTCACGTCTTTAAGAAAAACAGAAGGATTAAAGGAGTCTGGTTTTGAGAGAGCTTTAAATCCTTAGTTGTTACAATCAGCTGCTTTGCATTCTACAAAGCAGACAGCAACGTTCACAATACTGAGGATTTCCGCTGACAGAAGATTGCTGCATTATGTAAATTTGAAATAGGCAGTTTCACGAGACTGCAGTGAGAGTAGTGGGAAATATGAGCAGTAGGTGTTAATGCAGTGAGCTTACTGAGGAAAGGAAGCTGACCAGAACACAAAAGGTAAAGTAGGGAGAATGTTGACTCTTGTGCCCATTGCCCACTATTGCTTTATTTGTTTTTACAAACACATCTCATCTTTCATTTTTCACTTTCCTTTGGAACCAGAAAAATAATAAAAAATCCAAATTTGTAAGCATCTTCAAGAAATCAGTATTTTCAAGAGCATTAACACTCTGCAGTCAAACTTTACGCAGTTACTACAGGTTTTTCCTTTAGCTTGAGCAGTTGAACACTGAGATTCAAGCCAGGAAACCAGAATTCTGTCTTCTGGCAACCAAAAGTCTCAGCCTTTCATGAAAGATTGTGATTCATATATTTGAAGGCCAAAAGGGTTCACTGTCACCTTCAGGCTAACACAGAGCATAAAGCATCACTAAATAATTTCACATCAAGCCACCATCTTCCTTGGGTCCAATTCAATGCACACAATGCATCTTTTCCCAAGTCAGCAGAGCTCTTGAAATCAGTGGTGCTTCCTTAAATCACACACATAATGAACTTGCTCATACTATTCATCTGTGTTTTGGTTTATGTCCATATTATGCATCTGTGTTTTGGTTTTAGTTTCATCTCCTCTTTATGGATGTAATCTACTTTCTTATGATTTGTGTAAAAGCCATTTTATAGAGGTAAAAATTAAGATGAAAATGTTTTCTTGGAGCTTGGATGTTTTCAGCAAAAAGACTGGTAGGGCTTTAAGATTCTAGAGTGACGAGTGAATAAATTTGACTACATTCTTTCTTAGCTTTTTTGTGAAAATTTTGTTTATTGATAATCTCCATAATATGCCCTGGTACTTAGTGCTCTTCAACAATCTTTCTGCTAGCAAAAAGATGTAGTGCCTGTACTGGCTTAATCTTCCATCTACCTCTGGACTTTTGCATAAGCTTTATACTCTTGAGTAATCGTACTAAAAATCAGTTGATTTCCTCACATATAGGCCTATACAGTAAAAACAGAAATTGCACAGGCTAGGCAGAATATAAGACGACGACTCCTCTCTGAGGATTTGTAGCTCAAGTGACTGCATATGGTTTCTATCTAAGACCAATCAGACAAAATTAGACAAGCTAATAAGGAATAAAATATCTTTTCAGTCTAGGAATATCACAGACTTGAGAATGAGATTATAAGGAGCAATTTATCATGAGTATTTTGGGGATGATATTTATAAACTGTAAAGCATGCCTTCCTCACACCCTCATTAACAGGTAACAATCAGACATATCAACAACCAGTAGCATCTAGGAGCAGAAGATTTAAAACTCACCCAGAAATAACTCCTTTCACCACGGAATTACCCTATGAAACTCACTGCCACAAATTAGAAGAGATCAAAATAATCAGGCTGAATAAGAAAAAAAAGAATCCACACAGAATTCATCTAGGATTCCTTTGCATGCTTTATGTAGAATAATTAGAGCGTAAAGAGGTTTTCCTGATTTAGGTGAAAAGTAGGGTGAAGGAAGAGGGTCACAGCACCTACTGACTTGTACTGTGACCTAGCCAAAAAGGGCAGTGTTTGCAGAGTTTAGCAAAATCCACAATGACAGCATCAAATACAGTATTATCTCCTTGTGGAATAATATCATATTTGATTTTACTTTTCTTTTTGTTTCAGGGTTTTTTTGGTATTTTCTTTCTCAACTTCTTATTTTACCCTTACCTTGCTTTTTCATGCTGAAATGTCTTGGCAATTAAAGAACTACATCAGCATGATGTACTTTTAAACAGTACATAGCATTTGTTGTGATAGGTCCTCATGGACTTGCTCGACAGGCTGTATTTCTGTGCTGTCACCCTGCTCTTTGTCCTGAAGGTTTGCAAACCTTTTATCTGAATCACAGCTGAACTGATTACCAGCCTATTTTCTTTTGTTTCTTACATTATTTTTGCTTATCCTTAAAAATCTTTTAAAATATTCTCATATTTATTATTCTGCAATCTTGTCAGCTGGTCCCCTAGAAGATTAAGGATATAATGCTTTTGAGGTATCTTCCAGACCGTCCTCAGTTTTTCCTCAAATGTTAGGCTTACTACTTCAAGAACAAGTCTTGATCCAGGTAGTAATTTCTAATTCTTTAACCCAAACATATGTATTTTAATGTTAAGAACTTTGGAAGACAAGGAAAAACATTGTGCCTTCATTCAATTTTATATTTTCAGTGGTCTTTTTTTAATTAACGTTCAATAAAGGTTTACAATGGAAGACAATAATCAAAGGGATATGGATTGACACATTCAGGACAGTTGCTATATGAGTACAGGAAATTGCACAGAGGGGTATAATTGGCACCACAGTGAAGACCCAGCACAAGGAAAAATTATAGGCATTCTTGTAGGGAAATGAAATGAAGTATATTGAAATGGGATCATGGTCAAATTAATGCAACAGCATGTCCTACTGTATTTTTGTCTTTCCTTTGACTCCTGCTGTGCTCTCCAGTGATGCCTTTGGGAACACAAACAGCTGTAGCAAGTGCTGAATGGGGGAAGCGGAATCTCTCTCCCTCTCCACTGAGATAAGCATGCCTAGCTCCATTTGTTCCATTATATGCCATTCCCAGGGGTGGTTTCCTTTCAATAGCACGAGAATGGACAGGAAGCAAGAGAATGCCAGGATGGCAGAAAAATACAAAATAATTTTCTGAAGTGCTCCATGTCGGTGGGGTCTTCCAAAGACCCCAGGTTGCATTAAATGCTGTGGAAAAGTGAATGGTAATATTTCTGAGGGAATGAGGGGGAGACAGACTGGAAAATCTCATCTCAGTCCTTGGTTCTGGCTTCTTGAAATTTTGGCTCTGATCTTTTATAAAAAGCTGGCTCAAACCTGGCTGAGGAACAAGAGCTTGATCTTGTGAAAGGTGTCAAGACTTTAGTTCTGCACTGGAAACAAAACTAGACCTTGAGTTTTTGGAAGGTTATCAGCTTAGGATTTGGAGGATTTTAGTTTTAGGGAAAGGAAAAAGCAGGAGAGATCTCACCTGTTGTCACCTCTCTCTATCATTTGCTCGTCTCCTCTGTCACTTTTGCTCCCTTTCTACAGAGAATGGCTCATAAACTTAGGATATTTAACTACAGTAAGGGTGGCCCTGGCTTCAGTTCCCATTTTACCTGACCAGATTTGGCCTGATCCTCAGGGTATCAGCAGTCCCAGAAGCACCTAGCCGGTCATTTCCCAAGGTCCCACCCTGGACCTGTGACAAACCCCTGACTTCATTCCACCGAAGTAGCTATGACTTTGTGGAAAGTTTCCATTATACTCAGCAAGGATTTCCTCACTGTAGGAAAAAAATATCTGTCCAGTTCTAATCAGGCAGTAATGAGTAAGGGAGTCATAATGACTCTTAGTATTTCACAGCTACAAATGAAAGCAGGTTTTATGTAAGACCATGGGTTTATATTAAAAAAAAAAAAAATACTTAATTACCCAGATCCTGATTTCTTTTTGTCTTTTTTCTTCTTGTTGGCCTTCTCTTTTTTCCCTTTCTTATCAGGCTTTTTGTCCTGTTTCTTCTCATTTTTGCCTTTCCCACTTTTACCCCCTTTTTCATCTTCCTCCTCTTCACCATCTTCCTTAGATTTCTGATTTGCCTGATTCTTCCTGGCTTTTGTAGGGTCTCCATCAGAATCACTGCCCTCATTTCCAGCTGCTCGTCCCCGTCCTCTACGGTTTCTGTGCCTGCGATGCCCAGCTCTCCTTGTCCCATCTTCATCATCCTCATCCTCTTCACCACCATGCCTGGCTCTCCCTCTGGCATGTCCCCTTCTAGTTCTTGGTGTTGCTCTCTTCCCCCCTTTATCTGTAATGGAGAAAAAAAAGTACATGAGAGAGGCACCATGTTAGAGGGAGACCTTTCCCCTCTTTCGTTCATACAGATAATCAGAAAACATGTAAGTGCAGGCTCAAAGTAATCTGCAATACTGACCTGTTCCTTTGACATTTTCTTCATTCTCAGCTGCACTGCCTTCTTCATTGTCAACATCACTGTCTTCTGTGGAGTGAAAACAAAGGTCAGTGCATGTGAGGTGTGTTTCAGTCATTAGGAATGCAGGGGGGGTGAGAAATTCTTAGCAATTACGGCACTGTAATCCCTTACACCATTTCACAAACCCAGCTTTTTGGAACGCGGCAAACAGTTTTCAAGAAATAAAATGAAGACAGAAAAACACTTTCCTGCAGCGCTCAAATAAGTGAGGCCCAAAGTGCTGCCATGACAAACTCCCTCTCATGGAAGAAATATTTAGGACAGGAGAACCATTGAAAAGAACCACGATAGCAATATCGTACAATTTGGGGGAGATGAAAATGCTTCTAAGGCAATTCTCAGAGATTTTCTTAAACACTGGCTGAGATTAAAGGAGATTAAAATAATATTTTTTCTATTTGACTGACTGAAAGGCATGAAGCTTCATAGCTGCAGCATGGCAAAAGAGCACAGTCCCGGAAGAAAGAGGAGACTTACTCTCAGTTCCAGCAACAAAATCTTCAAGCATAGTGACAAAAATTGACCCAGCTTGCTCATATGCTGTACCACAGTCCTCTTCTGCCACTCAGGAGATGATAAAAACATTGGAGACTTTAGAGAGAAAGCCTTTTTACAGAAGCAAGTAGTATTTCTGCTCAGAAACATCTTTGATTTGGGGTAGATCTCTTGCTTAAGGTTTGCAGTCTCAGTAAGTCCAGTAAGAGATGCTGTCTCTGCTACCCATCAGTAACCAGGAAAACATCCAATTCATTTTCCTGAAACTGGGGTCATGCATATATAGAGAAGAAAGCAGAATACCCCTCTCTTTCATATGCATTATATCCATCATAATATTTAATTATACCCACTCCTCAAATATTGGTATGAACGTATTATTTAACAGGTAACTCTTGAAACTGCTAGTGGCATTCACCAGCAATGTTTCTGCAGAAGTAATCCAACTAATACCTGAGAAGCTAGGAGCTAATAAGCTCTCTTGAGGTATCTTTCAGCTTGTATATGTGGGACAGCACTTGAGATACATCAGTGAAGTATCTAGAAATATATGGTAGTAGGATAAATAGAGATAGGCAGCTATCATTGCACTCCTATATACCATGTATGTTCCAGATGTATGTTTCCCCTCTGTACATGCAGGACAAGTGACATTTCATGATCATGTCATAGTTGTATTTTTCAGACAGGAAGAAACTAGAGTTATCTTCCTTCTTTGCTCATCAGAATTTTTCTTTATATTCAGTCTTTCCCCACCCATTCCCTGCTTCCCTAGTTCCTTTTAGAAATTTTATTAAGCCACTAGTGATTCATTGAAAATTTATACACAAATCAATTTTTCTAGGGACTGCTGTAGATAGCTATCAGGCACAACTTCTTAGCTTTACCCAGTATGAAAGAAAAGCAGTAAAATATGTAAGGCTGAAAACAAGAAGGAATCTATGGTCTTGTTTCACTGTGTTCAATAATGGGCAAAGGGTTATTATCCAGAATTTGACAGGCATTTTAAAACTGGAATATATATAGGGCATCTAAGTTCCCTCCACAAAATATTTCAGTGTAATTATATTTTCTAGCATTTCCACAGCATCTGCACAATAATTTTTTAAAACTATGCAGAAATGTTATCATTCAATATCACCAGTGGAATGTGAAAATAAGTGCTCCTTTGTTCTGTTTGGACATATGCCTTCTGCTACTGACAGTAACAGGATCTCCATTCGACAAAGATCATTACATTGCTATTGAAAGCTTGCAAAGATGAAGACAGACACTTCTAAAGAGATACTTTGCATACAACAATAGGGCACGGTCTTTTACTGCAACTAATGCTTTTGCTGATCTCCTCCAGCCAAAGAGAAATTGCCAGGGAGGCACTTTAATGGTACAGGAGTGGCCTCACTGCAGATTCTGATAAGCTCATACAACAAGCACACAGCTGGAGGTTTATCATATATACTGAAACATGCATTAGCAGTGAAAGTGTATCATGCTCAAGTTGACATCATATTGACATAATAGTGAAAGTGGCAGCGGACTATGCAACACAGAGGCTTAAGGAGGGCAAAATGTAGCTGTTGGGGTTTAATTAATTCTGATAGCATATGGGTAACAAGTGTGCTAGTCTGAATCCAACATTTCAGGTTAAATAAACTGTTAAAGTAATTAATAGATTTCAGGCTTCTTGAAGAAAGCACTGGGAACACAGCTAGAGGGAACTGTATCTGAATAATGACTCCTGGGTGTTTGTGTGGGTTTTTTTATCTAAGTGCTCAGGCACATGAGTGATAAAGACAAAGATTTTAAAGAAATTTTTACAAAGCATAAAATCAAACAGAAGTACATATTTCCACAAAACAAGCCTAGAATAAATGACCAGTGATTACATGGAATCATGCAGCTAGAAAAGCAGTCAGTACTACAGACATACCCAAGAAGCACAAGTGCAGCTTCAAAAGTTATTGCTGCAAAAACTTAAAATTATGGCTCCAAACTGAACTTCACATCATTCCTGCCTTCATAACCCCATGCTCATATAGACATGAAACATCTTGATACGAAGAATATGAGGTTTGTCCTTCTCACTCTGGTGCATCCACAGAACGAGAGATCTCTCCCCAGTCTTGGATATGATACAGAAAACATTGTAGTAGAATTTATTTTTAAAAGAAGCTGGAAGCCAAGGAGGACTCTCCGGTCCTCCAGTTTCCTCACGTTCTACTTTATGTCTTGAGCTGTGTCACTAGCGTAAAAGCTGAAACTCAGGGTAGAACTAAAAGCTATTCAATTGTGTCAGCTATGATAGCAGTTGGTGCTGTTTAGAAGGAACAAAATCACTGGGGAGGGGGATTGAAGTAGTTTTACCACCCCTGAGGTGTGTGCTGAGCAGCATACATGCATGTGTTCATGTAAACTACTTAGCCACCCCACACCCACATTGCAGCTGTCCCTGGAGACTTGTAATTCAGACAAACTGTTTTAATAATTGACTTCTTGTGTTTGGTGGTTTTGCACATGTTATTAAATGGCCAATGTTGTTAGCTGGTTGGGTATTTAAGCAATAAGAAAGATACATAACCATTACTGTGTTTAACATTATTATTATTAGGAAGCTATTTCAGGTTGTTAACTCTGTAATACTTTTCAAAGAGGAATGCAAGAGGCTAGGCAGCTCATAACTCAGCACTTTAGCTGCTTGTGGCAAACCCTGTCTTATTGAATTATTGTAGAATCATTTCAACGATACACAAATTACAGTTCATCCTGACACTAAATCTAAATGTAGTTTAGCACTAAATGTAAATGTTCTATTAACCACAACACAGAGAAACAGTAGAGTGCATTCCTCAGGCACTGTATTATCATCTTGTAAGGAAACTGAAGAGCATTTTTGATGCTCTGGTTTGTTAAAATAGAAATGTATAGTCTCTGATACAGGAACAAAATCATCACTACATGGGATCCTTTTAGGTCCATATACTTGTCTTCTGTTTTTTTAAACAGACCTTCATGTGATCCCAGTTATCAAAAGTTCAGTGAATCATCCACTGAAATCAACTAAATCTGACTAAAAGCACTGTCTAGAATTACTCATTGTTCCAGAAAGGGGTTGATAGGACCTCATTTCTTCACAATATTAATATTCATAGGGCTAATATCACGTAAATAATAGGCTTTGAGTCAGCTAATTTGAGTTTATGTGAACCACAGCAAACTATTGCTCAGCTGCTATATCTTCCAGGATACATCATCATGCCCTAATGTTGCATATATCATTAGGTATATTTGGAGCTATAGTCCATAATTCCTTATGCTCTAGGAAACAAAATCACTTTCTGATTTTTTTTTTCCCCACAGTAGTTTAAGGGAAACTATCTCATCTTTCTAGACTAAGGGCAGAGAAGGTGTAATGTGAGTAAGCTATCATTTTACTTGAAGTCTTATTTATGTTTTAGATTGTAGCCACAAGTGAGCCAACAAGACTAAAGGAAGGTGTCCTGAACATGGGCTCAGACTGACCTGCAAGTCAGAGACAGCAGTGAAGACAGAAAAAATCAGACAGCTCAGGAGACAGCTCAAAATGTTGACATGTTGGCTGGTGAGGAAATTAAGGACAGAAAAAAATCTATAAAACCATAGGAGTATTTTCTATATGAGGTGGCCATTTAGCAGATTGCCGGGGCTGTTGTATCCTTACCTTATTGTCCCAAGTAGTTTGTACACAGCTTACCAGAGGATACTACTCTGATTTCATGTTTTGTGTTTTTTTAGAACATGCTTTATACTGACAAAGTTTCCTTGATTTTTCATTGTGAGTGGGATAATGATTCCAGGAACTACCCTGTAAAATATGGCCCACTGTTGTAATATTACTGCTCACATTACTACTATGTAAAACTGACCAGTGTTAGGCAGTTCTGTGTACTGGTGCCATAAAAAAAAATTCAGTGGCATGCAAAGTAATCTGTAATTCAAAAAGTGCTATCAGACTTTTTGTGTATGTCACAAAATAAACTTCTGCTTTATTAAATAATTTTCAAGCCAATGAAATGGATCATATATAGATAGAGCCTTGCAAGCAATTATTATGTTTTTGTCTGGACTGGACTGTGTTTGACTTTTTTCAGTACCAGAAAGACATTAGCCTAGATAGCTGATAAACTGGGTGTCCAACATGTAGAAATGTCAGCAATGCAAGACCATATTAGAAAACAAATGCATGTGAAATATTAGTAAAAAAGAATAGGTGGAGTTGTATAATACTGAATTCTAGGTATTTACATATATTTCCATACTATTCTTTCTGATCATGGAAATATGAGAGTGTCTCACAACTCTACTGTGAGGATAAATATCGCTAGGAGTAACAGCTGTGAAACACACCAGAAATAATATGCCAAGATCTCGCAGAGAGTCTATGGCAAGAGTGAATTGGCTCAGACATCAACATCCAACATTCAAGACATTAACACTGTATACCCCATACTCTGAGTGTATTTCCAAACATTAGGATAAACAGCTTGGCCCACCTTGGGCACAGGAGAAGGCAACTTAAAACAGAGAAATTATAAATGAAAATTGCATTTATAGCACAAGTAGAACACTTAGTATTTGAGATCATGCCTGATTTTTCTTCTATGTTTTTCCCAGTTAGAGTTGAAATTTGTCTTCCAATGGACTAAAATAAAAATCTCAACTGAAAAAAAAAAATAATCCTGTCCAGCAATAGCTATGAATTTATGAAGTAAAATAATAATTCCTATTCAGTTACACTCACACTAGCAAATACACTGCTTATTTTTCTGCACCTGAATTGGCAAGTTTGTAAATACTGAAGTAGGCAGAATATTTATGCTACGATGTCATAAAGCCACTAGTGTCTTGGAAGACTTATTAGTCTTAGTCTTAGACATATACCTTAAATATGCTGTGGCCTGCAGACTTCTACACTCAAAGAGTTTCCAAAAGTTGCCCGAGGGGCAATAAGCTTTCACTGTCTGCAGATTGCCACTAAAGAGAATTTGCCCAAATAATTATAGCCCAGTCAGCATTTGAAAATTACAGATGAGGACCACAGGGAACAAATGGAATCCATTCAATTCACATCCATAAATTGCTCATTTGTTTTACACTGGTAAGGAAAAATTACAAATGTTCTACTAAAGCAACAGAGACTAAGCTTGCATAGATCAAGTCGGCACTGTGGCTGGCATTGGGCACATCATCTGATTACACTCTCCTCTTTCCAGTTTCCTTCTGGGCTGTACTCACACACTCTGAGGTTTGAGTGTTGTCTCTCAGTTTGTGGGTTAGGACTTCTCTTAAGCAAAGTTCCCCTTCAGGGATAAATATGTTTATTGCACAATTTCAGTGCGAGAATTTTAGGCCAAATCTGATTTTGCTATTATAAAACCTACAGAAGGCAGAAGAGGAAGATAATTCAGTGAGAAACCCCTCACTATTTCACCCTCTTCAGGAAAGCATGGCTAAAAGTTAACGGGCCACTGTCTCTCATGCTATCTCTGTGATTACATCTGCATTTCCCTACCTATGCCAGACAAAGGCTTAACCATGTAGTGCTTTGTCCTACTCAGGACTAGAGATCTGACAAGCTTGTAGGACTCATTGGTTACTGTAACAAAACAACAAGGAGAAGCCACATTCACATTTTGTCTTCATCATACAGTTGGCTTGATGGTGGGCATTTTTTTATTTTCAGTCTTTACTGAAAGAATTAGGATTGGAATATTGTGTTCAGTGCATTCTAGGAAGTGTGAGAACTGAACTGCAGTAAATCATTTGACCTTTTCAGGTTCTGATATGTGATTTACTTAGCTTATTGCCATTCATTCATAGTACTGTTAACATGGGAAGAACACATGTTAATTTGGAGAAAGTAGTTTATGTTCAAGTTACAAATGTAGCATTCTTAGTGGATCTGAACTCAACAGTGTTTTCAACTACCTTGTGAGAAGACAGCTCTTTTAAGGTTGATACCTACAGCTGACCAGCTAACCACAGATTCTCTTTATTATTTTTAAAAGATAATAAGCACTTTCCATCTGATGTCTTTTAAACATTCACTCTGAAGATATATGCCCTAAGTCTTCTCTTCCTGTATGAGAAGCCTAGAACAATGAATTCAGATTCATGAACTTAGTGTAATGAACCATACACCTCCTACTATCATAGATTTTGCAGAAGTCATTATGAAACAAGAAGAATGGCCAAACGAGGCTTTCACTAGAGCTAAAGATATCAAAAAGCAAAAATGTCTGGCCCTAGACTGCATTTTTGCAACTGTTGGGGTTGTCCATTCTTTGCAAGAATACTCCTCAGGACGGTCAGCAAGGATGAAGCAAAACCTCCTGTAAAGAAATTGCAACTAGATTAGTTCCTGTGCTCTGTACTCACTAAGTCCAGCCCTTGGAACATTTTAAGTCAAAGGGAACTCAGAACCACATTCTGAAAGTGTCTCATAGTTACTCATAGTGGAGCTCCAGCTTTTTAAGTCTTCTTAAATCAAGTCTGAGCCTTGAATTTACTCACACAACCTCATCTCCAAATATAATCATAACTGTCATTAAGGTAGTTAGATTTTATTATAAATTATGTACAGGATATTTTTTCATGCAAAATGTGACAAAGAGTGATCATGATTCTGCAACCTGAAGATCTCAACCTTCTCCAGTTAAAAAATGTGTCGTTTTTATTCACCATGGGAATGCTAACCTCGGTACTTTGAACGAATAATAAAGTTGCTGAATCAGAAGATAAGTCAATTCAGTCAGAAATCTGCAAGAAGGCGGCAGATGTTTACAGTAAACTTAGAATCTCATTATTCTAAGAAGTTGTTTATTAGAAGTGCTTACAAAAATGTGGATGTTCTATGGTCATGCTCATTATATTTCTTATTCAGATATGAATTCTGTTGAAGCTGGTAAGTATTTTGCCTATGCTACATTAAATGAGTGTCTCATGTTAAAATGAGCTCCATTAGCACGTAACGCTTGAAAATAAAATTGGTCAGTAAAGGGACTTGTAGAAAAAAAAAGAGGAATAAAAAAGGGTGGAAAAAAAACAATGAAGGTGCTCAGACAACAAAAGGAAAGAAAATAGGGTGGACTCTTAAAATTAACTAAATGAAATGCTAAGCAGTCCCTTCTGATGGTTTCTATGGAAGTAGAACCCATCTATTAGTACCGCATGTTACAAATGTAGATTAAAAATATGGAAAGAACTGTTTAGTAGTACCAGCCCTGGTACCTAGCAAGACCTAACGAATTCATTCAGAAACCAGCCTAGAATCAGGTCCCTGGCAATTTTCTTCCTGAAGATCAGAAATATCATGCCTGTTCCATACAAAAAAGATCCTTATTTTGGAAAGAGTAGTATTGCCCATGAGAACTGAAAGCACTTCCCATATCAAATAGTTGCCTTGCACTTTGCCAGAATAAGCCATTAACCATTATCATCCTACAAAACCATTTCTGACATCCAGAACAGTGCAGTATCAGAATAGAAATATTGTTAATCTTACTATGGATGTTTGACCTTTAATACCAAATACTGAAAGCAATAAGAAAAGAAGGCATTGCATTTGTGCACCTTACAGAAGCCAGAAAATACCCTTGTTTTCTTAATCTTCCCTATAAACTACATACAAATGTAAGACAAATAACAGGGCTGTGGTTGCACCCTTTTGATTTTCTAACCAGTGGAAAGCCACACTGCCATGCTACAACTAGCCAGCTTGTACAGCAAAGCTGCCTTCGAAAGCCAAGTAATATACATTTCTGAACAAAAGACAGTGAATTGTGACAAAGGACAACTTGTACTAGAAAAAAACAAGAAGAAAACAAAACTCGCACACTCTTGAGCAACATGCAGAAAATGAATATGTGTTTAAGATGCATGATTATAGTTCTAATTACCATTTCCTTCAATGGCGGTTGACTTTTCATGTTTAGGCATCGTGACTGTATTTCACAGGGCTGCTCCAGCTGCTACCTATAGAAGAGATCGTCTGAAGGTTGAGTGGTTCAAGATGAAGTGTACCACATCAACATCATCCTGTCTGTCACTGAATGGATGGTGCTGGTGAAGTTTCACTGGCTGAAATATAAGAAGATACTAATTTCCTAAGTGATTAATCTTTCATGAATGTTTAGTTTACTATTTAGGGTTGGCATGCTAGGGTCAAAAGAATGGAAGAAGTTGTTCACCTTCTTTATTATTATTACTGAAAAAAGAAAAACTGTCCTGGAATTTACTTACTTATGACTAACACTAATGTTTAAATGCTAAAGTGCCTTACTGAGCAAGGATATTGCACATTGTCTACACAGGCACAATCTGATGCTGTATATGGCTGTACACCTCGGCATGTGGAGGACATCACATGGATTTCTTTTTTTTCTCATGAAAGACAGCTTTTACCTTAAACATATTTAAATTGCATAACTTTAACATCCTGACACTGACTTAAAACATCTTAGCAAAAGGAGCCAGATACTGATATATCTGCTGGTTTATATTTGCATCTCCTTGCAGTTCATTCAAAAATCCTTGCTTCTGCATTTATACAGATATTCCATCCTAAGTTTACCAGTTGTATTCCCTTTCACTTTCTATCTACAATACCAGTTGTAGCTTAATGGTAAAACAAAAGAAATATTTAATTAACAAGACAGATCAGCCTTGGAAGTAAAAGATTTGAAGCAGCTTGTTACAAATAAAACAATGTTACAAATAAAACAACATAAAATGCAATTCTCAATCTGTATTTAACTAGATAATTCTTTCACAGCTTCCCCAGTATTCCTCATTTGGAATTCTTTCAATGTGATCCACTTTATAAAAATGTATAAGCATCTGCAGAATAACCCACATTCTCAGATGCCCCTGCGTGGTTTCTGGACCCACATGACTATGAAAGCCATTATGGGGTTTTTTGGAGCTGTCATTCAGAAGTCTGACGGAAGTTTATCTGGAAGTTTATCCAGCAATGCCAGCTACCTTACCTTTTCATTTTCAAATTTTAGTATCAAGGTTTTTTTGGACATGCTGAAAATGTTTGTGAGTGCTGTTTGGACTGACTTGAAATTCAGTTTACAGACAAAACACTTCTAGGTGTTTCATCCTATTTCTGTTAGAACATTAACATCAAATGTTTCAAATATTCCCAAAGAGATTACACATACAATTATAAGATGCCCTACGTCTGTGTCAATAAAACATGTTTTCTGAGCTAATGTTATTACTTTTACTGCAGTCTCATATTAGTCATTATATAACAGCCTCGCTCCTGTTCTTTTATATACTTGCGAAAGAATTCCAATGCAAAAACAAAAAAAAAAGGCAAGAAAACATTCAAATCACCTCTGAAAATCCATAGTTAGATCATGTTTAATACACCATGGTTTTAAGAACTCAGAAAAAGAATAATCACGTTCTAAAAATTCAGTTCGTAAACTTCTATACTTCTTTAATAGCAGAAAGGAGAATATCTTGGGAGGAATGATTATCATGGCATTCAAGTTAATGATACTGCAAGTACTTACAAAAAGAAGCAGTGAAAACATTGCAATGAGGTGTTTCATAGCTGCCATCAAATCAGGACCATAGTCGTGAGGGAACTGTATAAATCTTCATCAGAAATTTAAGTTAATAATACCTTGCTTTCATTTATTAGCCACATTGGGAAATATTTGACTGGATACTTGAAAAGAAAAGGCACATACATTGAGGGCTGATTTATTAATCTTACCAATAAAAGTGACATTACATGAATATCAAAGATACAAATGCAGTATTAAAAAAGATCAGTAAATAAAATACTTAAGGTCATATACACATTCTGAATGTGGTCTCTGGGCGAACATCTGCTATGACATAGGTGAATTGCATACTCCATTTTATGTTTTTCTCAGGGTCTCCAGACCCAGACAGTGGTCAGATTTAGTTAAATGTTTTTACCACGGTGCTACTTTTTAGGGTAAACGAGCCAGATCCAGTCTGGTTTGTGGTTTACTTTTGCGGCTGCAGGAGTTAACTGTCTCCATGAGTTCCACCACCTGCTGCCCTCACTGGTGTACCACTAAAACTGTCCATGGGGCTGCCCTGTAAACTGGGTCACTAATCAAAGCAAATAATCGTTTTCTTAAGTCAGCTTAGTGCAGTGATCCCATCCACAGCACAGTCCCACAAACAATTGTATTAGCACAGAAGGGGGAGTCAAATTGTGACATGATGTGGGAAAGGGCAGCCGGGGTCAGGAGGCAGAAAGCGGGTGCAAACCTTTGAAGACAGATTTTCCACTGGAGATAACACAGCACGGAGCTACATCCTATGTTTCTGTTTACCCTTGGATAACAACTACTAAGTAGAGATTGAAGAAAAAAACTCTATGAATTTAACTCCAGAGCACCTACAGCTTCTCTAGTGCAAATATAAATAAATGACTGCATAGAGAATATGAACAGTTTTCATTTACACAATGTTCTCTTTATGTCACAGTCTTGCAAAAAAAAAAAAAAGCCTTTCATTTAATTTAGTTCTATTTAATAACAATAAAATCAGAACAACACATAGTGTTTTTAATGTATACTAAATGATGAAAATGGGCCCAGAGCAGAGGTTCAGAGAACTGGGATCATTCATAAATGAGTTTGTTGAACTCTGCAAATACTTCTATTATTAACAAATACACCACATTTTTGTTTTTGTTCAAATCTGTATCTCCTTGTCAGAGACGCTTACTATATATTCAAAGTGCTGAAGCATGCGTGGTACACAAAAGACAAGAATGGAATTACACAGCTATCCCTTCACCACAGCTGAAACTCATGGAAAAACCTGTAATGAAGAAGTGGAAAGTATTGGTCTGCATACCCTTCCTCATACTGCTAAACTGATAACCCGTTTGGTAGCCATCTGCCAATCAGTTAAATCCATCCAAGGGAAATAAAGGTGACAAAAAAGAGCAACGACATAACTATGTTTGTGCCTCAGTAAACCTGCAAGCATCAATTTTGCTTATAATCAGCATTTAAGTTACAGTGCCACAACTTATTCACAAAGAAATAACTACTGTCGTTTCTTTCCTGCCACTTCTGCACAGCAGCTGTGAACCTTTTCTACCATAATGAAATGTCCTAAATGTTCATTTTTCCATGTTTCCAGGTGCATTTTCCATCCGTTTCTAAACATACTTCAAAATAAATTATTTTCTCTCAGACTTTGTTGCTAAAGGTGACTGGTTTCAGGATGGGATTTTAAAATACTGTTTTGAGAGACACAAAATGTGTATTCTGCCCTGTTGAAGCACATGGTAAAATCAAGCAGTTCTGGAAGCAGGTATGAAAACAAACTGGCGTCATGGCATTGTAGCCGTGCCAGTGAAAGCACATTTTTCTACGTAATGTAATACTTAAGTTGATCTTTCCCTAACCTGCTGCATCCAAATGAGTCAGATGAGCCTGAACAGCATTAACTGGTAAGTCTGTGCCTGCCATCCTCATTATCCCACATCTTTCCACAGCTGAGTGGATGACTATGCCGCTTGTGTCTGGGGGCGGCGGGAGGTTGCATCAGGAAGGGGCCGAGGAGGGACCAGGGTCAAAACCTCCCCAAGGGACACCAGTCCCACAGCAGTGTGAGCAGAGCAGGGTGGTGGCAGTGGCTCTGGGGGGACCCTGGCCCTGGTGAGGGTGGGCAGGCACAGCCAGATAACAAATCAGATTGACTACTTTCATGCAAGAAGATTTTGCAAGCCAACTCACATCCTTTTCGAATACTAACTCCCAAATCAACATGTTCAGCTCTTAAACACTGATTAGGGAATGCCGTGTGGCAGAAACACAACTAACCTTGTTCTGATGCTGCAGTGCTGCACTGGCATTCACAGAGAAAACAGCTGTATCTTAAATGTACTTGCAGACAAAACCTTATTTGGGTTAAGGTCTCTGAGCAGCTCATGAAAAGGAAATCTAACAGCTAAGTCAAAAACCTACAGGAAATTCCAACAGACTTCTGCAACTGTTGATTCTGAAGCCATTTGTAGCTTTTCTGACATTTCTGAAATACTGCATTTCAAGTTTCTCTGAAAAACTGGAAGTTAAGCCAAAAGTACAGTGTGATGTATTTTTCATTATATTTAGGTGCTTTACACTCTCCTGGTAGACATGATCACCAGGTTCAGAGGAAAAACACCAGGAGTCTCATGAGCCATTTTTTTAAAACTTTCTAGTCAATTAATATGGATCACAAGAAATTAGTGTGATATAGATGATTTAGAGGAATTTATCCAAATTGTTCTTGATCACTGAATATGTCCCGCTCCATCATTAATCAGAACATTTTATTAAAATCTCAAAACCAGCTTTCAATTCCTAAACATTCATTAAAATTCTGCCAAATTAATTTTTTATTTGAAAGGGAAATATTTAACAGAGTTTCTACATATCCATGTGCTCTGTTCTTTAGACCACTTCTGAAAATTTGTAGCTGGAAGCATCTGGGAAGTTCATCTGAAGATATTTGTATATATATATTTCCTCTAGTGACAACGCCACTTATAATTAGATAATTCTACTCAGAATAATATTCTTGTCTTTATCCTAGTCAAAATGAATGGTCATTAATACAGCTGCTTTCTTTAATAACATCTGATATCACACGCTGTTGGCTCTGTCTGAGTGCTCACAGCACCTGCTATGCTGACGAATGGGCACACTGCTCAGATAATTGGATTTGCTGCTTAGCTGTGACTGCACTCAATGCAAAGACTCCAGATTTACTTCTTCAGTGCAACCCTTCATTGCTTATTTGTTCTAAAATTAGATTTAAAAAAAACCCACTAATTGTTACATGTCTTGAAGTACCTATTTGTACAGTAAGTGCAGCTGTAGCAACCAAAAAGTGGTGAACAGAAGTCTTAGCCTGCACAGACTATTTGAGGCAGAGTGTACTCCAGAGCACTAAAATCGTGAGACTATGACTCTACAGCTATCAATGCCCCATGCAGATCACGGATCAGGTCCTCCTAAATACCATCTCCACTTTATTGCACTCTACTACACCAGATAACACTTGCACAAGCCTTTATCACTCAGAGAACATGACATTCGACAGCAATTTCCAATCCAAGGTTTTCACTCAGCCTGTTAGCAGGCACAGGTGGCACAGCTCAAAACTCTCCTTACCACTGTGTATAGTAGATTACAACAAAGGTTGTAATCATTGTCAGGGGCTCCTTTCTTTGGACTTCGACCATTGCATGGTCTTGGAGCAGACCTGTCTATATCTCATGAAGGCACTAGGGTCATAATAAGCTCCACATATTCCCTAGCTAGTATTTGTACCCCACCCTGGTTCCTCTGCAGTCATGGCAAGAGGCATATGCCATAAAACCAACAATGACCCCTTTTTTTTTCTTTTTTTTTTTTTCAGGGAAATCATAGAGCAAAGAGCACCAGCACCATGTTCCATCACAGTCAGGAATTAAAGTAAAATATTGAATGTGAAGCTTCAGCAAAATAACAAAACCCTGAGGTATAAAAGCAAATTCTGCCGAATGACCAAGGGCATGGTGCCTTTAGCCAGAGGAACTGGTCTATTCATACTTCTCTTTCACATTGTCTGTAAAATCAAGTGAATATAATACAAATGAAAGACAGGAGTCCAGGGAAGAACAGTGCAACAAGTAGTCGATTCAATGATAAATTCTTCAGCCACTCAATGAAAATTATTAATGACACTGCCTATAGTCCTCCAATGCACTCAATCAGTGCCTGCTCCTAGGAGCTAATAAGTATCTTGAGAGAACAATGTCAAACAAGCTAAGCACACCACCAGCCTTTATTGTAGTACTGGGAAAAGCCTAGTGCTAGTAGAATAGAAAGAAAACTGATTTCATGAAGGGATAAAAAACCCAAAACCATACTACTTAGAGTCTTTTCAACTACCCATATGGCAAAGTTCCCATAAAACCTATTTGCCTCAGGGTTGTTATAAGAATATGAACATATGAGTGAAAAAGTTATTTCTTAACTTCCATACACATTCAACCACAGTTTTGTGAGCTGATGTGCCAGAATGGATGCCAATCAGTGTCAGTGATAATATCAGTCTTTGATACGTGTCCTTGTTCCTGAATACGGCGGCCTTGTGTCAATATTTACTGAGGGAAGATGTTCCTGAATATGGCGGCCTTGTGTCAATATTTACTGAGGGAAGATCCTTGGGAAAAACACAGCCTTGTATTCCTGAGCAGACACGACTCCAGCACCATTGTAATAAGATGCAACAATCAAAGGTGTAATATCAGTGATGGTCCTGGTACTCCAAACACTGGGTCAGCTTTCCAGCCATCCCCAGGAGGAGGTGAGGCAGCTGAGCATGAGACAGGGAAAGAGGGTTCTTTTCTTTTCTGTTACTGTTCTTAACACCTTGGAGGTTTCAGCATCCACTTTCTGTGCTTAACATGCTGCATCGCACTGTCCTGGCCAAGGCCACAGGGCCAAATTCTGGGAAATAATATGACAGTTTATTCTAGCTTTATACTTCTTTTTATTATGTGATGCAACACACCCATTAATTTCAGCTCTCCATACACACACACCCCCCTCTGTAAAATTATATTAATTGACTTAATTAATACTCCTAACTCCCACAAAACTATAGAAAGATTGTTAGTTTACTATTTCAGTCTTTCTTTGACTATCACAGTACTGAAAAGTGTCAGGAAAGGGCCTTCATACATCTTCAAAACACATCACTCAGTTTCTAAAAATATGCAAAGCTAGAAACATAGGCAGTGTTGATGAATGATAAGTAATATCTCTAGCTTCTAGATAGATAGGTAGGTAGGTAGGTAGGTCGGTAGATGTTTTGTTACACTATGTGGATTACAATTTTCTGTGAGAAACTCCAGGCCGTGAAGGCCCCTCCCGAGAAGCTGCAGTTTCAGCTGCTGCCAGCAGATGGCAATGCATGTGAGTCAGTCTCACTTTAAAGCAAGGGCTCCATTCACAAGAAAACGTGCAGTCAAAGAAAAATTACGGTGTCATGACTTAGAAAGCAGAGGACCATGCAACACAGTTTTTACTTAGCGGCAGCAAAAAAAAAGGACCACAAAATTAAACCGCATTAATCTTTCACTATGTCAGTTATGTCCCTACTTTCCATGACCAGTTAGATTTAAATTGATCAACTATTTGGATGGCAGAGATAAAATATGATTCTTGGTCAATTTGGCAGTAACAGAAACAATGTTCTCTTCTGTTTCCGTCTGTTTGTATGGCTGAGTACTTGTTAACTTAACAGAAGAAAATGTTTTACAAAAAAAAACAGCAGAGGATAGCTGTGCTTTGAATGCACAGACGCTTCTTGTCTTCTGACAGCATCCAGCTTTTTGTTGCGCTTCTTTAAAGGGTGTTCTTTTACCAACAGCAATGAGTTCAAAATTACAGCCAACCATGTTTTCTTCTTCCTTGGTGCAGCAGTGCTTGTGTTGTACAAAAATAGCTCAGAGGGCAGAAGTGATGCACTGAGGATGCAGCCTGCAGTACCTGGCCACATACCTAGCTGGAGGTGGAGAGGTAGCACTGAAGCAGCTGCAGGGTTCACCAAATCCTTCCAATGAGGTCTGATAACTTCAGTGAAGAAACTGACACTAAAATGCTCACAAAATCCAAGTATTTATTTAATTTTGTGCTTCACATAGCAGCTAAACAAAAACATTGGGGACAGGATCAGTCTTCCAGTCAAGTATCATGTTTCATCCATAAGCTCCTTTATAAAACGCTTCATGTCTTGTCATTTTTACTTTTTTTTACATAATGAGGTCTTGCTGAAGGCTTAAAGTTCCTTTAAATGTTCATATTGTTCTAATTATGAAGAATATTTTTCACTGTCTTCATGTAAACACAATACATGAATCTAAGATGGAGAAACTGAGCAGTGTTGTGGAGACAAACGTTTTTTTGTGGAGCTCTCTGGAAAGGTTCTGCAAGTAAAGCAGACTTAAATTCTCCTCTCTTCTAACAAAGAGCAGAACATAAGTCATTTAAACGAGTCTGTGTTTGAAACAGGGTCAAAACCTTTCAGAGATTCAAAGTACTAGATCTGTGGAACTTAATTCCATTTTCACTGGTGTAAATCCTACGTACCCTAAAAAACATACCTAGTAAACTGTGTAAATGAGATCAGACTTTTGTCATAAGAAGGAAAGACGTGAAGTTCATTACCTCATCAGAGCATCACTAAAATTTTTACGATGTTCAAATTCAGGATTTTCATTTAAGTCAGCCTTAGGGATTTGCATGTATATTTATGGGTCATGTTCTGCTCGCTGCAGTATCACCCATACACAAAGCAGTCTTCAATTTCACTACTGTAAATGAAAGCACATTTAACCCAGATGATGGTCTCACAGATCCTTTAATATAGACACTAACAGCAACCAGTAACCACAAAACACAGCTGATTCAAGTCAGTCTGCCAAAAACAATCTTTTCCACAGCCATGTTGGCAACAGCCATTGTCAGTTTTGGGCACTTCCAATTCACTTAGCGATTACTGTTTAAGGATATTCTCCTCGTAAATCACAAAGGACTTTTTCATTGTGGGATTTCAGCACCTTTCTGTTTCTAAAAGATCATGGCCAAGTTCTTTAAAAGTTGTTTTGAAAATTTAAAAAGATGCAGGTTTCACTTGCCACTTCTGCAGAAAAGAACTGCAGACTGAAAGGAGATAACCAAGAGGTTCTGTCTCACTGGTATTAAAACCATGGACGTAACCTCTCTCACCCACCCACCTGTGGAAAGGGTTTCCTCCCCGGCAGACAGGGGCTGGCCTGTCACTGGAGTGCACACAGGATGACAGCTTTAAAAGAAAACATCCATGTCTACCTCGAAGTTCAGTCATGTTTTATGATGTCCCAGAGTCTTTCCCTTGTCAGATTTTAAGTATCACTGTAAATGGGGCTAAGCGTTCCTCATTGCAGACAAACCTAAAGAGCTGTAACGCTACAAAAAAGTGCAATTACCAGAAAAAAATATTTTTTCACGCAGAATTAATGTGTCATACCTATCCCTCCCTGTGGTGGAACTCACGTGTACAGCTGATGTAGAAAAATGGGTTACTCTCTTATGTATAGGTCTGGGGAGCAGTTGCATTTCAAACTGTACATCCTCCATACTATAAGGTGACATAATATCTGTAAACTTTTAAGTCACTTTGGTTCACTATTCAAACTCAAACTTCACATAATGGTGAAGGATAGAAGTCCTGAACTAGTGCCTTTTATTAACTAAACAAGCCCCTTGCATCAGCACAGAAAGTTTAAATGTTGTAAGAAAAGATAAGATCTGGAAATCTTCAAGCTAGGCCAGAAAAAATGTGTTCTTCCTTTTACTGTATTAGCATTTCTTTATCCTAATCAGGCAAAATCAGTGATGCAAATAACACTGAACAGCAATTACATATTTTGGAACTCAGAAGACATATATGTTTGATTCAACTTTGGCATAGACACAAATTATTTTGTATTTTATTCCTAGTCTTTCTTCCATCCCTGCTTTTTAATTAGTAGCCAACAATAACATTACTACACTGGCAACATATTTTGAAGTTTCCCAATACTCAGTATTTCTTCTTAAAATCATTATCTTCAGTCATCTGAACAGAGCCTCTCTTTCAAAAGAATAGTCGTCATAATAAGCTTACAAATATGTTCTTAAAACTGCAAGTGCTAGAAGGTATATGTAAACATTCTATAGGTAGATGTTTAGAGTTATGATTTCAGAACAGTTGTGGCTCTCATGCCTTAGTGAGATTACGATGATTATTTTTAATTGAGACCTTCTGTGGTTTAACCGCAGCCAGCAACTAGGACTACAAAGATGCTCACTCTCCCCCCACCCCCACCACACCCCCCGCAGGGTAGGGAGAAGAGGGAGAAAAGGAGCAGGGGGAACAAATAAAAAATTGTGCATTGAATTAAAGACAGTTTAATAGAACAGTAACGGAAAGGAAAGAATAAGAATAAGAATAAGAATAAGAATAAGAATAAG
>VZSZ01008263.1:1605-48424 GCA_013398815.1 Ibidorhyncha struthersii
TTCCCTTCCTTCTGTCTCTCCTTTTCTCTCTCCTGTTTCTCCTTCTCTCTCTCATTCCCTCTTTTTCTCTCTCTTTCATCTACCCATTAAAATGAATAAAATGTCACTAAAAAAAACACAAAAAAGTGAAACTCAAAGCACACTTACCCTCCCCCCCAAATCACAGCACAACACAGTTGAAACTTGAATCTGGTTAAGGAGAATATATAAACTTTGCAAGTCTAATAGGAAACAGATTTTGAGGGCTTTGT
The DNA here is from genome assembly GCA_013398815.1 of Ibidorhyncha struthersii. NCBI lineage: Eukaryota > Metazoa > Chordata > Aves > Charadriiformes > Charadriidae > Ibidorhyncha > Ibidorhyncha struthersii. The sequence goes on from VZSZ01008263.1 coordinate 1,857, forward strand.
ACTTAACAATTACTAGGAAATTGAATGTAAGAAATGTTTAAAAACAACATGAAGATTTCAAAAGCAATGTTAACAAGCCTGCATTTAAAAACTATCGTTTGATATTCTATGACAAAAGTTGTATTTATTAGTCAAAATTGAAGTTAAATATGCATTTCAATATGAGAACACAATATCTTTACCCACTACACCTATATTATAGACCTTCGTCTCTATTTCCATAGATTTCAGCTGGTTACTAATCATAATTTTAAAAGGGTTAAGATTATCTATTTCTAATCTAATAAACTCAGATAAGAAATACATGCAGCTGAACTTGTTTCAGTGAATCAAGTGAATTATAGTGTGAGAAGACTAACTTTTTAATTTCCTCTTTAGTTTAGAACTTATATTGTCTTGTGAGTTTTACCACACACTCTTACTTTCATGTTTGCACAATTCTTTTTTTTTTTTACCAGTAGCACAGGAAAACAATTCTAGTACAGAACGTTTTTGAAACAAAGGAATCAGGTGACTAGATATACTCCGAATCTGGAAGATCAAGGAAAGCTTATTATCCATGTCAGGCTGCACAACAGAGAATCAGGTAAATTAGCAGTTCTCAGATTTTCAAATAATGACCTTTACAAGTGCAGACAGCGACGCGCTTGAAAGTCTGCTACATATTCAGATATATTTTGCAATTAGCCATACCAATAAAAAGTTAGGATAACCTCTTTCATGTATATACTGAAAACAAATGTATCTTACTAAATGTATACACTCCAGCTGAAAATCAAAGGAATAAAAAGGCGAATGAAGTTTATATGTTGTACTGTGGTAAGTATCTCCCTGTTTCAGAATATGTGATGTGAGAATAAACAAACATCCAAACATTACCCCCCTCATACCCCAGAACTTAGAGGGACCGACATTTCCTGTGATCAGTCTCTGATGAAATTTGTGATCACAAACTCATCATCAAGAACCTCTTCTTGTACAGTCCTTCCCTCCTTCCCCTCAGCTGTACACTCCTGGTTGCCATACCCTTATGGTTACAGGGCAGATGAGGAGGACCTTGCTCAAGCCCCCTCACACCTCTGCTGGATTGCAAAAATGAGACAGAGAAAACCGAGCATTTGTTACTCTGCAGGGGGAAAGCAGCAGAGATTCTCTCACTCTTCCTGGAAAGGGAAATGAGACCCCGTGAAAGGCTGAAGAGCATCAAAACCAGCACTTTTCCCTGTCACCCAAACTGGAAATCCCCACCCTGGACAATATATACCCAGTTGCTCTGTTCATGATTGTAGCAGACTGAGGGCGAATGCAAAACCCTCAAAGACCGTAAAATTAAGGTGATACTGGGAAGAAGCAAGAAAAGAATATCTGATTTTCACTGTGTGGTGGGAATGATATTTCATTTTATTTACTCAGACTTCCTCCACCTAGCAGTTACTTTACTCTAAGCTGATCAAACATGTCTTTCCTTAATCACTGTAATCCTTTTTGATCTAATCCTGCAAGGTGCTAACTGATGGCCAAAGATGCTCAGCAGTCCTCTGTAGGATGGGGAGTCCTGTATAAAGTTCAATAGTTAGTCTGTCCATTTAAACCTGTGCTGATTTAGCAGGGTAAGCCTGTGCTGGAGGCAATTTTTAAGCTTTTTAATCTTAAAATGCTTGATTTCTTAGACACAGGAAGAACTGCTGTTTGAAGCTGTTCCAAGGAGGGGGAGGAGGAGAGACCTGGCAGATGTCAATTTGAGCCCTAGTAATAACAACCTCCTCCAAGCAATCTAACTCATCAAGCTAATAGTTACTCAGTCTGATCCTGCAGTTTTATTTCTGTTCAGGTCTTCCTGAGATAAGGCTCTAAAAGGAAAAAAGAAAAAAAAAAACAATAGTGGAAAGCAAAACACATATAATCAACTGTTTGCAACTTTCTGGCACAATCAAGCCTGAAGTGAAAAGTCTGTAATGTAAATGATCCACTGACATATATTGTGAGAATATTTTGTGTCACAAAAACACTGTGATATGTGTCTGATATTAAGCTGTTAGACAGGACTCCACATACCTTGGAACATCCAGGTTTCCACAGTAGCTCAATGGTTGTAACTGGAGCAGTAACTTGTGGACAAGTACCCAACAACAGGTACAATGAATATTTCAATAAAATAAATTAGTCGAAAGAAGTAGAACCAACTTCACAGGATACTGAAGAGCACTTCCAAACTGAAACTGTCTAGTAACACTTTTATTATGTATGCAGGGCTTAAGTAGAGAAGGTTTCCTATGGAAGAGCCAGCTGGTCAACCATTTATTCCCATTGACACATGCACAATCCCAGATCAAAAAGAATTCAGCATGGTTGTAACCTGTGCTGCTGAGACGTACACTTGGCTCCTTGAGGTGACTCTACTACCATAAGGGATTTTTGTTCCATCAGGTGGGATACAGTCTTTTAATGTTTGGTGCCATTAGATACACCAGTCTCAGAGTGCGCTGGAAAAAGAAAAAAAAAAAAAAAGAGGGATGGTGCCAGGAACAATAACTAACATCCAAATGTCAAATCTTAACTCCACTGAAGTAAATAGGAATTTTATCCAGTAGCATTGTGCCCAGAAATTTGATGCAGCCTAGAGCCCAGGATGTTATCAGGCCCTCAAACAGTGAGGGAACAAAAAATAACATTTAAAAAACCCATTAAAATGCTGCCTTTCTCTCCCAGGTACAAGGTGGTTAGGTTCATATTTTCTTTTTTTTACGGTAAACCAGCTGTGATTCTCTTGACCACAACAAGCACAAAGCTCTGGGAGTTTTTGTCTGGGGGATGGCGTAACCAGCTGAAGAGCTATTCCCTGTTTAACCCTTCATGGAAGAGATGCCCTAAAGGCAGTTTTTATGCCTTTAAGTACGAGAATTGAGAGCAACATATGGGTCCAGCAGTTGGTAAATTACTGCTTGCCTGTCAGTATGAAATAACATTAAAATAATTGTTACATCTATTTTGTGTAAGCACTTTCATTGTCTCTTCAATGATACTTACCGAGGTAGGACGCAAAGATTAAAACTTGTAACTGTATTTTGACACATTTGACTCAGTTTTGTGGTGAATTCAGATACTGAATGTGTTTGCAGCTTCACAGAAGGTTTTGCGTTCCCAGATTTGACACGTTCTGGAGGGAACAGACATTTGGACTCTTCTGAAGGCTCATTTTTTTAATTATTAATTTTGGCATATTACTGAGAAATGGAACGTGTGGCTATTGAATTATGGAGTTCTTTCAAATCGTGGTCAAGACTGACATAAGTGTGATTGTCTCGACCAAGTCCTCAGAAGGCACGGCAAAATCCATTAAAATCATCAGACGGTGCAAAAGGACTCTAAGAGCAAAGGCTGAGCCAGTGGCAGGGGCAGGGTGGGGAGGGTGATGAGTTAATTCACAGCGCCTACGTGCGTAGATCCTAGTTTTTACCAAGAATATTTATGTTGTGGATTTGGAAAGAAAGCATTCCCTGTTTTGTAGCATAGTAAATTGGGTGGCACAGAACCACTAGACAAACTTGACTGTTCAAACTTGACTGTATACAGTTCATATACAGCAACATCCATTTCATGCACAGTTCGAATTTTGGACACAGAAAATACCACTGGAAGGGAAAAAAAAAAATCTGACTGTACCGTACTGGTTTTAAANAATCTGACTGTACCGTCCTGGTTTTAAATCTGCGCACCCCCCAGGCACACCATTCACTGTCCTTCTCTGGTGTAAGAGGATGGAGGAGGGAAGGCAAACACTGTGGTAAAAGCGGTTTAGGGAGTCTTTTTTTCTCATGTCTTCTTCATAAAGGAAGCAACCATTTATAACCAAAAGTCTTTATTATTGTTTTGGCCCCGAGTGTCTGTCCACTGGCAAAGTTGTCAGTGTGAAAAACAACAGCGGCAGTAACGAGACATAGGAAAAAAACAGGCAATAAAGCTAGAGCGTAGTGCTGCAGATGTATAGATAAAAGCCTCATAAAGTAAACCTCGTATGGTCTGGCAGCCCCACCACAGGTCCTGAATTTTAACTCACTAAACCTAGAAATGTGTAACAGTGCAGTAATTCTTTTACACTGGGAGCAAAGCTGCTTGAGATATTACTTCCACCCACTGGCAGGGGATGCAATATATTTGTGTTTTTGATCTTACACGTTAAAACAAAACGAAACTCTTCTGACTTCTGGACAAGCAGAACTGGTGTTAAGGTTAAGCTAATGCTGTAGCTCTTCTGTCCAGGAATGCATTTCTTATTTGTACTCAAGCCAAGTTCATTCACTTATATTTTCACTAAAGCCACAGTCTTTTGAAGATGTTGCACTTGGACTTCCTCCCTGCCAAGTTTCTAAATTACATTGTGCTGTGTCCATGAGAAAACTGAAGAAGATTTATTAGAACAAGGTGCCAGAATGTTTTGCCCTCCCCCACATCAGGCCAGGGAAGTAGCAGCACATGAAAAGACACCATCAATACATTTTGTGCTCAAATTTATAAAGAAAGCTTTTTTTTTGCTCCTTTCCCAACACTGGTTGTAAAAACATTGAAAATAACTTGAAAGAAAATGTTTACTAATCTCTCAGATCTCCTTGTGCACTTCCACTCAAGGAGAACAGCTGTCTGCCTCTCCTGCCCCTCTTTTGCTACCACAGCAGGCTACAGACAGCAGAAAGACCCATTACATCAGTGAAATATAAACTATAATTTATAGCTTTATTGATGAGAAATTTATTAATGGGGATTGGTTAGATGGTTTAAACAAAACAGTGAATGAAAACCAAGCTTTGCTTTAGTTTGATCACAGAAGAAATATAATCTGGGACGTGAAGCCTATCAAAAAGCTCCATTGTGTTTCTGTTTTGGAATTATCTGAGAGAGAACGTGCCCATTTAGATGTCCACTGCTTTCATGTTGAAACTGCTGTGCCAGACCTCCCATCCCTTAAATGCAAGCATAATCCTCCCACTATGCTGTTTGATCTTGATCCCTTGGACCAAATGCCACCTTGGGTGGCAGTTCTGCAGTTCAAATCATCATGGTGTTGCATGATGTAATAGTTCTTCAGAGTCTAGGGGAGGCCACTTTTTCATATCCCCCTTTTGATTGACTTTTGTTGATGATTAAGCTTTTGTAAAGCTTTTTAAATATTCCATAAAATACTGAGATGGCACAATATACATAACATGACTTATATCAAGAAATTAATGACTGGCAATAATTGCCATTTCACAGCAGGACTTGAGACAGCATATTTTTCCCTGTATGTGGTATAGGCAATAACTGTTGTATGGTCAGCATTAGTGTGTGGCAATGTTGGATTTATTATGGAGACCATGGTTCATTAGGGAGCCTGATCACTTCTTTAACAGAAACACTTTGCCTTTGTACTGAGCTGATTTAAACTTACAAATGTGAGAAGCTCCATATAGAAAGGAGGGAACTTGAGCGCAGAGCACAGAGTATGAGAAAGCACTTGGGTTTACAAGTGGGACAGAGGTCAGGAATAGTATAGTATTGTCTATGATATACACAGTTTTTCCTTAAGGCACAGTGGCAGCACAAACTGAAACCCTCCTCGAGAGAATACAGAAGGCTCTTTGAAAAGCTTGAATTGTTAAACATTTGTTACTAATAACCCAAATGACTTTACCAATTTTCATAAACACAAATTATGATTATCCTCCTCTAGTCAGAATAGGACTTCATGATTTAATGCAAATTTCTCATGTCCCACAGGCACAGTTGGATTTTAAAGTATGAGGATTGAGTTGCTTCTCAAAATGTCAACAGGTAAAATAAATCTATCCAGGAAATTTATTAACAATTGCCACTTTCTCCCTCCTTCTGTTTGTGAAAGGCAGTTCTGACGCTGAGTGCGGTGAGCACAGTGTGAGTATGCATGGCAGATGTGAATAGTTCCTTATTACTCTATCAGCATTATGTCAATAGAGAAGCTAGGAAAATCAGTTTTCCTTTGAAACATTAGAACACAAGTGGGGGGAGTGTATCAGGGGGAGATTTGTCACCAGTTTCACAGAGGCCAGTATTTCACCCTGGGTTCTTTTCAAGAATGAGTTGTGCTCCCAAACTCTAAACTAGATTCCTCTCCTTTTTAATGTTTTCTTTTGGTACATTTTAATGTTCTGCTTCGATTGTTTAGACAAAGTCCACAAGGTGATATCTGAACCAACTGGAAAGTATTCGCCAGAGTCTTCTCTCAAGAGTGAATTTGTCTCAGCAACATATCAAACAAGGCAAAGGATAAAATTTCGGTTTGCTGAAGTGCAAATTGCTGTGTATCAACCCCCTGTTCACTAAAAGTGGAGTGGGGGAAGATCCCATTTCAGAATGTCATTACTGTAGCCCCTAAATAGCGCAAAATAACAGCCAGTGCTTAACCTGCAATTCATAGTTCATGAAATGATCTCAAAGATCTCCTTTAGGTTAAGTAAGCCCTCCTACCCAGACATCATCAGTAGATTTACTAGAGCACTGGGAGATCAGAAGACCCAGGGCTACATTGAAAGAGTGGTGGAACCCATCAGTAAGGTGCCATTAGTCTACCGGTGTAACCACTGCTTTATGCTTCATCCCAACTTCTTGTTCTACCTGGGAGGTGCCTCTTGCTGCTTCTGAACACATTTTTTGAGTTCAGTTCCTGATGTTCACCAATTCAAAACCAATCACCCACAGTTTTCCCCTTGGAGGAACCTCAGGAGCAGGTTGCCTGGAGAGGTTGGGCTGTCTTTCAGTGCGCACACAAAATATCCCTTCAAGTGTCTGTGCAGACTATCCATCTATGTACAAAAATAATCCTAGTGGAGAAACCCACTTGAAATACATACATGAGAGTACATTTCCAGGATCCATCCTGGCCAATTTAAACTGTGAGCTCTAGATTTGCCTGGATCAGTGATGCATTTAATTGCAGCTCATATAAGATATCCAGCTCCAAGAAAATCCAGACAAAGATCAAGAACATGCCTCAGAAATTGGCTAGTAAATGAAGGTCCTTGGATGATGAAGGATTTTCAGACAGTACTAAGGCAGCAGTGGCTAGGTTAGTTGTTTCAAATCTCTAAAGTTTGGGGAGGGAAAGTTCAGAGTGGCAGACATAAGAAAAAGCAACATCCATCTATCATTCACACTTTTTTAATTTTTTCTGGCACCATTGATATCAGTTAGAAGTGTATTAAGTGAAATACCATGTTCAGAATTCAGCAAAATAACAGAAAAAGGTATTTCAAATTAGACAATTAATTTTATCTTTGTTATATCTAATTAACTTTTTCCTCAAATATCTGTTGGAAGTGAGAAAGAATGAAGAAAATCTTGTACAGACAGTTAGAAACTAGCACAAATATGTTGAAAAGCTATTATATGACCTGGGAATACATTTTGAATAAAATTACCTATTAAGAAGTACAAAAAATTGCATCTAACTTTATCTCCTGATGTGGTTACATTTCAAGTCAGGATCAGAAGCTATTTACATTTGCTTTTGTTATTCATGTATTTATTTTTCAGAAGAGGGATATATTACAATGTAAAACATATTCTCAACATGTTGATTTCTTAGTTGTCCGTGATTTCCTAATATTCCCAGGGTTGTTTCAGATTACCCGTAGAGCAGCATTCCCACTGGCTGGGTCGCTTTGCAGGAGTCAGTGCTGTGTTTGCTGTTCATGCACATAAACTCTAAGGCCAGACTTGCTGCAGAATTCACTTCTGTTTTTAAACCCCACCAAATCGTGCAGGTGGCTTTGTTTAGAGCCCAGCAAGAACAAGAAAGTGCAGTGTGCCTTTCTGCTAAGTGGCAAGAGACACTGTTCTCTTAATGAACGTGACACCACTAAAGCATTTTCTTTAACTGGATTGCAACATTACTTTACCGGTCAGAAGCTGGTTTTGCTTGCAGCCTGCAATCGCAGACAGGGTGCTACGTCTTGATGTCCCTGGTGTCGGGGTGGGCAGTGCTAGCTACAAGGAGCTGGAAGGAGAACAGCAAAGGATCTGACTCCAGCCTGGTGGTGCTGGCATTAGGTGGGAAGAAAGATAGAGATCTCAGGAGCTACTCCTTGCTTTCACTTTTATTCTTCTGTTGGTAATAAAATTCATGCATAGATATGGGCGCTGAAGTTCATAGAAATGGATGCAAAGATTGGTGCTTGTTGATCTGGACCAAATGATGTGCTAAGGATCATGCAAAAAATCCGGGATGGAGCAGGAAACTGAGCTTTGGTTTTCAAAAGCCTAGGAGAAAGTTTAAATACCTCACCTTTCCCCCACCCTACATGTTTCAGTTCTGTCCTAATATTAAAGACATGGACTTTCCTCTGGTTGTCTGTGATGGTTTCCTTGTCCATAAGACCACCTCTTCCTAAAGGGCAGGAAAATATTTCAACTTAATTTTATGCCCATAAGTAACGCAGCCACCAAGGACTTCTTAGCAAGATTCCATTTAGCCCCAGAAACACCAGCCTGAGCCTGCTGCACCATTCATGGCACGACATGCAAAAGATAAACGCTAATTTAAGTTACAGTCATGCATTTCCACTTTTGTCTTGCTCATCAAATGGTAGCTCACTTCTGGCCTGTCTGTGAAATCTTACACGACTGGAACACCAATCTGATATTCATGTAACTGCACATCTTAAAACAGAGTATTGGAGCGAAGCCTGAATAGGCTCTTCAGGCTGGAAAGCAGACGTGTATAAATGAGAGCAAAGGAGCAGAATTATCTCCTTCATCTTTAGATACAGGTGGAACAATGCATAGGCTTGATGGGTGAACAGGAACATCTGGTTTTAATAGGTTAAAATGTTTTCTCCAAGTCTGTATATTTTCATTGTAGTTTTGGCAGATGGGAGCTCTCATGCACAGTCTCTAATCCCAGTTCTTCTGCAGGGTTTCTTTAGGATGATGCAACACTGTGCGAGACCTGAAAACTGGCCAGTTCCAGACTCTCAGCCTTTGTCTGTTTCTTGGAAGCACAGCTCACTCGTTAAGCATCACTGAATTTTGCCGGCAACTGTGGCTGTCTGGACCATATGTAAGATAAGCAGATTCACCTTTCAGTGGACTGGACTCCAGAGAAAGAGAACAGACAAACTTTTGGCATATTGCCCCGCGTGGTTGTAAATGAATGTAGTATTTCCTGTTCGTGTTACAGTTCCAGGAGCTGGAACAGAAAAAAAATGACTGTTTTGCCATGGAGAGCACGTTTGAGCAAGGCAACCCAATAAAACACTGGCCTAAATCCATATTTTTTAAATCATAAAGCTATGGTTAAAGTACAGTTAATGCAGTATAACTCTAGCAGCTATACAGATGTTATCGTACCCATCTAGTTTATTACGTGAAAGCTATAATAAATCTGTCATGATTGCAAGAACACTAGATTCAAATTCTAGGTCCCATAGTAATAATGTGGTAAAACATGCTGAAGTGTAGTTTTATGTTGGCATCCACCAAATTTATTAGACCAAGTATAGCTTGAGAACACTGGAATCCCTAGAAGAGTGTTACGATGACTGGGCACAATTTTTAATGATTTATCCTAATTTTCAGAAGGTGTTTCTGTACCGCTAGAGATGACGCTTACTGAATTAAAGGTAAAGTGTGAAAGAGATGGAGTCTGAATTTGCTCTGACATGTCATGGTAGACACAAAAATTTTATGACTGATGTGCCTGCAGGTTGACAGTGCATTGCAGAGTTTATAAAAAGTGAAGCAGCAATGAGAAACTAGGAACAAATTATTTGTTCAGTGATGCTGTTGCTAAGCCTGCCTATCAGCAGGTGTGAATGCTTTCTCTTGTATAACTTGGCCATGCTGTAGCACCAAATCAGAAAAAAAGTTTCAAGTGAAAAAAAATTAAGACAAATGAACTGACATCTGTTTTCATTCATTGCTACTTTAATACTTTGGGTTCATTTGGGTTTTGTCCCCTATTGTCTTTTATGCAGCAAAGTAATCCTAAAAGTCTTGAATTGCTCTCCTTAAAATCTTGGCTATGACTTATGTTCTCCTGTGGGCCAGATGAGACAGCATCTGTGACAAGTCCAAGAAATTATCTAAGAAGTCACTGTGACGGAGGGAATAATGAATGAATGGTGACGAATAAGACAAAATGGTATGTAAGTGTACAGACATTACTACATGTCTTACTCTTTTCACCTCTGCTTTGTACATTACTAGCAATATTTAATGCAGCAAGGAAAGTGTCTATAACTGGATATGAAGACATACATTTAAAATAATATGAATGATAATATGTACATACGCACTCACAATCATCATCTGGTGCCCGCTCAAGGGTCTGTCAGCACATTTGCAGTTACTGTTAAAGTGCCTGCATTTGAAATGGGCAGTAAAGTCCGTAAATGTGTGTCTGCAACACAGGCTAAATAAAATAACTGAAAACATTTTTAAGCTAAATCCTTAGAAGATGGTAGTAGTAGCCTGCAATCGTGGGAGAGCAACTGAAATAAGGAGTAGATTTCTTACTGAACTCTGTGTCATAATGTTCACTTTACAGCTTGCAGTTGGAGATTATAAAGACAGAAGGGGGCAGTAGGGATTATCTGCTGCGGCTTTCTGAGCCTGTGAGAAAATCAGCTTGTTGGGAATATCATGAGGTGTCTTTTCTGAGAGCTCCTGGCGATGAGCTAATCAGTGTTGGGGAGTCTGAGAGAGCCCGGCTCAGTGCAGCGGGGCTCTTCCCTGCTTACCCTTCCTCTCCTCCCAGGTGGCTGCTTACATCTTTACTCCTCAAGGCGATGGATAGTGAATCTTTTGTCTGGTTCCCACCATTCCTTGAACGTTGCTGTTTGTCATTATCTTGGCAGTGTTAGTGCTTCTCCATTGTGGCTTGTTTTTAACATTAGAGTATCTATATACAATTTACATCCAGGGTACTGTCAGATTCTACCTTTCTCCCTCTGTGCATCACAGTATGTCGAACACTGATGAATGAGGGCCCTTTTCTACTTCTTAGAGAGGAGCACCCAGGGAAAGGCTCCTTCTGTGCTCCTTCATCCCATTTGCCTCTTTACCACTTTCTCTTCATCAGCTGCACAAGATTGACAGAGAAAGAGGTTTGTGTTGCTGACTGCAGGCTTTTCATGGCAAAGCACAGACAGTGAAGCCCAGGCAGGGTCCCTGTCCCCTGGCTGCAAATATTTTGGTGCATTCTTTTGGTAATATCTCATAGCAAACTGTTTTTGCCTGCTAAATTAAGATTAACTTGAGATTGAAGGCTGAGATGTTGGCTGTAGATGTTTTGATTGCAGCCTGTAAAAACAAGGATATTGTCTGTAAGGCAGTAAATTCTATTCTTTCAAATGTGCCTCCTAGGACTTGTCATAAGAAAGTGTCCTTTCTTTCTATAAAAGTGTGTTTTCTTTTTCTCTGATGAAGTTCATGGTCAACAGTGAAATGAAATCCTAACTTTTGGACAGTGAAATTAGCAGCAAATTAAGTGAGTGAGGGTAAAATGCTTTCTTTTAATCCTCGGATCAGGGAATCAAGGAGAAGAGAACAGCATATATTCAACTGAAGTTCTTGGGTCTGTCTTTTTGTCTGGTTCACAGCTGTGCAGGTATGCTGATGTCAGTGGCTCAGATTTATTCTACTCTATCTTGTAAAATGTATGCGGATGTAGATGTATCAAAAAGTAGGTTGCCTCTCACGTAAACATTAGCAAGTTTACAATCTAAAATAGACTCATTCTTCCTTAAGGAATAAGGAATTATCAGGGATAATCTGCATCTGGAATTATTTTTCCTTCTGTCCCTTTAATAGACTTGTGTAAATGCATACTTGTTTTTAAAAAATGTAGATTCCTGTGTTAATTTAACTCTCCAGAAGAGGATGAATCTAGGCATGGGTCTGGGGAGGAGAAGTTGGGGATCTTAACTGCCAGGTTTCAAAACAAGCAGTCATACAGCTTAACCTCACCAAGAGTTTGAACAATTTAAATGAAACAAGAAATGTAATAAATATTCCCTCTTTGAATACATCAATATAACTGAGACTGCTAGGGAGTTTGTAGGACCAATATTTTATAGATCCAATAGAAGTTCAAGAGGTGTGCTCAGATGCAAAAGGGATAGAGGGGGATTTCCACACCAAACCCCTCTTTATAGAGGATTAATTAAAAGATCTATCTTAAATATGAAGTGCTGGTAGAAAGGGTGTAGTATGAATAGGTAAAATGGCATTCATGCAAGATGTCTGTTTTCTGATCTAGCTCAAGGATTAAATTGTTTGAGCCATTAGAGCCAGAGAACTGAGTTCAAGGAACTCAAAGGTGGCTAATGTATCCCTCGTTTTTAAAAGGATTTTGGGGGATATCCAAACCAGGAAGCCTAATGTCTTTCATTGCTCACTGAAGAATACTGTTAATGAGCATGGGATAAATCTGGCATTGAGGAAGATTTGATATGTTTTTTCATAATAAGAAAGAATGGAGTGCAAATCCATTGGAGTCCACAAACATTTCAACAAAGGAGATCAAACTGATACAATCTACTTGGATTAGTGCTTGGTGTTGGCCAGCGGCATTTGGTAATCTCACATCAGAGGCTTTTAAAGAAAGAACAGTGGAAAACACATAGTATCCTTCTCCAGAACATTCTTGCAGCAACCTGTGGTTCAGAGACTTCATGAATCAGGTGAGGGGTTTGTTTTCTATACTTTTTGGTGTTTTATTTCCTCCAGGAATAGATTGCTTTCTTTTGTCCATGTAAACCTTCAGCCTATGTTGTGTCTTGTGGTAAGGAGTTCAGTAGCTTGTCTGCATGTTTGGTAAGGATCTATCTCCTTTTGACTTGTTGAACCTGAGAGTGAACTAGTTTCATTTGATGCCCTCTCATGTTGTACTCAAAAAGATGATAACCGTTCCTCCTCAGGCATGATAAAATGGATGTCAGTTACCTTCCTGTTGCCTTATATTGTTTTCTTCTGGTTTCAAGAATTGTAATGTTTAGTTATTTCTCATGCCAACATTTAATTGACCTTGTTGTTCCCTGTAATTCTTTCTGTTCTGCTATTGTTGAAAACAGATGACCAGAAGTACTTGGAGTTTTAAACTTGGAATCACCATGGATTTATACAGTGTCAGAATAAGGTTTTATTTTTTGTCCATGACTCCTTCACTCTAATTTTGAATGCTCTGTTTACTTTTTGTTTGCTTCTGGGTATAGAACTGATGTTCACTCAAAAATGCCATTCCAGGACAACAGCAACCAAATCAGACATTATCACTGTACAGAAGAAAATAAGGTTACTTTTACTCATGTGTATCACATCTATCTGCATTGACGTTCACATGCCTTTTATCTTCTAGCATTTCACTATTGAGGTCTTCCCGGAATTCATCACAACTGGATGTGATCTCTACTATCCTCAATAGAATTGTCAACAGATCTGCAGGCTGGGCTCTAAAGCAGTGAATCATTGGATGCGATTGTCAGAAGCCAGGCAGTATTAGTTTGGTTCTTACCTGTTTGTACATCCAAGTATTGCTGTCCTGATGGCTGCAAAAATGCATATTGTTAGAGGTTCACAAATGGGCTTTTAGAATGTGAACAAACGCATACTGTCCACATGCAGCTTCATCATTCCTCTTGAATTAAATACTGAGGTGGACTGGAGTATATCTGAAGTGGCTATGTAAAAAAACACGCAGATATTTTTGTTAGAGCACTTCTACAGAAGATTGGGTATAGTTAGTGTCCTGGTTTGAGGTAAAACAGGACCAATTTTGTTCAGTAAGTTTGCTTCTTAGCTGGGCCTCTTCTAACTACTGAAATTAACAGAATCTTGTGCAGGCAGTGTTCACTCTCTCAGAGTGATCAGACCAATGTTTATAGCTGATGCCCAGGCGTGGTATGCGGAGAGGCTCTTGCTTATACTTATTGCTGTAACAGCCAAGGCCAACCAACTTTGTTATTTGCCCCGTTGGAGGGTCGGAAGCGGAAAAGCACAGTGGGGTCCCACCTGCAGGGAGGAGTGGACAGGACAGGTGACCCAAAACTGACCAACAGGGTATTCCATCCCATGTGCGTCATGCTCAGTATAAAAGCTGAGGGTCAGATCCCTCTCTCTCTCTCTCTCTCTTTTTTCTCTCTTTTTCACTCTCTCGCTCTCTTTCGCTCTCTTGCTCTCTTCACTTCAATCGTCGGCCTTTGGTCCTGATCCTGAAGGCAGACCCGGAATCCAGTTCCCATCTGGCACTGAGTCCAGCCTGGGACTGCCCCCGTGCCAGCCGGTGTCATGATTGTCATCCTGGGAGCTTGATACGGTTTTGTATATACTTCATTATTTCCTTGTATTTTATTATTAATGTTTCATTAAAGTAGTTTAGTTCCTTCTAAACTCTCAAGCCTCCTTTTTCCCTCCTCTGCCTCTCTTTTAAAAGAGGGGTAGAGGGGAGCATCTGTTGGTCCCATCTGGGGTTCCCCATGTCCCCAGTGGCCGATTTGGCCTAAACCACAACAGTTAGTTTTAAGATTTGCTTTTCTAATGGTTGTGTCTTGTCTGGTCATGGAAGACTTATCTTTGAATGATGAAGTACAAAATAGGAAATTTCTAGAAGTTACACCTTAGCTAATAAAGAATGCAGGCAATGGGTCAGTGCAAAGATCTACCAAATCTCATTCCAACTTCTTTTTTTCAGGTCTCTGACACTGAAACACTGCATTACATTATCTAGATTAAAATGAGTTTTATAAAGGCAAATCTTGAGCATACTGTGGCATATCTAATAAAGTCTTTGCTAACATTTTTCTGGAGGAAAAACTAAAATCAACCATACCATTTGATTATCACTGGGCTGAGTTCATGATGCTATGATTAAGGTAGTGACAGCATTTTCATCACAGTACTCTTTAGCAGCTCAGTCATAGTTTTAAAGCTGAGGTGAAATCTAGCATCTGGGATCTTACTGCAGTAAAAGAGATTAATTTCTTTTTAACCACTTAAACAGAAATTATACAGGTTGCTTCTGAACTACTCTGCTTCCACACTCCCCCAGTTGACATTAACTTTCATACTGTGGATTTCAGACTGATCAAAAAAACTTTGAATATTTAAATGTTCAGTGAGATTAAATACATCTGCCTAGAATCTGCTCTTGGTTGCAGAAATAAAACCTGGATAATTTACGGGTTTTATTATTCATATAGTTTGTGTAAATACTTACCAAAACGACACCCCTTTGTGGTCCCTATGCAACTATGAGAGCTAAGAAATGCACATAGTGGAATGAACTATCTGTTGGTCAAGTTCTTTTTCCAAGGGAAGAGGGAAAATGATGAATGTTATGATCTAAAAACTTGTTTTGGGCACAGTAATTTATGTTGCTGACAGGTTTTTAACATGGATATTCTAGTCCTTGATGTGCATGTAAGTTACCATTAATGGGAATTGTGTAGATGGATCCAAGATAATACTTTAATAGCTAGGTGAAGTAGTAACCGAATTAATCCCACAACAGTTAAAACTTTACAGGTACAGTCATTTGTTTTGTTTCCAAGGATCTGGGCACTGAGAAGGCTTCATTTAGATTGAAGTAAGTTGTAGCTCCAGATTCCCTGTGTGAGATTCTACTATGAAAAAGTTACTCTGTATAGGTTTTTATATGAAAATAATTTTTTAACATACATTTAATTCTTTTTTTCATAGCTGTTAGTACTACAAGATGAGAAAAGAACAGCATGGACTTGTTGTATTAAAGGTGAGCTCTGAATCTTATTGCTATACCAACAGTTTGGAACAGGAGACTTGAGGAAGAAGATGGTGCCTGTGATGAAATGCCAAGCTGCCAGTAGAAGCAAGCTCAGTGTTATATCATTTGTACTCCATCATATTCACACATAAGAGGGAGGATTTTACCCTACCAGTTTGTAATCATGAAGCATACCCTGAGGGCAGCATGTATACCACGTGGCTTTGGACACTACACAGATAATACCTAGTCTTCCTGAATTCTCATTTCTTCATGAGAGATTTGAAGCAGAACTTAAGCAACTCTCTTGTCTTTGAACAGAGTCAAATTTTGCTGTAATCATTCTTAAGCAAAGAATAAGATCCAACACTCCAAGACATAGCTGGTCTCCAACATGCCAGTTAAAACTACCAAATAAGTGTGGCTTGTTTCTGGAATTGGTGTTTTCTCTCATTTCCTAACATTTTTTTTCCCTAGAGTCAGCATAACTTTTAATTTGAAGGATTTAGCTTCTTGTTGCCTAATTGTTGCCTTCCACTCCCAAGTTGGAGAACATGTCTTTAACCGTTAAGTGAAAGCCAGTACTTGGACCTCCAAGCTATCTTTAACAGCATAGCGCTGCGTGTCTGATGTATTCCGTCAAGACCTCATCTACGGGGGTGGAACAATACCTTTCTTAAACCACATTTCGCAAAACGTGTTTCCAAGTTAATGCTTTTTCCGTAGGCATGCCAAGGTACCTCAGGCTAGCATGAGGACTGTTGCATTGTGTTTCACCTGTGCTGTTTTGTGCTTCAGATGTATTGCTACGCTTTGTTCCATAGACATGATCAGTGTCTGTTTAAAACCAACATATGCAACTCTCCCCTGCAAATACAAAGAGCCTTCTCCAAGGAAAACAGAACTTTTCAGGTTTTTTTTTGGTTGTTTGTTTCTGATTCATTGGCAACTGGAACACAGATGTGAGGACTAGTTCAAACTTTGCAGCTCCCCCTGTTCAATAGTCTCTTTCAGCAGATTAAGCAGAAAAGGAGCACAAGAAAGTTTCAATGTACTGCCCTATATGCTCATTAACTGAAAGCTGTTCCACCAAATGGTTTTAATAGTGGCTTATATTATCACCTTAGATTAAAATGAAGCCACATTAAAGTATAAAAGTTGTCCTTTGAAAACTAATGCCGATACAAATTTTGTAGCCTACTTCAACATGCAGCTCACCCAGAGTGTCTTTCAGGTATGTCTGATAACCTGTCATGCAGTGAAAAATTCTAGGTTGTAGGCAGCATATTAGAGCACAAAACATGTTAGTGTGACATTATCAGTAAATATATAATTACTTTTCAAATTCTTTCTTCTTTCTTTAACTTCTGAATTTGGGTGAAAAAAATACTTAATTTTAGCACTACAAATGTGTTAATTATAAACATGAATCCTATGAAAGAGAGAAAGGAACATGAATCTTTAGAAATTTTATTCTGGTCTTTGCAAAAGAATGATGAAAATTCATTCATGATGGGATATTTTTATTTTTTCTTTAATAAAATAAAAGCCTTGTTGCTTATTCACCTTTAGTTGGTTTAATTTCCATAATCCCTAACTAGATTCTGACCTTTTTGGTGTTGTAGCTCAATTTCGTCACTGAGTGCAGTGTATAATGGGTCATATTGTCTTCTCAGTTACACCCAAGCAATGCCGAGCACATGAGGTCAGTGGGATTGTAGGGGTGTAACTGAGAACTTATTTTGACCCATCATCCCATTCTCACTGGACAACAGGCAGAGGCACAAGCTGGTGACATATAGATGGAGTACCAGGTAGTCAGAGAAATGTTTGATCGCATTGTAACTATGCTGGCCTCTGTGTGCTTTATAACTTCAGATAATTTTATGAACTTTTGACAGATGGCTTATGAAGAAATATTTCTGCTTTTGATGCATTTCTTAACTGATTCTTAATTATTAATTATTAGTAGTTTATTCATCTATAGTTGTTCCTTGGAGGTGTACGTTGCAGATGTTTATTACAGAAGCAATTAGGACACTACCAATTATACAGATTCATCAGGTTCTGTAGTCCCTTGTGTGTGCACAGCAGAGCTTACTTTCTTTCAAGATGCTGATGTGGTAGTAACTTCCTTAGATGTAGTTCTCTTAATATGATTTATTTGGTAGTGACCTTCTTTAAATAGAAATACACAGCAAGAATATCTGATTTTTTTTTTTTATTTTATTTGAGCTATACAATATGCCACCCTGGAAACCACTAATGTAGAACTGTGGCTGTACAGGTGTACTAGGGTCTGTATGATGCCTTTCGTCTTTTTACCTAAATATGTCATTCAGATTTGTTTTATATTTCCTGGAACTAAATTTTTTTTTAATGATCTATCTGAAAGCAAATGAGATTCATGAGGATTAGGTTATCATGCAACAGCAACTTTCCAACACAAGAAGATTGCGTGGGAACTACGTTGTTTATGGCCACTATGCTTTATAGTCCTTCTGTTATCTGTAAAATAGCCAGAGGCTCTCACTGTTTCTACATACATCTATGTGCTTCATCTCACCGATTTGTAATGCTATGTGCAAAGCAAGGGAATTCAAATGCACTAAACCCAACTTCTTGTAAGGAAGTTCAGCAGTCTCATCTGTTTTCTTCCACCTTGAGTCATCAGATGCGGGAATCAACCTTCAGCTTACTTTTAACACAGAGGGCATAGCTTCACTCTTGGCCTTGTCCAGCCATCTCCTCTTCCAGACAGAGGTCAGCACTTTCCCAGACTGCTCCCTGGGATGTGAGCTAAGTCTACAGATCTTCCTGAGAAAGTCAGGATGCACCAGCATGCTGGAATGCCCTCAGGCCATAGTAGGGTTCTAGGAAACAGGCAACCCACTGTAGTAACCTAGTCAATGTTTCACCAGAAACGATGAAGCCTGAAAGCTCTCTTTGCACCACTTTGCACTTTCACTGCCATCACACACCTCTTTGCTCTACTGATGTCTTATCAGTCCAAGTGTGAAGACAAGACATGAGGTCAAAATGTTTATGAAACTACTCAACTCACTATGACATCAGGGTGATCACTTCCGTCTCTTCCCTTTATTTTACACTTCAGTTATTTTCTCTTATGTGAATGACTTCAAGAGACAAAAATAATAGATTGGGGAGGAGGAGGTGATACCTTTGACTTTGTTCTAAACAAAGTTAGATTCAAAATCAGTGAGACTTCCACCCAGCAAACTACTTCACTGTCAGATCTGACATAAGATTTCTCTGCTGCTGAGGTTCTGACATTTAATCATGCAATTAGACCACCTGCTGGTGTTTGGGTGGTTCCGTTCTCCCCCTCACCCCAATAATGCATAATTTGGGCAGGAGGATGTTTACGTCTGAAAATTTCTCCAGGAAGTTGAGCTACCAGGTCAGTCGTTTCCTCAGCCAGAAAAGTTTCCTCTTTTCCGCATCTCTTTGCTATGCTGGTGCTTCACCACTCTGCAGCAGAAAATGCAAGACCAGTGTTTCCCCTGACACTCTCTGGAAGAACATTCTTGGTTCTGATCCCTACCCCTACCTCCATCTATGTTGTCTTTAACCTAATGATTAAAGGCATTTTTAAGAAGCTGAGGAATTAAAGACCAAATGCAGTCAGTCTAAAAAAAGGTGTTGAACCCCAGTCTACTTTCTGGTTAAGACCACTCGTGAAGTTTTGATGATAGTTTCTGCTTTGCTTTATAAAATAAATGGAAGTGCGTACACGCTATGAAAGTTCTAATCCTTTGGGTAAGTCTTAGGTCCCTTCAGAGGCTTCAGATTTCTGGTCTTCTTCTGCATAACCTTTACAGGTATGAGCCAGATTCAGGGTTGCTGAAACAGATGCATGCAGAGATGTAGAGCTGTCTTGTCTAGGGACAGCAACAGCGACAGATCAGGTAATGTGGCCACAGCTAGGGTTAGGCAGCAGTCAAGAAGAAATGGATTGTCATTTTGTAATTGCATGCTTTATTCCAGCTAAAACATGGCAAATTATGACTTAAATTAATAAGCATGCTAAAATGCACAGGAAGATAAATTGTATTTCCCACCTGTGTCTGTGAGGCTTTTTTCCTCTAGTGTGCATGTGGTATTGTCAGTAAAAGTGACTTAAGGGAAATGGCAAGGATTCTAAAGACTATTTTGGGCTTTGGTGAAGGATGAAACGCACTAGTGTTGCAAATTCTACAAGCAATTTCCTTCACCAAAGTTTTGGTTAACGTCCTCTTGGGTACTCATACTCATGACCTCAATGGGAGTCATAGATTACACAATGAAGAGTGGAATTTACTCTGAGTCACTAAAAAAAGTTTAAAAGATAATATTTTTAAAATTAGGCTTTTAGAATTTCTTTGTGAATTTGTTTGTACTGTGGTTCACTCCATCCCCGAAACCTTTCATTTGAAGTTCAATAGAAAAAGGGAGTTAGCTTGTAGTCTGGGAAAATATTTCAGATTGAATCAGGATGAAAAGCTGACGTAAAACCTTTATCATGATTCCTCCCAAAAGATATTTTTACATGGAGGTTTGTTTTAAGTGATTTTTTTTTTTTTTTAAGTAAGAGGAAGGAAGAAAATTGTTGATTACACTAACCCAAGGAATTTAATTTTAAAATCAAGATAGACAGAACCAGGGTGACCCAACATGATACTTTGCCATGATGTGATTTCAGTTCGTTTCTTAAAACAAGTTTAAAATAAGTTTTTCATATTCTTGTTATGGAAAACCCCCCAATGAACAGCTTAGCTGGTGGGACGTGCCTCCTTGCAGTTTTGAACTAGTTGCTCCTATTGAACCAGTGAGTGTTAAATGCCAGGAAGTGCTTNNNNGCCAGGAAGTGCTTTTGCTATTTTACTGCATGTGCTTTGATCCCACTCCAGGACCACAATCATTTGGATAAATTTGTGTTTATAGAGAGATATTTCTGAGCATCCAGTATATAACACAGTCTGTCTCATAAAGGGACGCATGAAGGGACTCAATACAAGGATAAATTTCAAAGAAAAAAGGAAAATATTGTATTCTGGTAATTTTATTTTGGCATATAAAGTAAATAAGGTGAAGTTTGTGTAGAAGACTACTAGCTTAATAAGTTCTTGCAACTCTGGTCTGTCAAGTTGGACGTGAAAATTAAATTGTGGGTTTTGTCTTTATCATATTTCATTGCTGTTTATAAATTTTATTGCTGAATTTGCAAGTAAATGGGGCAGGAGAAGGTGAAAAATTCCTATTTGTGCAACTGGAAACTCAGCTTGATTCCTGTACATCAAGCTGTTTTGTTCAACTTCATTTATTATTTCTAAACAGTAGGGGAAGTTCTGTAAGTAAATCAATCCCATAGTTAAATGTAAATTTAAAAGAATTCTTCTCATTTCAGTGGATTTGTGCACTGGCAGTCAATAGAGACCAGTGCACGAATCCTAGCATGGTGAAAGCATTTTCAGCAGTCTATTGATAATAGAAAAGAAACACTGCAATTTGCCTTGCTTTGTCTCTTGTTATCCTTGAGGATCAGAAAACAAGAGAAAAGATACATTTTGGCACATTCCTAAGTAAGATACATCATTTTATAGTACATAAACAATCTACAATAGTTTTTGATAACTATTGAGTTTGCTGATATAATACCTCATGACAGAGATGTAAACCTGTGAACATACCAGGGTCAGGTTTGTTTCATGGGAAGTTCATTCCCCTATCTTTACCCCTAAGAATCACTTTCTGTAAAAATGGAAACTTTATCTGGACTTTTTTCTTTAATTCTATCTAGTTAAAAAAAAAATATCACCTCAGATCAAAAGAATAGTAATACCAATTTTGGCTGGTTTGATATTTTACACTTTTGCAAACAGGATTGATTGAAAATAGGATGAATTCTGTCTAAACTTGGGCAGTCTTCGCAGATATTTGTTGGTTCTTATAGATTTTCATAATTGTAAGGGATGAAAATCCTTGTGATTGAGAAAGAAACAAAATAAAACTACGCAAACACTGTACTGTCATAAGGGATCTCTCTGGCCACATTTGTTTTAGAGCCATACACATATACACTTAACCTTTTGCTTCCTTTTGTCTAGAGGCATCTGTGCTGGAGTAGGCATAGTTACTCACAATACATTAAACACAGTGAAGTTGATAGCGCATGTAGAAAGTAATACTTGCCCCATGAAGCAACTTGAGGCAACTTGTAGAAGGATGCTATTATCTTTTTCTAGTATTTTCCTAATTTTATGGTAGATTTTCATATTTTTTTGTACTGGTGGCTCAAAAAAATCACAGAATATACATTTTCTTTAATTCTGTTGGTGTTCAGAAAAAAGTATAGAACCTTTTGTTTTTCCTGTCGGCTAAATTCTCTCACATTACCTTAGAGATGCAAAATCTTGTGATAACAGTGTAGTTAATATGATCTGCTTGATTTGAAGGATGCTACATGGAATTAAATATTCCACTTGTAGTGTTTGTTCCCACTAGTGTGGGGAGTTTTATTCTGTAACCACAGGATCAAAACCCACAGAATGTCTAGGAGCAGTACGGGATTTTCGATTTCTAGTTGATATAAAAGTACTCGTAATTTGAGCTGGGTGAAAAAAGTGGCAGATCCTGACTTCTGAATTGTCTGCAACTGCCACATGACCTGGAAGGAGACAGTATTTTACTTCCTTAGGCAGCGTTCAGAAATCCAAGGCATTTAAGTCCATGGAATTTTGTATTTCAATTATTCTTTGATAAATTTTGCTTCCAATGAGAATAAATTGAGATACAACAAATAAGAAAACTGTATTTTGCATGCATTAGAAAATTTGTTTTTATTCAGAGAAGTATTCTGATGGGTTCTCATTGAGACGACACAGAAGAACAGAATCTAAACCCTGAAATAATTCTCTTACATGATTCTGGAAAACTACTTGAAATGATTACAAATAAACATATTTGTAATCTGTGGAATACTCTAGACATCAACAGAATTTCACTGATCTAGAAGCTACTTTGTGAAAAAAAATGGCATGGTTTTTATTCATTATGTGTAACTTTGACAGTGTCTAATTGTCTAGCCTGGATTTCTTTTGCTTCCTCTTATTTCCCTTTACCAAAGGAGCTTGAACTTGTACATGAACTACTGTTTGATCCTTTCTGAAAATCATGTTGTTCTGTTATTCACAGTACATTACTTATAATCTCAGGGGAAAACTGTCATTTGGACTGATTTTTGCCTCAAACTGAGAGATCTGATTTTACACAGAGCTTGAACACGTGTTTACATTTAGAGTTAATGGGAAAGTTATTTCCTTGATTGGGATCAAAGTGTGTAGTACCTTCTTAGATCAAATCCTTATAAAGGTAGGGAGTCGGATGCTGCAAAATGCAAGAAAGATGGAAATGGCTCATAGTTTTTTCACTTCTTATGGCTCTGTTTGCTATAAGTATTTATTTCAGGGATACTTGGGTAATATGGTATGTTTACCATAGAATATAGGAATGTAGCAGTGAGGGCTTCTTGCTTGACCGCTTTTTTCATAGCAAATAGCCATGATGTATTAGACTTGCCAAGACCTGATGGCAGGGATTTTAAGTTGAGCTTACAGACCTTGGTAATACAAAGGACACATGATAACATCACTTCCATTAGCAGCTATTATGATAGCTTTTTCTGCTCTCCATGGTATAAATAGATTCTTAATACAATAATCCCATTCCATTTCTCTGCTACTGTGGTGCATCCTCTTGCACACGTTGTCAGAGATAAGGAGGAGTGAGACTGGTGAGGTGGGGCTATTTTTTCCCCTTGTCCCATTTTTAAAAAACTATGCTATTGCCTTTGTTATATTTTTGTAATAGAATGCCAGAGCCTCAGTTAATCTAAGTAAGGCAGCATTTGGCCTTGAGAGTTCACTGACAGCTTCCATTCAACAGAAAAACAGAGGATGTAGCATACAAGGCACAGAGGACACCAGCCTTATATGCTGTCTAAGAAAAACACTATTTTCAGACAAGCAAAATGTTTTCTGGAAAACTGAGCTGCAGCACATTTGGGAGAGTTCAGATAGCAGTTCTGTGTGGGTTCTACAAAGGACTCAGAAATGGATAATTCTGTGGATCACATTTTATTTCCAACACACAGAATCTTGCTCTAAAAGTAAAAAGCAAAATACATGGTTAACATTGGAGGTGAGATTAGCTGCACCACCCGTTAAGGCTGTCTGTATTTTCACTGTTTTCAGTTTGCTATTGCTTTAAACTCTGCTCAACATTAATCATTTGAACTTCAACTTTCCAGGTGAGATGTGTGCCTCAGGCTAACTGTAATTATGAGGAAAATACTTGGTGTTTTTTTTTCAGAAAACAAGAACGAACAAAAGCACTTAATTTTGTTCTTTTTAGAAGGAATTCTGGCAACTTTTCTCTGAGAAGTTCCACCAACTTGAGTGCTGGCAGCAAAAGCTCCTTTTATGATGCATGTTCTTTTGAAAACTTTTATTAATTATAAGAATTTTCAGGACATTATCACTAGAATTCTGGAAATGGTGAAGATATTTGTCCATACTGAATGTGTCCAAGCCTAGATATTGGCATGAATTCTGTTACTGTTTCACCTATAATCTCCGACATAGTTGAATTTGGTTGAACACTAGACACAGGAAAGGAGATTATGCCCTGTGCTTCCTTGATGTACACCAACAGTATGTCAGAGACTGCTTGACATGGATGTTGACGTGAAAGTGCAAAAGAGTGTTGATAAGGAGCCCAGGGAGGAGGAGACAGAGGTGGAAACCAGGCAGAGAGTGAATGGTGAATGGGAAGTAGAAGTTGGAAGTTAGTGGGTGAGAAGGGATTAGGTGATGAGGAATGGAAAAGGTGACACAACCTTGACCTGGACAACAAGAAGACTGGGTCCCGCTGGGATATGGAAGAAGAGAAACATAGGTGATAAGGATCAGAAGTATATGGAAAGAGGTAGGCTTTGGCTGAATAAGAAGGCAAACCATTGAGCACATAGCTGTAGAAGAAGATAGTAAACGAGGGCCACTTGTGACGAGTGCAGGTAAGGAGGAGAAAAAGAAGGAACAAGTCTTGTTTTAAACCAGGAGTTGCCAGAAATAATGGAAATAAGGAACAGATACATTTAGAAAGGGAATATGTAAACTGGGCAGGGATACTGCCAACGGTGAAAAATTGTCATGGGAAAGAGGGTGAACAGGCAGAAGACAAACTGGAGGGAAGAGAGCAGAAAGACCGGGAGCAGGTAGGATGCTGTGTGCTGCGTGGAGTGTGCTCTCCTCTGGAACCAGGAGCAGATCTGGGGTGTACCTCTCCTCTCTCTCAGCAAGCCTGTGTAAAATCTTTAGTTTCTGTCTGCCTGGCTGCTGGCAAAACAGCAGTGGTTCGCCTCCTTCTGCCAATTCTGTTCTTCCCTTAAGTGGCAAGGCAGGGTGTCAAGAGATTCAAAAGGTCTTAATGTGATGACTCACGCCACATGGAGATATGACGTCATGTTTTAAGCTTGCTTTTTACCTCCAGATCTGAACTGTATCATAAGTGCTTCTTGAAGAGTGGAGATAAACTGCTGTTGTTAATTATGATACTGACTTTAATCATAGGTGCAGACCACTTTAAACTTTACCTTTCCTGATTTTTGAGCACATGACCTTGCAGTCTTGCTGATTTTATTTTACTGCAGGTCTGCATATGTGTTTGTGCAATATGCAGGTAATTTAATATTACGCATACCATTTAACGAATTTTATATAATAATACTAGAATGCCTTCCTAATCATTTTAGGAAGGAAAACTTTGCAAAGTCTCTAATACGCCAAGCAGAAGGGTGGGGAGCTGCTGATTTCAGAGCGGTCCCAGCAGAAGCTGGCATGGTGGCGATACAGAATCACATACTGGTTATGGATGGTATCTAATCCACTTAAACTAGAATTCAAAATAAATAACAGTGGAGAAGAGACAAAAGGAATGGTGGAAAGAGGCTTGTATAAACAACTTCCTTTATAACCAGTTTGTATTACTACACTTCAGCCGAACAACAGATATAGTCCAGGTTTTTCTGAATACAGAAACCAGACAATTTTTAAAGCAAAACATTAATCACACTTATTTACTTCCACAGTGACAGTGCACATTTAAACAATGCATCTTTGTTTTCTTTTCAAAGATTTATTGAAGTAAGCAACTGTTACTGACTCTCAGGAGCCATTCAGGGAGTCAGATTCAGAGTCCAAACTTGGTGAGGAAACCAGAGGTCCATTCTGACAGTCCCCTGAAAACAGGGAATGATCCCGCAGGGGCATCACTGGTGAGGTGAGGAAAGGTGGGGGCAATTCAAGGTGTAAGTAAATAAGTGAGTGTTGTTTTTGGAGTCCTTTCTGAAATTAAACACGCTTATTTGGTTTGTGACACACCACAAGTTTATATCATAGTATCTTTAAATGATTTTGAAATCTCTTATATCTGGTTAATTATCTATTAGGTAGCACACATGCCCATTATATGCGTTGTACTCTTGCTAAGACATTCCTGATTGTTTTGTGTGGCTTTGTTGTTTGGGTTTGGGTTTTGTTTTTTTTTTTTAAATTTTGGAGAAAAAGGTTATTACACTCATTCTTACCATCAAGAACATTTAATAGTTTGCTTTTATCCCTTATGTCTAGACTAGAAATCCTGTCACCTGACAGTCTATCTTAAATTCTTGCTTGTGCTTTGAGGAGTAAACACCGGCAGCAGCTGTGAAGGAATGAGAGGGCTGGGACTGAGGTAGAATGAAGCATAAATAAGCTTTTCACATTGGGAGATTGGAAGCAAAATTTACCCAGGCAAATAGGACTACTTATTCAACAATTCAGGTGTTGCTGAGAATTACCCATCTTTTTCTGATGTCTGCCTTTAAGGATAGACATCTTTTCTCTCCCCTTTCTCCCTTCCTTCTGCCTGCTGTTTTGGATATGGAAGGAATGGGTGTTGTGCCTCCTGTAATGTGAATTAGTCTGTTGAGCACCACATGAAGGATCTAGGTACAAGTAATTTTTCAGGCCATATAGATATGGATAGCTTCAGTGATGTGGGTGCTGTTAAATTCCCAGAGATACTGCTGCAGTTCTCTAATCAGCTTAAGAAATATGCAGGGGGAGGAGCAGGTAAAGTGGCAGGACTAGATTCATCTCCATGGCAATAAGTTAATATCTTCTGTCTGTGCATGTGCAATTTTGTCAATTTGTATTTCAATAGCCTGCTAAGGCTACTTCTTCTTATTTAAGAAGAAAAAAAATGAAAATTTAAATTAATCTGGGAAGAGTTTTATTGAGTGATTGAACAATTGTGCTGTTTTCTTTGTTATTCCACTTGAAAATCTAGCTCCTATGCTGTAGAACCTGCACTGAAGTAAATAATGTTACTGAAAATTTACCATTTAAAATAAGCGTAGTAGGTGGCAAAAGCTAGATGTGAAAACCTGACCAGGACACTGTAAGCACTTGTGCAAATAGATTTGGCTTCAATTAGGCAAGCATAAGTTTGGCTCTACCAAGTAATTTTCAGAATGAGATGTCTTTAGGGAACAGTAAATTCCACTTTTCTTTCAGTGTTACTTTTCTAGGAAAGGTGCTTTTATTCTATAGCAGGAGCTCTGCAGAGCACCTCCCATGAAGCTAAGAATTGACTTCAGTAAAAAGCATAATGACTATGTGTCAGATAAGACAGTGATGAACTGTGTTTCTTCAAAGGGTGAGAAGGAAACTTGCTTTCCTTCCGTTGACATCAGAAGAAAATCCATAGCCCACAGGACATTTAAAAGTAGATTTTCTGTTTTCAAAGGAGGATATTACTGCTAATACAATAATTGCCTCTGGCTAGTTTCCTTTGAATGCCTTTCTAATTTTTTTGTTAGACAAGTTAATTATTTCATCATTTAAATCACAAAGTGGTAGCAATCTGCTCCATAACATGTGAAGCCTTTGCCATAACATACGTATATATATGTAAATGTGAAGAACATTTTTTTTTCTTTCTTGTCTGATAAAAGTAGTCCACTCTGTTGGCTAAGTTTTGCATCAGATAGATGGCTTGTTTAGAAATCTCACAGGTCTGATTGCCTGATGCAAGAATATGGTTTCACATATTATTTTAAAAAAAACAAAACTTGAGTTGCATTTTGGATGTCCATTTACATTACAAGAAAGTACACACAAAATGCTAATAAGAATGCTAATGTCCATAAGCCAACTCTGCATCATCAAAATACTACAATAAACAATGTATTAAAAAAGAGACCTTATTCAGGGTAATTTTGGTATGCAACATTGGTCCTAATGTGCATTACCTGAAAATCATAAAGAAAAAAGCTTAGCCTTCAGACAATTTTCTGTAGAAAAACATTGAAAACAAATTGACGACTGAGCTATTTGAAATATTTTAAATTTGAATTTTCTCTTTTTTTAAAAACATATAGAAATAAAAGCAGCTAATTGAATTTGATACATTATTCAGTATAACTAGTTTTGCCTAAAGAAAGGACTTCAAATACATTCCCTTTCAATGCAGAAGAATATTTGAAGTCTAGTCTTAACAATGAATTTTATAGCTTCTTGCTTCTTTCTAAATTGTTGCAAGCCATGGTGAAATGAGTGATAGGTCCTACTGCTAGAACTGTAACCCTAGAAATATTTAGCTTTATTTTTCCTTTAAGCACATGATGGGAGGAGTTACTTTCACTGCCTTCCATGTTAGTCCCAGTAAACTTTTAGGGTTTCCTGTTCTGATATTGTGGACTGTTTGGAATTAAGCCTGGGTAACATTTATCTGTTTTAGAGCTTTTTTAGTGGTTATTAAATGTTAAAGCTTGGGTCCTATTGCATGTATTTAATTTGGAGAGAGTTCTGTTGTCTCAGGAACCTACTAGTGGAGAGTTTAGTCACTCTGACCGTAATGAGGAATTGCATCATCCAATTACGTGTTTACAGTCCCTATTTTTCGTTCATGAGGATGCCTGCTTAATCATGATTGAGTGGCATCAAATAACTTCCCCATTTTATTTTGGTTTGATAGCTTGGCATAGAGTATGCTTGAAGGCAAAAGGTCCTAAGAAGGTATTCAATGGTTTAATATCAGAATGAAATTTCAGTGTTTTACCTGGAAAGGAAGAGGGCTGTATTCTGTCCCTGTTCTGGCCCCCTTCTAGGGACTATGCAATTATGCATGTGCTTTGCTGTATTTGGATTAAACAGACACAGTTCTGTGTATAACAGTCCAGGTGCCATTCTTACATATGTGTTGCTTGCATAACACTGTGTCCTGCTTGCTCTTTATTTTTAAGGTAATTTTCATCTTATTATAAAGATTGATATACGTGTGTAGAAGACTGGTGTGCAATACTGCTGGTTTCACTGTATCAGCTGGCGTCGCCCTCTTCAGAGGTGGGAGTTTCAACTCAGGTCACTGATACCCTGGAAAAAAATGCCCAACTGGAGGCAGCACACAAGTGAGCTTTGGGGAAAACTGATCTTTTTTTGGTCATAGGTGAGCTCGAGAACATGTGCCAGAGGATGCCCAGTCTGAGAGTGCTTACTGGGTTTTGACATAAAAGATTTCCTGAGATGCTCAGCCCTGAAAGGCTTGGGGTACTCCTGTTGCAGCGCAAGTTTAGGACTTTAGGTGGCTGGGAAGGTTTGCTAAGAAAAGTATAATTGTCTGTAGGGTTGGTCATGGATTCTGAGGATTCAGTATGGATCGTAAAATCCTGATAATGAAGCCTTTGTGTAGGTCTGGCCATAAATATTTGCACAGGGTTGTAAGTGTTTGCCCATGGACATTATGAAAATCTGCCATTTGCCAAAAATGACCAAAATGCAGAAAGCAGAAATCCCACAGAACTGCTTCCTCTAAGACACAAAGGTTTGTTCTCTTGGTTGAATGAGGGTGGAAGAGCTGAAATATGCTGCTTGTGTCAGGGTTAGAAGTTAGAAAGCAAGGAGTTGTGACTCCAGTGTTGTCTGAGCAATGGTCTCCTGCGGCTGATCTGGTGCGGTGACATTATCCACAGCCCCTTATTGTGAGCTGGGTTTCATGTGATAGTTTAGCCTGTACAGAGTACAAAATGGTGTTTGTCTCTCCTGTTCTGTTTCCCTGAACGCACAAATTTGTGCCAAACGTCGGGCAACATACCCACAGCAGTTCACGCAAGTAAAATGGATAAAGAGTGTGCCATCGATTGGTGCACGATCTTGATTCAGGTACAGTCATGTGATCAACAGTGAAAATTTATTAATTCGCTCAATCTAATTTATTCTTTTGGATATTTTTACAGTTGCTTGTGGGATTTAGTCTTTATTGTTTTGTAATCTCTGAACAGCAAGTTTTACAACTAATTGTTCTGTGGTTATTCATACAACCAATGTGTATGGAGAATTAAAATGCTCTCAAATCCATATCCATTTCTTTCCCTTGATATGTCTTTCTGAAGTCAATAAGAGTGAGCCATGCCTAATACTGTTGTGGAAGTCATTGTCAAAAGAACATGATAGGGGCCAAAAGTCTAAATGGTTTTAAAAGGATTAGATAAATTTGTAAAGGATAAGTCTTTTGGTAATTGTTACTACATGGCATGGTCCAAGTGTTGCTTCCAGCCCAGTGAGGCTCAGAAGTGCTGATGGGTAGGAGCTGGGCGGATGGGCTGTGTGGTGCTCCTCCTGGCTCAAATCTCCTCCCTGAAGCATCTGACCCTGTCCATGGCCTTGTGTTGGGTTTGGGCTCCTTGAATCTTTGGCCAGATTCAGCATGGCTGCTTTTACATTTTGATCCTATCTGTGTTGTTTTGCCTCTCAGGATTCGGATTTTTTTCTTCCCGTTACATGAGTTCATCCTATTGTCAGATAACTAGCTTGGGGGGAGGAGGGGGGATAGATTCTGGCAGTCCTATTGACTAGGAAGAACATTAGTTTCCAGATGTCTCTGTGTACTGATCATTGATTTCCGTCTTACTTCTCATGATACCAATTTTGTAAGACTTGTTTGCATTGTCTATTTTATAGATATATGTTTAAGAGGAAGAACTAATTTTTTTTTTATGTATCCTTCTGGTTCTTTATACAGTCATGATTATTCCCTTCTTCAGTCAATAATGAACATACACATTAGATCAGAAATTTATTCAAAGATTTTATGATCCTTCTGATTAGTTCAGCACGATTTTGCAAGTGCAGATTATGCCTGTGCTGGACAGAATGGTGTAAGTGATAAATTTCATAGTGAAATTATTTTTGTCATGGTCCTAAAGGTAGCATAATCGTCTAAGTGTCTGATGCCAAAATGGTTTCTTTGCATGAGAGACTTCAGGATAACTATTTGCAGCAGGATGAAAGCCAATGATGAGTGAAGCAACCTCCTATTCAACAAACATCAATAGAATTACCCAATGTCTCGTAGGACTGGACTGCATTATGTTGGTCAGTCTGACTCGCAAGATTCCCATCTTATGGGTTTAAACTTGTTTTCAGTTTGCCAAGGGGAATACATCACAGGAGTACATGTGAGTCAGCATCTCAGCTGGCTAAGGCCAGAGTGTTAATGGACCCGACAGTGTACTTCCTGAAAAACATTTTCATTTTTAAATGTGTGAAAAGAACAGAACACTTATTCGTGTATTATTAAAAAAGGAAAAGAAAAAGGGTGATGGGTTTCTTGGTTAGTTGTTTCGGTTTGGTGTTTTGTTTTTGCTTTTTTTTTTCAAAAAAAGCGTACATGACAGTGAAGTTAGTTTAGGAAGTGGTATTAATGGTCATTCAAAAATGCCTCTGCGGGGATTTAGTGCTGTCAGAGCATGCAGGAAACATGTAGGCTGAAGTGGACTGCTCTGTATATGTCTTTACAAGTTCATTCTATATATGGAAGTGACACAGTGTAACACTGCTTTTTCATACCGCACACGAAAAGGAAAATGGAACAAAATGGTATAAAATGCTGTAGCTGATCTGATGAGTTCTGAACTGCAGAGTAATTCTGCTAAGTGTAGAACGTCCTCTGGCAAGTCTCAGGTCTCATGCTGTCATCAGTGGGAGGGCTGCTGAAAATTAAATGGATTAGGCAAAGCTAGCTGGTCCTCACCAGTGGGGCATGTGATGCCTTCTCCTGCTCTATTGTTCAGGGTGAGGAGGCATAGCTGGGGGTGGGGGAAGAGATGTGCAGCAGGAGACTGTGATAAAAATTGAGGAGGTTGCTGGTGGTCTGTGGGACTTTCTTGGAACGGGGCTTAACCCTGGGGTCAGTGGGTCAATTATTATGCTCTGGTGCTGAATGGCAGATCAGTGGAGTCGTGGGTGGGTGGTGGCGGAGGATAGGGGTGGCACATTTGGGAAGTTTTCTCCTAGGCTTGTTTACAGGGCACGAGGCAGTGAGAACTGAAGAGCTTGTTTACCAGGAGCCACCTCGTCAAGCAGTGCAGCAGGACCTTTTCTCGGGCAAGGTAAATTAGCTCGCTTGGAGACTGATGTCATAAAGCTGGATTGCTTCCAGTTCCAGTTGGGTTAGAGCTTGATGTGCTGCTTCTGCCCTGTATCCATGTCAATAGGAACCTACAAAGTAATTAGGAAACTGGAGAAAGTTTCTTGGTCTGTGCCAAAAAAATGATGAAGAATCAGTTTACTAAGCTTTAGGATATGTACATGCTGGGGGCTCAGGTTTTTCTGACCTCCCTTCTGACACGCAGCTATTTGGGAACCTGATCAGCTGAAGTGCACGTGCAAAGCTACAGACAAGCTGTGTGTATCCCCTTTCCAGGGCTCAGATGTCAGGTGCTCCAGCGCAGTGTATCGGAAGCATTGGAGCACACTGTTTGCTAACTTACATGGCCTTTTCACTGGCCGCCCCCAGTGAAGGAAGCCTCCTGGTAGCCTCCCCCAGAGAGGGATTAGGAACACAGTGTCCTTAGTTTACCTTCATTTTTTGCTATGTAGAAAGGCACAGTGTCAGTAAGACATGATGGAGTACTGCGGTGCCGTGCAGTGATGTCCTACCACGTGAGAGCAGCTGGAGTGCAACCACCAGGCTCAGGTTCCTGCCCAGCTTACCCGCTCTGCTGGAGTTGTCTGGAGGTCAGCATTCCCATCTGCACGTAAGGGTCTATCTGCTGATAAAAGGCTACTGCAGACGAGATATGGATTTACAGTGTATCCATTATTACAAGCAGATACCCTAAGGGCTTACCCCCATGAACCTCTCTAATCCCCTTTAAAACTGCTCGTGCTCTTGGTCTACACAACATCCTGTGGCAGTGTGTGCCACAAATAAAATGCACTGTATAACAAAACCAGAACAACAACAAAAAAAGTCTTGGTTTTGTTTTTTTTTTTAGCTTTCCTGAAAAGTTTTAAGTTGTGTCCTGATAAATTCACTATGTGCCCCCTATCTCTTATGACTTTATTTATTTACGGCATGTCCCTCGTTGACCACTTCTTCCCCAGGAATTTTACAGCAAAAATTTATATTAAATCATTAGATATAACTTACTGACCATGAAATTAGCACCAATTGCTGGATTAGCAATTCAAATAGCTAATTTTTAGTTTTTAAGAAGGTTTTTTGCATTATAATTGTTTCTGCAAGAAGCTCTCCGTGTAGTTGTCATGTTAAGTTTTGAGGACTTAAGAAAACACTTTTAAAGAATCAGTTTTGAGCTATTCCATAGTTCATTCTGTAGCTTATAAATACTTTGCCTTACTTTCCAGCTTTTGCTTCCACTGAAAGTTTAACAAAAAGAGTAAGACATGCCAAGCTCTCCCATTACAAAGTTATTACTAACAACGTTGTACCTCCATCATTGTTGTCACTCCCAAATAACTCATAGTAAATGATGACAGGAAAATATCTTTTTGGTACATTTCACTTTGTAATACTTTAAAGATATAGCTTTTCTGATTAGAAATGAGGCAGGATTCATGAGTATAATTCTACATCATGGAAAGCTGAGAATGGGGGACTTCAAACACCCTGATATTTGCTGCAAAAGCAACACAGCCAGCCATGCACTGTCCAGGAGGTTTGTGCAGAGCATTGGTGATAACTTTTTGACACAAGTGGTGAAGGAACCAATGAGAAGAGGTGTGCTGTTGGACCTTGTGCTGACAAACAAGGACTGCTTAGGGACATGAAGGTTGGAGATAGCCTTGGCTGTAGGAAGGGGGGTAAAAGAGAGCTGGTTAATATGAAAACAACACTTCCTTCAAACTCAAGACCAGTGCATCTCTAGAAGTGAGAAATCACGCAAAAGAGGCAGGAGACTTGCATGGATTAGCAAGGAGCTTCTGGAAAAACTCAAATGGAAGAAGGAAGTCTACAGAATGTGGAGAAAGGGACTGGCCATTTGGGAGGAATATAGAAACGTTGTCAGAGTATGCAGGGATGCAACAAGGAAGGCTAAGGCTAAGGCCCACTCGGAATTAAATGTGCCAAGGGATGTCAAGGACAACAAGAAGGGCTTCTTTAAGACTAGGGAAAATGTGGGCTTGTTGCTGAATGAGGTGGGTGCCCAGATGACAGAGGATGCAGAGAAGGTGAAGTTACTGAACGCCTTCTTTACTACAGTCTTTACTGCTCAGACAAGCCCTCAGGAGTCCCAGACCCTCGAGGTAAGAGAGATAGCCTGCAGAAATGAAGACTTTCCCTTGGACAAGGAGGATCAGGCTAGAGATCATTTAGGCAAACTCGACACCCACAAATCCGTGTCCCCTGATGGGATGCACCCATGAGTGTTGAGGGAGCTGACAGATGTTACTGCAAAGCCTCTCTCCATCATCTTTGAAAGGTCATGGAGAACAGGAGAGGTGCCTGAGAACTGGAGGAAAGCCAATGTCACACCAGTCTTCAAAAAGGGGAAGAAGGAGGACCCAAGAAACCACAGGCCAGTCAGACTCACCTCCACCCCTGGAAAGGTGATGGAACAGCTCATTCTGAACATCATGTCTAAGCACGCAGAGGAAGAGAAGGTTATCAGGAGTCGTCAACATGTCTGCTTCTACAATGGTATGACTGGCTGGGTAGATAAGGGGAGAGTAGTGGACATTGTTTGCCTCAACTTCAGCAAGGTTTTTGACACTGTCTCCAACAAAATCCTCATAGGTAAGCTTAGGAAGTGTGGGTTAGATGAGTGGACAGTGAGGTGGATTAAGAACTGGTTGAATGGCAGAGCTCAGAAGGTTGTGATCAGCAGCACAGTCTAGTTGGAGGCCTATAACTAGTGGTGTTCCCCAGGGGTCAGTACTGAGTCTAGTATTATTCAACATATTCATCAATGACCTGGATGAGGGGACAGAGTGTACCCTCAGCAAGTTTCCTGATGATCCAAAACTGGGAGGGGTGGCTAACATGTCAGAAGTCTGTGTTGCTATACAGCGAGACCTGGACAGGTTAGAGAGTTGGGTGGAGAAGAACCTAATAAAGTTCAACAAGGGTGAGTGTAGGGTCCTGCACCTGAGGAGGAATAACCCTATACACCAGTACAGGTTAGGGGTTGACTTGCCGGAAAGCAGCTCTGCAGACAAGGACCTGGGAGTCTTGGTGGACAACAGGATGACTATGAGGCAGTAATGTGCCCTTGTAGCCAAGAAGGCCAATGGCATCCTGGGGATCCTCAAGAAGAGTGTGGCCAGCAGGTCAAGGGAGGTCGTGCTTCCCCTCTACTCTGCCCTGGTGAGGCCGCATCTGGAGTATTGTGTGCAGTCCTGGGCTCCCCAGTTCAAGACAGACAGGAAACTAGTGGAGAGAGTCCAGCGGAGGGCTACAGAGATAATCAATGGAACGGAGCACGTCTCTTACAAGCAAAGGCTGAGAGACCTGGGTCTGCTTAGCCTGAGGAAGAGAAGACTGAAAGGGGATCTAATCAATACTTATAAATATCTAAAGGGTGGGTGTCAAGAGGATGGGGCCAGACTCTTTTCAGTGATGCCCAGCGACAGGACAAGGGGCAACAGGCACAAGACGGAACATGGGAAATTCCATCTCAACATGAGGAAAAACTCCTTTACTTTGAGGGTGATGGAGCACTGGCACAGGCTGCCCAGAGAGGTAGTGGAGTCTCCTTCTCTGGAGATACTCAAAACCCGCCTGGATGCATTCCTGTCCAACCTGCTTTAAGTGACCCTGCTTTGGCAGGGTGTTGGACTAGATGATCTCCAAAGCTCCCTTCTAACCCCTACCATTCTGTGATTCTTTGAATATCTACCTTGTGATTACATTTCCTTTCAAAGGTAGACAGGATCAAAACCTGAGGAGAGGCAGGTCAGCAGTCTCAGCCAGGTGGTCTTGTTCATGCTGGTTCTTAGCTGCCGAGGCCCTTTCTCATACAACAGTCTATGCTTAGGTAAAGCAAAGCATGGTGTCAGGCAAAGAAACCGGGAGTTTTATGTAATGTCATCTTATGTTCAAACTTGCAGGCACATGTACCACAGAAGATCTGTCTGAAAAACAAGTGTAATTCATATCTAGCAAAAAAATGGTACATGGAAATATCCAAGTGTTTTTTCTTGCTTTTTGCCCATAGTGGGAGGAGAGAGGAGATTCCTTTTTTTCCCATGCGCTGGGGAAAAAAAAATGAAAAAATATTCCAGTATTTTCCCTGTAATCTTAGAAAAAAAAATGCATGCAAACATGGAAAACCAACATTTACTGTCCTTTTAAAAAAACGCCCAATCAAAACCATTTTGGCAGGCTCAAGCAGCAAAATTCCACAACTCTGTGTAGGTAGAGACAAGGAGAACCTGAGATGAATACATCAAGCAGCAGAATGGTTGTAAAAAGGGTTTCATCATTGCCTAAATCAGTTCAGGCCACTTACTCAGTGAATCTATATTTCTAGGTACAAAAAATAAGTATTTTTTTATAATGCAAGGGGAAACATGCTTTCTTTAATGAAGAAAAGAAGAAATTCCATCATTTGACATTAAAACTTTTGCATTTTCCCTGGGATCCAAAGAGTATGTCTTCCTGTCATTCCCTTTGACAATTTTTCCTTGCGCTGATATTTCATAATTACATCACCAGCAGAGAAAAACAGCCCCTTTTTTCTTTTTCCTTTTTTTTTTTTTTCAGCGGGAACATCTTTTAAGGGATCTGTTGAAAATAGATTATATTTTTTAGGAAAAAACAGCATAAAGTGTCTAAAAAGTAAACACAAGAAACATAGATTTTTATCTTCTTAATATACACATTTTAACACTTACTGTTGTAGTGTTTGGGAGAAGAAAAATTTAAGTTTTCTTTAATTAGTAAGGCAGGTGGTGAATTGGGAGCTCTAAAATCTGCCCTCTGTTTGCCCTGTTCTAGTTCCAGTTTGGTTAAATATGCTGCCATTGCTGCTGTGCATGCAAATGACCCCCTTCAGTAGCCTGGGACGTCTCTCGTGCTGTTCCCTGAGCTGTCCCAGAAGATTTAAGAGCAGACCCGGAGCGGTTGTGTTGTACACTTATCAGGTCTTGCATGTCAGTGAGGGGTTTTGGACCTTTTAACTTCCTAGTGACTGCCTTCTTATGCAGTGTGAAGGCCACGTGGGAAATGACATAGTAAACAAGTGATCTTTGGATTTTTCTGGCTTGCTTTATTCCCGCTATTCCCATAAGATTATTCCCATGAAACTATTCCCATGAAACTGCTGATGCTGATGTGCAAATGTAGGGTCACTTTTGGATTTTCTTTTTGGAGCATCTCGGGGTGGGGAATTGAATGAGAAAGCTGAGAAAGACATGAACATGCATATCTGAACTGAAAAGGTGGTAGGTAAATTAACGTCAAGGACATTAGCAAAAGAGTGATAGAAAACATATATGAGACTTCATGACTGGATCTCACCGCTACCTCCAAGAAATTAACTCAAGCTGTGATTTTGATATGGATACATATTTCAGCCCTTTAATAGCCCAGAGTTCTTTAGCTCTAGGGATTTGATTTGGGCTATTTCATAGACAGAAGTAAACTGAAAAACTTTAGATCTAGGCTAAAGTTTAAAACTAAACAGTTCCAGAGTTGAATAGCCTTTGAATGTGGCGTTATGGTTGGAGCCAGTATTCACCTATAAATACAAATTCACTCATAATACGACACAAAAAAAGTACAATATGGATGAGAAAGAAGCTACAGTCAAATGAGAAACAGATTTGTTCCTAGCTCAAACAAAATTAACAGAATAGGGGTGCAAGCCAGCAAATGTATTCTATTGTGAGAAAAAAATGTTTAATTTCCCATTTGTGATAACACTGAGGAACTAAATAGGGCCATGTTATGAATGTTCCTTCATGCAGCGCTTATTGCTGAGAGCTGGCAACATATGAAACCTTCCTACTCTAGGCTGCTTGCCTAAAACCTCCTGCCCCTGCCTTCCCTCTGACTTGATACTGCAGTAGCCCCTTTGAAGACTGTCAGATATGCCTTAAGAAAAGAAAGTCTGCTAGAAAATTACTAGGATTTTTGCACTTGTATATATTTAAGATGCCAGCCACAACATGTGGACATTTTGCAATATAAGGCATGCATCCGTTTTAGCAGTGGGTGCCTTGTAGTATCAGCTCTTGACGGCCAGAAATAGAAATCTTTGTTTTAAATATAAACATTGTTGGACTTGTAAATCAGCAATTTTTAAGTAGCAGAGATTTACCTAGCATACATGAAAAAGATAATATATTTTCAAGCCATAACTGAAAGTGAAGGGTGATCCTTACCCCATTTTCTTCCTCCTGTTCTCTCTCTCCCTCCCTTCACATCGTTTATTCTTTTTTTTTTTTTTTTTTTCNCGGCCAGAAATAGAAATCTTTGTTTTAAATATAAACATTGTTGGACTTGTAAATCAGCAATTTTTAAGTAGCAGAGATTTACCTAGCATACATGAAAAAGATAATATATTNTGCTTAAACTGTGCAGGGTTAAAAGTATAGCTTTCCTCATATTTCTGAACTTTCTTCCATAAAAAGCTTAGGAAGACAATCTCTAATTTCACTTCCTCAGCATGAAAAGTAAAACATCTGGTTGTCTTAGTTTCCCACCCCAGCAGCTGACTTTCAAGAGACCAAGTAAGCAATGACATGCTTAAGATTAAAAAACAAAAATCTGCTATGTACATGTTGGCATGGGAGAACAGCAATGAGATGGAGAAAAGCATACAAGTTTCTATAGCACTCATAATTACAGAGCACAGATAACAGCCTGCAGTTAACACTTTAATATATCCTGGCCCCTGCTCTATTTTTTCTGGCCATTGTCAATGGAAATTTGATGGTAACAGCTGGTTCGGGATTCCCCTAAAATGAATATAGCCATCTGCTGCATGCTGGTTCTTGCTTCCCCCTTCCTCACATACACATACTTTGAACGTGTGTCTGGGACAAGAGAAGTTTCTGCAATGGGGACAGTTACCACAAGCAGAGTAATCAGGAGGGGCATTCAGTAGGACTTAGGTTAAAGCACTTTGAAAATAACTCTTTCAGTGTCAGCTTAATTCAATACTGTCCGTAGTGGCCTTAAGAATAGGGAAGCTGGGGGAGGAGGCTCTGTGCCACCATTTCTTACCACCTTATCAGGTAACGTATGGGCCCAGTAGAGGGTATGACTCTTAATTTACCCCCTTAATCTACTCCACTTATTTGCACAGTTAAATTGAGTGTTTTTCCTTTTTATATTCATTTTCCATGTTCTCTTTAATGGCCAATATTATTATGATGTCAGCTATAAGGGCATATTCTGCTTACTTCAACTTACCTGATCCTAATAGCATTCAATCAGGACTACCCATTCTTCACCTGCATGCAGTATCTTCAAGACAGATAAGGGTAGTGGTGGAGGAGAGGTACAACTGTCTTCTAGGTTTTGTGCGACTGGTCTAATTTTAAAAACATTGAATTGGGATCTTCTCAGTAATCTCTCATGACCTATTCCTCATGGACAAATCTCTTGAAATGTACTTAAGGTGAGATTCTACTATATCTGGTTTTCCACAGAAAGCCTGTCTACTTCAGGACCTTATATTGTGTTTCTGCATGGAAGTCAATCTGCTGGAGAGGGCTGGAGAATTCATAGGGTCAAAGGCTAATTATTTAGGCTGGAGGAGACTTCTGGGCCAACCTCCTGCCCAAAGCAGGGACAGATCTGAGGTCAAGCCAGTGTGCTCAGGGTTTTTTCCACGCAGGTCTTGAAAACCTCCAGACTGGAGATGGCATGGATGCTTCAGGCAGCCTGTCCCAGTGCCTGACTGCCTTCACAGGGAAAATATTTCTCCCTATTTCAGGCTGAACCTCTCCTGTTTGAACTTGCGTCTGTTGTCTCTCATCCTGCCAACACTGTGAAGAAGCTGTCTCAGTCTTTCAGATAGCCTTCTTGCAGGTGTTGAGGAGCTGCTTTGAAGCTCCATGGAAGCTGTCCCTTCCCTGGGCAGAGCAATCCCAGGTTCGTCAGCCTCAGCCAGTGCTCCAGTCCCTAACCATCTTGGTGGCCATCCACTGGATTTGTTCCAGCTGATCAGTGTCTTTTGCTGGGGGAGCCAAAACTGCATACAGTATTCTAGGTAAAACACATCCAGCCACTCTCTGCTTGCCCACAAAGCTAGTTATTTTACTGCAAAAGTCAATCAGGATGGTCAAGCATGATTTGCTCATGATAAGTCCATGCTAGCTACTCCAAATGTCTGCCTTCTCCTTCCTGTGCCCAGGAACGTGCTCTGAGAAGACTTGCACTGTGATTTCCCCATGGACTAAATACTGATCATCTTATAGCTTTCCAGATAGTCCTTCTGGTCTCTTTTGAAGATGAACGCAGGATTTACCATTCTCCACTTATGAGGGACCTCTCTCAATTTCCATGAGCTCTCAATTGAGGTAGACAGTGGCCTTACAAGGACATTCACGTACATCAATGAGCCCGCTATTATCCACCCTTTCTCTAGTATCATCCTTCATTACTTATGTGATAATACAAGAATTAATAAAGGGGGAAGGGTTGGTAGTTCTGTTCCACAATGCAGTGAAAACAGCATGCATTTATCCTTCGTGAAACTCTTTATTTCAAGAATGCTGAGTGACACCAGGAATAAATTTGTCTACCTTGCTCTGGTTTATTTCCTTATCTTGCTTATACGTGCGGTAATTCAGTCACTATGGCATTCTACACGCTCTATGAAATGCCAAGCAAATAATTTATTCATTGTTTTGCTCTTCTTCCTTCCCTACATGAATGGTTTCTTGATTATAGAAATGTAACTTGGAGGTTTGTCTGCTTTTGCATGGATTTCGGCAGGTTCGTACTACTACGGCTGATGGTGTTAGCAGTGACAATATGATTATCATTAATGCTTTGGTAGCTTTATTATTATGCATCTTACTGGATTTGCTAATATATGCCAGATACCACCTTTGTTCTGCATAACTCATGTAGTATGTAGCCAAAATCTATTTTAATATTGGACCTTTTCTGTTTATTTTTGTATTTCCTTGGTTTTGATCAAAACCACAGCTTGCCATCTGTCTGAAAGGGAAAGAGCAATTAGCTATGCTAATTACTAGCTGAACTAGAAAGTTCTATTTTTCTTATCATTCCACCATTTCCAATATACAGAGTGAGTATGATGATGTAAATATTCTCTTCAGTCAAATACAAATGCTGGATTTATACAGTCATGCAATGGATTCAATATGATGATGATATTGCAATAAATTCCCAGAATAATTTGTATTTAATGAAAAAGGTGTGAGCAGATGAACAATTTTTGGGCACTTGATTTACAGCATGCTTGATACTCTCTGATAACTGCCGTTAGGTGTGTTCTTGCCCTGAAATAGCATATACTTCATATGAAGTACTTTACTCAGCCCTAAACGTTGGATTACTGTAGGACAGGAAGATATATTCAGCCCTTAGCTAACATGCTGAAAAAAGGATTAACCATTTTCTTTGTCCATATTCCCAGGTGTGTTATGCAAGGAACATCCAGGTGTAGCAGAGGAATGTCTGCTGCACCATCTCTCATCTGTGCTACGTTTGTCATCACATGAAAAGCAATTACAGACTTTCTCAATGATTTGTACCTTCTATGAGCAGAATGAGAAATAACAGCTTAGATCCTGCAAGAGAGCAGTGAGAGAGCACACTGACAGCTCTGACAGTTTCTGCTGCCATGAAAATAAAATGGATGCATGTTTCTGAAGACAGCAAATTCCTAAGGTAAATAAAGTAGCTGTTGACCAAACACTAAGGACATACTACTTACAGCAGAGTAGATGAGATGAAGTGTGACTCATCTCACATCTCAGACCAAAACATAAGCTTCCCCAGAGTGGCAAATGTCTAATTCAGATTTGAATTAATTTTTTTTGTCTTTGCTGTGTACCTCTACCTTTCTGATTTGGAATAAAAACTCAGACTAAGCACCAAAACACATAAGAAAGGCTGCTCTCTGAGTATTTTTTGCAAAACCAGAGACTAAAAACTCTGGTTTTATTATATTCTTGCAGGATAAAAGCCTTGGAATACATAACTCTTCTGGCTAAGCTCGCCTGGGCAACAAAATTTTCAGTACTGACCTCAGCCAGTCTTTCATTCCCATTGTGATTTGCCCATCTCTAATGATAATGCGAGTAGACAGACTAGGATAAAACAGATTTAAATCCTCTTAAGCTGTAAAAGGAAAGGAACCCAAGGATGTCTGGGCTGGTTTCTTCGTCAGAGACAGAAAGTACACACCCATTATACAGTAAGCATCTGGACTGCATCAAACTACCCGGGTGGAGGGTGCAAATGTCTTTGCTGAAGTCTTTCATGAAAGATTAAATGTCTGCCTGCTTTTTTAAATGCAGTCATACTAAGGTGCCTTAATTTTAGATTTGCAATTAGTCTGAAAACTTAGGTTATTTGATTTTAGGCATAGCTATAAAACACAGATTTCATTTTGCAACAACAACAAGATTTCAATATTTTATTTTTATTTTGAAACAGAATAAAAATCTAAACTGCTTGAATACCCTGTCATGGAAAAGCAATTCTCTGCAACAGCCACAAATATGCAGCCACCATGACTGTTTACAGGTGGGAAAAATATGCAGGTAGAAAGAAATTGAGTGATTTGATTTCCACTTATTAGTGGGGTTTGACCATCTCTCTCCTGCCTTCAGAATTAGTTTCTCACATTTCTGCTCAATGCTGGTCTCTTCTGTGATGTAATAGGAGCTTTTGCCTATTGTGCTTTTAGTTGGAGTGATTTGGGTTCGCAGGTGGTTGTGCAGGAGAAGGGTAGAGCAAACCCTGATGGTGCGCAGTGTGCGAGGTGGGACCTGTGTCCTGAGGCACATCCTTGGCTGCCCACTTCCCCTCTGCCCCAAGACTGTTTCAAGGGCACAGCCTGGCCCTCCCAGCAGATGAAGCACCTAACACAGTATGGCTTTCTACTGATGGTGAAATGCATCACCAAAGTGAGCCGAGGCAAAATGGATGATCTGCCCAGGATTAGTCTGCTGAGACTAATGATTCTGACCTGAAGATGCCTGTGCCCTGTGCACTGAAGGACGCTCTCCCTAATTTTCTCAAATAAATTTAATGCTTACAATGAAATGCCTACAAGTATGCCTGCTGCTGTGTGGGTGTAAGGAGTGACTATCAAACAAAAAGAGTATTTCCAGCTGCGAGAAGGCATTGTTGTCTCCTTCAGGAGGACCTAGAAACAAGAGAGTAAGAGACCAGCCTGGCCGTGCTTCCTGCGTGACCTTGGGTTGAGATGCCTAATCTCGAAGAGTTTCCGCTCCCCCCCTGCCCCCCACTAAACCAGGGATAATAATAGCTGCCCGTATCGTTGGGGTGGTGTGAGGATTAATAAGCTAATGCCTGTGAGGCTCTCTGGCACCCTGCTGACAAGGGGCTGCCTGAGTGCCGTGACAGAGCACAGGAGCGCGGGAGCTCGCAGAGCAAGAGTTGTTCACTCTCTAGTGTTGATTAGGGAGAAAAAAACAACCATGAGAGCAGGGGAGGGAAGACAACAGCCATAAAAGCTGAAGCAGCTGCAGAGGGTTGGGCTGCAGCGCCCAGCAAGGCTGGGAAATAGCTTGTTTGCAGCCAGTGCAACTCTCACTAATTGCCTGTGTGTGCGTGCTGTACAAGTTTGTGTTATAAACTTCATCCCATGCCCATGTGGAGACCTAGGTGTCTTCTGCATGCTGGCATGACATCCCACATGCTGGCATGACATCCCACATGCTGGCATGACATCCTGCATGAGACTGGAGCAATTCAAGGCTGTTCATTCATGGTAGTAGAAAAGGGGTGCAAGAGAGATGGAGTAGCCAAAGACAAGGAAACCAGAACCACATACTTAAAGAAGTTTGTAGCAGCAAGGCAGTTTGTAGTCCCCCAAGGCTTGTGCTTGCGTGTGCCCAGCTAGTCATAAAGGATGGCATAGGTGGTTTTTGTGGATGCTGAGAAGCATAAGCTTAGGTCAGGCCAGACCTGAATTGGAGGCTGTGATTCCTAGAGGCATGCTCGTGTACCTTTCATGGACCCATTGTGCCTCTCTTTATTTCTTTTGATGATTAAATTGTTTGGGGTTTAGTTGTTTTTTTTTTTTCTTCTTTCCTCCCCAGTAACAGATCCTGAAGGGAAAACATTTTTTC
This sequence comes from Ibidorhyncha struthersii, assembly GCA_013398815.1. Lineage (NCBI taxonomy): Eukaryota > Metazoa > Chordata > Aves > Charadriiformes > Charadriidae > Ibidorhyncha > Ibidorhyncha struthersii. The sequence goes on from VZSZ01008263.1 coordinate 46,260, forward strand.
CACCAAGAACTTAATCTGTTAACTATCAGTGGCACGGGATAAGAGTTTGTATTTTATAAAAAATTAGTTATATTACAAATCTCATATATCAAGTATTTGGTGGGAAATTCTGCTTTTGTGGAAGATTTGCATAGCTTGATTCACGGAGTTACTGAAATGTTATGGTATCTGTTTGAGCATGGTCAGGACCTGATGTGAAACTTCTCGTGATCTAAATCAGGACCACTCAAATGTCGGTTTAATGGGGATCCAGATGCAAGTAATTTATTTTTTCTTACACTTCACTGTAGCTTTAGGATAAGACACTTCCCTTGTTTCTGTGATTGCTGTTACTTGGAGGAGCAGCTGCAACGTGCAATCGCAGTGCCCAGCTAGAAAGGCAGAGCACCAGGCTGGCCTGGCAGAGCTAGCACACCACTTGCACGTGAGTAGAAGGCTTGTACAGATGACACAAAGAGCAGAGCAGTGCTGTGATGTGCCTTACTTCATGCTTGATGAACCTCTTATTCATGGCTCTGATTACTGGATGAAGCATCATTTAAATGTGGAAGGAGAGACTTGTTATCATATGGGAGAGCTGGTGGTGTATTACATCAGGGAGACTTTTGCATGTACTACCACTTATTCTGGAGGGAAAAACACACCTCTCTCCTTCACTACACTGACATTCAGATTAAAGTAGAAATGATGGTGGAAAAACAGTAGCACTTAGCAGATGGATCTAGAGCCAGACACGAGGGTTTTGCAAATCCTTCTGCTATTAGGGTCTCATTAATAGCTCTTTAAAGTGTTATTTTTCTGGTCCTTTAAAATGTTTTCTGTAAGCTGTTTAGTAGGATGGTGTCCTACTGCTTTTACTGGGCTTAGTAAAATATAGCCTGACTCAGCTGGGACTTCAAGGTTTTTTACTGCAGTGCAATAAAAAAAAAAAAAAAGAGACAAGTTTAAGCACTTAGCTTTAATGACAAATCAAAATTAGTACACTTAATCTCCTTCTAGCACCTATAAAGCCTTCGGTCAGAGGCTGACAAACTTCATGGGAGCACTCAATTTCTCTACATGCTTTTGGACAGCAATATCGTTACAGGTATGTCTTACAGCAAGGCAGGAGTGGGATATGTCTGTTCCGTTGCTAGGAAAAAACCTTGTGACTATCTGGTACGAGTATAGTTCAGCCATAAATTCTGCTCAGCAAACAAGCTCGTTTTATTTTGGAGAGAAGGCACAGCGAGCCTGTGCCTAAATGGTTTCATGTAGACCTACTGAATCTCAGTCAAGTCCCCCACTTTTCATGCCTGAGATGTTAGATCACAACTGAGATCTTTCAAAATGACAGGTATTTCCATACACGTTTGGCCAAGAGGATACATGTCTTCATGGCATGTACCAACACCAAGTACATCTGTCCATTTCTGCAACTGTCTGCATCTAATTTAAAGCCCTGAGATTTGCGCTTTGGGGGATATTGGTAAATTGTTTCTGTCACTAGGAACAGAACCATATGCATCTCACCATTTCTCTATTCTGTTCTGGAGACTTGATAGTTGGAATAACTCATCAACAGTTGGGTTCCTTCCTGTGAAAGACATGGTGAGAAGTGACTCAGTTTTATGCCTGACTCTTGATTTACTCAAATCAAGATTTTATATGGATGATTTCTGAAAATTATTTGTTTGGTTGAAGCAGTATGGGAACTTAAAGATATTGTACAGACTAAAAAGAAGTATTTTCACAATTGTGGGGGAAGGTGTCACCAAGCTATAGTTTATATGGTGGGAATCACTGCACCATCCTTATAGAAGAAAATATGCACAGGAAGGACAATCCTAATTCACAATACACACTACAGGTGTATGTGAAACAAAAGCAGGAAAAGTAGTCTTCTGCTTATCTGTACGTCTTTAGAGACTTGACATAACCACCATCACGATGTGCAAAAGGCAACAGTTTTGTGGTAGGAAAAATCCTGCACTCTCATCCATTTCTATGGGAGGTGAGGTGATACTGCTCAGGGGGACACAGCCCTAAATGCGCGAGGGGTGCTGGGAGCTGGGGTTCAGAGTAGGGCTGACCACTGCAAGAGTGTGAAAGAAAAGAGGAGAGCTGTGGCTGGAGAGGAGAGCCAGCACCTCTGGTCTGACACAGCGGGAGCTTGTGATTACCTT
>VZSZ01008263.1:48475-61068 GCA_013398815.1 Ibidorhyncha struthersii
TTGCTTTTTTTTTTTCTAATAGAGCAGCTCTGTGTGCATGCTCTTTGCTGCTCACGCAGGGCTCATGCACGACAAGATCAGTCAACCCCGCTTTGCCATTCTTGTACACCATGCTAGACATAGAGATGGAGAAGAAGAGAAAACACAATTTATTCTGCCAGAAGCAGGGACTGGAGGTCTNGCTCACATCTTCTGCCCCATCGGTAAGTCCAGCTCCTCCAAATTAGTGGGGCTTGGCTGGAGGCATGAGTCTCCCACAACCTGATCTGTGTGAGAGTGGCCGGGTGCTGCAGAACGCTGGCTGGAGGGGTGCCAGATCCTGCTATGCCTTCATGGGATGCTCTGGGAGAGAGACCCACTGACGCTGGGTCAGGCACAGCGGCTCACACAGCTGCCCCAGCCCCGCCGAGGGCTGAGTTTGCAGCCACGACTTCAACCCTCCTGCAAACCCCCCCTTGGCCACTGTAGCCGCCTTTGGCAGCATTACAGCTCTCAAATCCCTCTCACCATTCTCTAACAACCATGATGAGGTGCTGAAACATGGAAGCTGAAATCCCTGCATTATTGTTCTCCAGCGAAGCAGACTTGCAAGGGAACATGCCTTGCAAACATCTGGTGTTGGGTTGGGAATTAGGACCAGATATGGCTTTACAATGACCAGATTATTGCACATGACACCACTGCCAGCAACAGGGAAGTCCTTGTTTTAATTCCTCCCAAAACAAAACAAAAAACACATTTGGGTGGGTTTTTTTTCTTAGCAAATGCATGCCTTTGTCTGAAGACTGTATCTTATTCTGGATAAATTGAGGAAAGAATAAATTTTCTGTGATAAGCCTGGAGTAAAAATAAATAATTATTTCCTATATCCTGCAGAAATTATGTGTCTATGAATGTCAGTGTAACAGTTAACATTTCCAGTTCACTCCCAGTGCTGTGTCTCTTTGCATACCAACAGCTGAGAATGGCAAAGATGACACGCACTGGTTTTCTGTATTCTGCTTAGTAAGAGAGTTTCTAATGAGAACACGCTAATGAGAATGAGCATCAATGCTTCCTGTAAGAAGAAAAAGTACCGATCCATCTTCACGGTATTACAAGTTTTCAAAGTAGTTAAATAGGATATCTGTGTAATACTAATGTGTTTTCCCTAAAGAAAGGTGGACATCACTTTTTTTTAATCCAGTGACACAGTGACAGACCATTGAGTGTTGGGGAACCGGGGGGGGAGGGCATTTTTTTTGGCAGATATTATCAGTCTTGCTCTGTAGGAATACCAAGTCTCTAAGTATTGGCGTTACTGTTCAGAATTTATGTCCTTTAGGTGCTTCGAGCTTCCTCATGCCAAGGTCTTGTCCAATGTTGGTAAATGTTTGCTTTCTTCTGACTCTGAACAAGAAGTTTTCCTTGGAATAAAGGATCTGACTCTTATCGTGTAAGATATTCTGTCTCTGCCTTGTGATTAGCTGATTTACCTCAAACTTTCCCATTTCTTCCACCTCCTTCCTTGACAGCCTCCCTTGACCAGCAAGCCTTTCCCAAGAACAGCTCTTTTCCAGAATCACGGTGCTGAGGGAGGTATGGTATTTGGAAACAGAGGCAAGTTGCCAAGGTAGCCTCTTGTCACGGGAACACATGTTGGGTGTTCCCAGAACTGGAAAGTACATTGGTACTGAGGAGTCCAAGAGTGACATGAAGATCTGGAAAGACTTGTCTCCCATTTTAGTGGCCATTTGTACACGTAAGAAATTAAAGATCACATTCTCTGTGAATAAAATTAGCTAACACTCCTAGATTTGTCTAGAAGCCTGTAGAAGATACCAGTGTGTGGCTAATGATCTGTAACGGTAATGCCTGTCCATGCCATGAAAGTTAGTGAAAGCAGTGGAGTGTTGTATAGCCACGTTGAGCCTAATTATAGGCATAAATATGAAAAGCTTAGCCCTTACAGAACAAGACCCAGTCCAATGCTGCACATTTTTGCTCACTGTTAGTGACTTTGCTCCAATCACGCTACTGTCCCATTTGTTTTTGGATTACCTAGTCCGAAATTCACCAATACAGAATTCACAGAAAACAAAATTCCCACTTCTCACTCACAGTAACGTTTGTGTCAGAAAGCTTTCGCATGCTTACTGAATCAGAACGAAATACCTTTTGTACTATGCCACTAATCATAATTAACTCACAGCAGGCATATCTAGTACCAAAGACAGTGAGCTGTTGGAAATCCGTGCAGGCAGTTGAAACAGAGGAAGAAATAGCATAGAAAATTCCAAACAGTACATACTTTTAAAAACCAAAACATTGACAGATATGACACATTTTGGGTGAAACCCTGACTCTTTCCATGAAAATGCCCATCCTTCTCTCGGTCCAGGATTTTACACTTTAAAAATAAGTGGCAATATGGACTTCCTGCCAGCTTAAAAGGGACTGTTAATGTTTGAATGTTCAAAATAGTTTCTGCTCAAGCTCAGGTAAAATGGTAGAAGAAAAGGGGTTTTGTGGAGGAGGAACTGTGGATGAGAAGGGAGAAGCTTAGTTAGTTTGTCTTGAGTAATGCTGACCATCTACAACTAAGGGCATCTCCCACTAGTGCTGCCGCAGAGCAGAATTTGGATTTTGGATTGTGGTGCTGGAATGGTTCCTCACAATCCGTGAATGCAACTTCAAAATCACGGGCGTTTTACCGAAGAACAAAAAAAGCTATTTGTCTTCTGAGGCAACGAGGATCAGAGCTGCTGTCTTGCAAATCTGCAAGATTAGTCCTGCAGTCTCACCCATTTGTATTTCTACTGTATTATAGTAACAAGAAATGGTACAGTGCCTTTTGGTATGGGGGCAAGGATTTTCCAAACCCACAACATAAATGTGACTGGGACTACTTTCTATAAAATTTCAGTGGGAGACTTCTAATTCCTTTACAGCTCTTTGAAAAAACCCACTGCAAATAAAAAAAACCCTTATTTTTAACTTCCTAAAACCTAATTTGAAGATATTTTCTAGTCCTATGCTGTATTTCAGTACAATACACAGTCAAGATAAAGAAGAAATAATGCAATTTTAGCTTTATCTCTATATTTCTTGTCCAGCATTGTTATGCTAAGGAAGAAAAGGAAGACAAAGCAAGGATGACAAAAATAACCCTCAAGAAGCTGCTGTTATATATTGTCTAAAACAGCAAGAAAAGATGAATAAAGTTTCAGTTCAGGGAATGATTTTTACAAATTATCACCTAGGCATTATGTATTGTACAAAATATTAAGAACTTCCTAGTTGACATATTTCACATATTTTGGCTAACATGACAGAATTTTGGGGGGCAAAACTTCAACTGTTTAAAATGGGCAAAATGGTTATCTTTGTTCTGCTTCTTTTATGCCAATATAGTCTCTGGACACCCAAAGAGGACTTGACGGACTTGTTTTTGTGAAGGAAATTTCCTAAACAGAGGAGGCTTTGACCTCTCGTGAGTGGCATAAAGTTATATAGCTCAGCCTGAAAAGAAGGTGATAAAGTCTTCTAATTTTTAACCCTGTTTCTTTCTGAGGAAAGTATTTAAAAGGCCAGCAGAATTCTAGGTTTCTCAGATGCTAACAACTGGATGCCCCTAGTTTTAGGCTTATATTGCCTTAGGCTACTTTGAGATAAAATAGATGTGGAATTCTTAACATTTTGCAGCATCTTTTGTCAGAAGTGCCTATAAATGAAATCTTGAAGCCATAGGAGCTTTTAGTATCCAGACTTAACTGTACATGTTGTTTAGATGAAAAACTCGCATGCTGCAAGTTTCCCATTTAATTTATGTAGTATTCATTCAACCAGCTAGATTTCTTTTGCTGAACATTATAATACTCACTGAGGGGAGAGCTGGTGCCAAGAACAGGAAAAATAGCTGGCCCAGAAGAGCAAGTTATCTAGACTGACAAAAGGAGAATGTAAATACCTTCTATTGCTGGGTGAGAATCAAGTTAGAGCTGCTTGGAATAGCCAAAACGTACTGTGAAAATGCCAAAATGTAGCCTTCTTTTATTCTTGTGCATCCCATGCGTGCTAACGTCAACTTGCATTTAGGGTTTTCTACTTTTAAAAAGCTCAGGAGTAAGGGAAAGACTGGTGTCATTGATGTACTTTCTACATGGAGCAAGGTATATCTGGAGAGAATTGTTCTCTGACCCGTGCCTTGACACTTGCCGGTGAGGTTTATGAGTAGTTCAGATAATGCCCCCCAGCATGGCTTTTGTTGCACATGCATTAGGGCTTTCTGAAATCTTTTGCAGGCATCGCTAGGCTTAACTAAGGCAAATCTTTATATTTTGTCTTCTGTCTGACTCTTCTAGCACAAGGCTCTCAGGAACTGTGCTGTTGACGTTACCACTTGTGGCTGCGGACGCTCATGTTTCTCCATCTTGCAGGCAGGTGCTGACCTACAGCTGTACTGCGCCTTTCACCTTGTGCCCATGGGTGTTCTACCAAGAGCCTCTTATGGTAGGTCCTGTGAAAGTATCTCAGACAGTACAAATAAAATCTCAGCTAAATCTCCTTTAGGACTTTTTCTGGAGACTAGACAATGTTTCCTCTGTCAAGAAGGCATTTTGGTTTGCTGTTATGTTATGTGCGGAAAATTGGACCGTAGTTTTCTAAATCCTGCTTAAATTTGCCCATAGTAATAAGGTAAATCATGGCACAGTATAATTTAATTTTAGTCATTTTAAGAAATCTGAATTTGTTTCACATTTTTAAGTTCAAAAAGTCATGCAATTACTTATGCTAGCGTGAGTTCATGGGAGTCTGAACTAATGGAGTAAATAATTCTGTGATACGATTTTTTACCCTTGAAAGTTTTACTTACAAGTATATATTAGCTCTTGCCTAGGAAAAGGTTAGATCTTGACTTAGATTAGATCTTGTCTTAGATTAGACCTTGGCTTAGATATACTATGGGCTCTTCTCAAACTCACCTCATGATGTCCAGTTGACAAGGTAGGCACAATAATAGTGCATGCTGCTGAGATACCCTTCTCTGATAAAATGTTACCAAAATGTCACGTATTGTTTGTAAAACATTCAATAAGGAGTTTGGTGCTAATTGTCTCTACTAACACCTTATCATTAATTAATAACTGCTTAATACATGACTGAGAAAGCTGTGTCATTGCTGAGAAAGCCAAGAACATGTCTCAGCTCACGACATTAACATTTGACATTAGACTGTAGTAATTTAGGCCAACCAATTTAAATATTCTATACATAAATTTTTCAAAATATTTTTTTTTCCATCTCACATCATCTACAAATATTTTAAAAATTAATTTATTCACTGACTCATTGAAAGGTTGAGACAGTTGGGGTTGTTCAGCCTGGAGAAGAGAAGGTTCTGGGGAGACCTTATTGCAGCTTTCCAGTACCTGAAGGGGGCCTACAGGAAAGCTGGGGAGGGGCTTTTTACAAGGGCATGTAGTGATAGGACAAGGTGCAATGGGTTTAAACTGGAAGAGGGTAGGTTTAGAGTAAATATTAGGAAGAAAATTTTCACTTTATGGGTGGCGAGGCACTGGCCCAGGTTGCCCAGAGAAGCTGTGGCTGCCCCATCCCTGGAGGTGTTCAAGGACAGGCTGGATGGGGTTTTGAGCAATCTGGTCTAGTGGGAAGTGTCTCGGCCCAGGGCAGGGTGGGTGGAACTTGATGATACTCCAGGTCCCTTCCAACCTAAACCATTTTATGATTCATGGGATTACTGTGCGTATACTAAAAGCCTATACTGAAAGGACACTGTAGAAACGATGATTAAAGTCTAGTACGTGGCTTTGCTTCCAAATTGTCTTTTATATAAAAGAGTCATCTGTTTTCCTCACCAGGAAAATAATACACATCATAATAAATAGCGTAAGAATATCATAAGGCAACTTCAGACTGTAGATATCTTCCTTTACACTTGATTCATTACTCTGTACATTTTTACCACTTTTATTTTTGAAGCAGCTTGGGGAATACTCTAATAAGACGGATAGATAGAGACAGCAAGGAATTAGAGATGGATTGCAATTTTATTAAGTGCATGGAAAAAACTACAAACCATCTTTTGTGATTTTAAAGCTGAAACGGCTGACAAACTAGACAAGATGAATAAAAAAGTGGGTACATGTAGCTATCCTACTAGTTAAGAGCAACAGTGAAGATGAGCATATGAGTAAGGGTTCATATGCAGTGTAAATGGATTTGCAGTGTTGGCATGTGAGATTGATACCTTTGTCATCTGGCATTATCACTGGCATGTACTTATATTATTTTGGGAAAACTTTTCCCCAAAATGAATCGGAAAGATTTTAGGATACATATATCTCTGGACATAAGTTGTAGCAGTGGCATTACACAATTTTCCACTTTAACTTGGATGGTCCTAAAACCATCTCCTCAGACTTCTCCCCAGAGAGCAGTTCATGGATGGACCCACCCTGAAGCTTCATATCCTGAAGCCTGTTATAGTGATTTGCCTTCCAGAATGCTTTTCCCCACATATCATTTGAAATAGGATTTGCTGTAGGAAAAGAATTGACTATTATGACAAAAATGGTCAGAGAAATACTGGCAATAGAATAGTCTTAAATTTTATGGTCCACGATTATCTGCAGGTTTGTTATACATGGGTTTTCTTTCCAGTCTTTGCTGTGTGGATGTTCATAAATCATTACAACATCCATCTTATCTTGAGCAAGTCTGGCTTTAAAGAAGAACAAAAAAAATGTACGAAGTGTGCTGGAATTTTCTTCAAACACAGTGTGATCTCAATCTTACTGTGTCTCCCTGCATCAAAAATGGCTTTATGGTACAATAAACATGAAATTGGAATCAAACCTGTGGTTTCACATCAAAAATACTGATATTTTTATATTTAATACGGCAGAAACCCAGGTATGAACTTTGATTCTCCTATGACAAAATCCCACCAAGGTAAATCTGAAAGATTTTATGATGCAGATATTGCTTAGATGCTAAACATCAGCGCTTTTTCCTTGCACAACTTCTGCTGAATGGTAGCTTTCATTTCAGGAGTTCAACTTCTTGGGTAGCTGGAATTTCCTGCCAGTTTGTGCTGCAGGGAGGAAGGGGCTGTTAGGCACTCTTTGGTGGGGAGTCTTTTATGTCAGCAGCACTTATGAGAGAAAGTCAGCAGCATAAATCAGTGCAGCTTTGTTTGTGCTCAAATACACATTTGCTGTTCAAGAAATCCTGGCATTTTAGCTGTCATATTCATTTCTGTTATTTTCCTTCCGAAACGCAGGTCTGTAGATTGTAGCTGGGGTGAAAAGTCTGACCTCGACTTGCCTGCAGTCCCCAGACTTCAGGCGCTAGCATATATGAAAAATGACTTTCAAATGTGTAACAGGTTTCTGAGGGTTCTTCATATATTTATAGTTTTGAAAGTAGTTTTAGTCTGCATTATGTACTCAAGGTACAGCACAGTGCCTTCCTGCTGCTGCTGTCCTTCTGCTTAGGACTTGGACCTTGTTTCTCATCACGTGCTAGTTATCAAGGCATTCTGCCTTGGTTAGTCAAAGTGAAACTAAGGTTTAATTGCAGTGGGTTTATTTTCCTGACTGTTAGCTCACCAACACATAAGTGATCTTTCCACTAAAATTCCCTTTCCCACTTGTAACATTGACTCTGTGAGACTTCTCCATGCTTAGCCAACTCTCCATCCAAGATTTTCTGATCTCTGCCCTTGTCTTTCTCTTCAGGTGCTCAAAAAGTTTCAGATTGTTCTAAGTATAAAGTATGTTTTTAATCTTTTTTCTCCTCCCCCACCCCTCCACCCTCACCCCCCACCTCAACTTTGAGTGTTGTTCTACTTTGAACAAAATCCACTTCAGAAATGTGTCTTTTTCCATGGGGAACAGGGAGAAGTCTGGCTCCTATCACCTTTAATCATAAATGGTGTTTCATCAGAACCTGTCCTGGCTTCAGATACCTTGAGTGGTTTCTGTTGCCCAAAACTCCATGTCTTGTCCTGGCCACAGCAACTCCGAGTATCTCTTCTGGCTGTTGCTCTGTGAAGGCACAGGTCCTGTGTCATATCCACCAGCCCAGCACAGTTAGCTCAGATGCCCCAGGGCTTATGAAGTGTCAGTGGTTGTCTCTGGTTGGCAATTAATTGCTCCCCCTGCATTTCACCCATGATCACCTCTACTGCTCAAGACCTTCACAATGTCTACTGCAGGTTATATTGATCTGTATTTTCTAGCCGGTCTTAGGTATATAGCATTTTCCAAAATCTTGAATCAAATGAATTTGCAAAAATTACAGTAATATTTAAACACATATTTTGGGAAGAAGAATAACAAAGAGACCAGGCAGAAGGGATGAAAAACACCAAAGAAGATCAGATTTTAAAATGAACTCAGTGTTTGCTCTGTAAGCATAAAAGCTAATTATATTCCTTCTGGAGAAAGAATTATGTGGTTTACTGTGTGCTTTATGTTTTTTTAGAGAACAAGTGCCAATGATGATGCTTCAAAGTCTTCTTGCCATCTTCCTCAATGACAAGTGTAGTTGGTTTTACTCTAGTGTCCTACGGAAACATGCAGGTGACTAACCTAGATAAGAAACATTATTCAAGTTTATTAGCAGCATTGGCATTTCTGGTGGAAAAGTTTGAGGTTTTAAAATATTTCCTAAATATATCACTTAAGGAAGAGTTATGTGAGTTCTTTATAGCTGAGAAATCCTAATGGAGGGTGGAGTCCTGCTCCTTCTGGGGGACATAATAGTTTGTTGAAAAGCACTGGTTTCTATGGTTCATGGTCTACAATGACATTTAATCCAAAGATCAGTTTGGCTTTAACCAATGAAGACTTAACAGTTTAAGAACCATGTACTTTGGAAATCTGTATGTACTCTTATTACTGAAATTTTTTGTGTCAATGTCCAGATCTCCAGGTAAATGTCTACTACATGTAAACATGATATGACATAAGATGCTCCTTGACATAATTGTTTTCATTTCATCTTGCAGCAGTGATTTGACACAGCTACCATCTGGTCCTGACAAAATTAAAACCACATAATGAGGCTGGGCATTGTTCAAATCAACTTATCACGGTCACATGGAATTACAAACCAGCCTGTAGATCTGGTTCTTTTGCCACATTGTGAACAGATGTTTTAATTTAAAAATGTGAGAATTTAGGCTTCTCTACAGCATCTCTAAAATGATAATTCATATCCTCCTCTGCATGCATTTCTTTGATAGACAGCTGGGGGCTTGACTTTTGAGCTCTTCACGAGAATAGATTGGTAAGGTTACACTGTAGTTTGCATGTCCTTCATTATTCCAGCGCAAGTGATGAAAGCTTCTAGTAACAAAAGGACATTCGGTAAACAAAGGCCGGCTGACTTTTGTATGAAGAGCAGATCTGCCTTTCTGTCCTACTTATGCACAATGTGGTAGCCAGCTTGCTATTTGCAGAAAGCCTGGGGCTGGAGAACAAAAGAGAGTCATGCACTTTCTCAAGTTGGTGTTTAAAAGCAGAGAGCACCAGAAATGAGATTTTTTTGGCTGGGACAGTGGCCTTTCCTCTTAAGTTTTACTGTCTTACCTATCACTGCTGCTGTACAGTGACAGGAACTGCTGTCCTGTGCCTAGGTGAGGAAGGGGTCATGGTTCACAAGTTCACACACAGTGGAAGAGAAGCTGGTCATTTTAGCCAGACGAGTGTTACTCTGTCATCTGTTAACTGCCGCAGACCCCGATTTAGAGACAAGCAGCCATGTAGTCGTTCTCTTACTTGACTGAACTTTTGACAATTAGTGATAAAATTTGTGCAGGTTGGCAGCAACATTTTCTGCTTTGATTTATTCCCTACCCCTTCCCTAGTCACAATCAAGTCTCTTTTTTAGTGGAAAATTCCTCTTTTATCCCCATTTTCATGCCTGCCTAGAAAAAAGTACTCTTTTTTTAGCAGATGTAATAGAAAACAGAAATATTCTCCCATTACTAATCTCTTTAATTTTCTTACTGTTAAGAAGGTGAAAAAACAGAGACCAACTTAACTTCTGCAGAATTCTCTGGTGTTATATTTAATGAATCCTGGTATTTCAGTCATCCCAGACTTTAGAAATGCCTGAGGAAGGAAAGACTTTCATTTACTGTTTGTGTAATTTGTAATTATGCCATTTGATTTCCCTCATGGCCTCACAGTTTTCCTCTCTTCCAGGCTGTTTGTGGAAAGGAGCCCACCAAGCAGGAAACAAAAGAGCAAGAAACAGTGGTCAACAAAAACTAAGTCCTGAGAACACAAAACCAGTATTCTTTCTTTGGTCTTACAGCTAGAAAAGCAACAATACGGAATATCTATCTTGTATGCTTCAATAGCTGTCAGTTTTCGCTCAGAAAGGGAGGAAAATACTGGGCAAATAAACTAGCAGGTGTGACAATTTCAGGTGAGATGTTTTTTCTATTAGACTTAGCAGAAATAGTGTTCTGTGAGCTATGCTGCAGGAATAAATGGGTGATAATCTAACACCTAAGGAAAAGTAAGCGTCGCACATGCAAATGAAACTGGGAGAGAAGTGAGGCTTCCAAGTATAAACATAATGGATCATTATTATCACAAAGATGAGCTTTGTTATCACAAAATGGCAGAAATGGACCTAAGTGGATTCAAGAGGCTGTATTTGCAGCTTTGACATGAATGATGTTGGAACAATGTTGTATCGGTTGAAGAAAAGACCCAAGATAAGACTTAAAACCATTTTGATCCTGTTTGGGTCTTGATACTTCAGTTATCAACAGCTGTTAGATCAATTCTCAGGACAAGTGCATCTAATTTCTATACTGACTAATAGATATCCAGAAAAAAAGGAAAACCCAGGGACCAGAATGTTTTAATTCTGCTTGTGTGTGGTTTATGTTTGTGCGCTCCTTCTTCCCTTCAGTAAATGCAGTCTTTTCCTCCAGTGTAGGATATTTCTCCCTCTGCCTAGTCCACACGCTCTTGCCTGAGCCCGTTGCTGAACTGCTTCCGTTAGTATTGCTGTAAATCACGAAGACAGCTAAGATTAGTTAGCACTTTCGGAAGAGGGAGAGTATCCAGTTGGACATACTTTTATTGTCATTCTCTGTGAGTATCATCTGGTAACATCATACACATTTGAGAATTGTAAATTTTGTAGACATGAATGTTGTATGAGAAGCGTCATTCTTTATGTTTACATTGAATGGAAAAGTAGTCTTTTCCCTCCAAAACAAGCATATTTTATTTTGAAATAGGGAGTACTAATGCCTTTTCTGAGATAAAAAGTGTCAATAATTGTCTTATTTCTACAGAGGAAAGCTTTCCAAGAGAACAAAAAAACAGTCTGTTGGAATAGAAGTTTTTGGAAGTAAAGCTGACTTAGGCATCCCGAGTGGTTTTGTTCCAGGTGGGAGTGCAGTAGAGAAATAACAGCCTGGAAGGTGGAAATGGCCAACATCTGTAGCAGCAGCAGAGTATCACAGTACCTGACAATTAGATTTATAATTTGTGATAAAATATCTTCTTAAAGGTATCCTACTTTGAGTTACTATTGTTTAAATGACTAAAGTCTGGACTACAGTTTAAATCAGCCAGTACTTGGCTAGAAGACCTCTGACCCACTCCTGTAGCAAATATAACTCTCACTGTATATAAATACGATTTAGTGAATGTTCTTCACATTACTTAGTGTCAACTAATGTCTATCAATAGCCTTGGCTGTCCTAGAATTGGGGCTGGTTAAGGTGTTCCTTTCCTGCCCTGAGCTGCTAGCTCTTTTTTGTGTGTTTTGTGTTGATTTTTACTCCTTGTAAGACTAGTGTATGTTGTGACATGGTGGAATGAGAAAAGGCCTATGCCCTCCTCTAAAAAAGGTCTAAAGCTCAATTAAGTGGATAGCCGAATTGCTCCACATACCTGCAGGCATGCGAGTACACAGATGAAGGGGACGCTGGGGCTTGACGTACAGTCGCCTTCCAGGTTGCCTGGCTCCTGCTGCAGGGTGAGACTAGCAGGTGTTGACAATAAATTAAAGCAGCGTAAGAGCTGCTGTCTGCTGGCTAAAGAAGTACCCTAGTGCCAGTTTGCACCAGGAGGCCCACCAGAGTGCTCTCTGGATCATATCCTTGTCACCTTCTCTGCTCGGGCCATTCCCTCATCCTAGCGGGCAGATAATGGGGAAATGGATGACATAGAATTTGCAACTGGGGGATCTGGGGGCTTTCGCTTTGCTTTTTGGCACCATTCTGTNCAAGGTCTTGTGTTTAACTGTATGAATTCAGTGCTGGAAGAGAACTCAGGCGATCATCACAGACAACCTCCTAAAATAAAGTAAGATCACACATAACTCGAAGAAGAGTTTTTTTGCTGACTCCTAAAAGCTTTGTGTGAAGATGCCTCAATATTTCTAGTGGGGCTGTGGAATTGCTTAACAGCATATCCATCTGTTGAAAACTCAACCAATTTGCTTTGATGAGGTATCTAATTGTCTCTATGCCAGTTTCCCCATCAACAGAATGGTACGCTATAACCAAGAGTATTTTTAGACTGAATTACTCTATCTTCAAAATGCTTGAG
>VZSZ01008263.1:61095-91081 GCA_013398815.1 Ibidorhyncha struthersii
TGCAGAATCTGTTCAAATATCATATTAGGAGGAATGGCAATAGGAATTGTTCAGTCACTTCCAAGAAGCAAATGCTGTAATGCAGCTTCTAGAACTGGATTTAGAGGGATAAAAGAAAAGTCCAGACATGACTGCTGCTAAGCTTTGGAGCTTGCTATTGTATATCTTTGCCAATTTAATACTGTCTAAGCAGATTCCACTTAACCTGGTCCAATTCCTGGGCCTCAGGTGGCCTTGCCAGTACTGGAAGACCAAGCAATGTGCAGGAAGACCTGGCTCGGGCACGCAGTGTTGACACACAAATTTTCTCAGAGGTTGTGCACCTCTTTCGGTGTTAGGGGTGAAAGTGTTCCACGAGTGAATTTGGGTTAAATAGGGAGATGGGACCTTGCTGCTTTCACTGAGGAGGTTGGAAGATGTATAACAAATGTGTTATGGGCTAAGAGAAGATAGATAGCTTGATCCTCACCGTAGCTACAGGAAAAAAATGAAATTGAATTTTCTCTTCCTGTGCTGGGTGGTGTTCGGTTACCTAATCTAATTTTTCCTCACGTGTTCACTAATGTCGCTTTCCAACATCTATTTCTTTCCAGAAGTGTTGGTTGACTTCAGTTATAGCTGTAAACAATGGCACTTGTGCTTTAAACATATGCAACGTTACACAGAGCTGAAAGTATTCTGAAATATTATCTCCCAGGTCACGCAAACTGGGTATTCAAAACTAGCGCACGCTACTGACATCAAATCTCTCTGTGAGTAGTCCAGATTTTACTGTCCTACCTATGGCAGGGCTAAGGGGAAAGTCATATGTCTAAATGTAAGAAAGCAATTGGGAAGGCTTGGGACCTGGGGTTGGGGGTATAATGTTCCCTGAGTGCTGAAGTCAGCCCAACGTGGCTCTTCTGTGATTTGGAGAATGAGGTAGTGAGCTCTGTTGGAGAAGTCTATCTGTGCTTCTTGCTTTTACTCAGAAATGCTGTTGGCACGCTAACTGACTGCTTTGAGTGTTTACCCAGGAAGGAGAAGACACGTATTTTCCCTTTGCCTTAGTCTTGGGCTGCTCACCTCCTCTCCGGGGACCGCTCCCTCCTTTTGGCCATGCAGAGCCTGTGGGGAGGGACCTTGCAGTGCTACCCTGAAACTGGGAAGGTCCAAGGTAAATGATGAAGTCCTTCAGATGACTGAAGGAGCACAAAAAGGTAATCTAGGCCATGCCACTTGCTGTGTGCTCTCACATCTTCTCCTTGTGTTGATTTTTGCTGGGTATTTTGTCTTTTTTCTATCCCTGCCTCTTCTCTTCAACCTGTGAACACTACATGTTCTGCACTGTTCATCTTGGATCGATGGGGTGGTTTTTAAATGAGTTTGTCAGCCCCTCATTGAGCACAGACTTTCTTTTTGGGGAAGAGTTGTAGGGGAAAATGCTAAAGTTAAGGAGGTCTGGAGGATAACCAAACAAATGGCTCAATCAATGTTTGCAGGACATGGACCACAATAGACATATGCACTGTATGGTCACACATTGCTATGATGGCGCCTAAACAGGTCTTAAAAGACTGTTTGGTTTCCTACTTCTTCATCTGTGTTCTGAATGCTGACACTGATGAAGGGCAGGTGGTGATTTTGGGCTTGTGTTAGGACACAATCTGCTGGCTCAGCAAGGGGTTCATAAATTACTCCCCAAGAATAGTGAATTATTTGGCAATGGTAGTGAAGAGGACCAGGCTTCCACTCCTGCACTCAGGTCATGGCACTGGAGCTCTTGTCTTGTACTCTTGTACTTTATTATGACAAGGAGTGATGAGGTCTGTGCACGCACAGTTCAGAGCCCCCCACCAAGGCATGCTAAATAAATACAATAAACTTGTCATAGGGAGCACTTTTGTGGTGTGTGACCTGTTTTTCCTTTAAAAAATATTTTCCTAATGTGAGATGAGTGGTCTGAATGAGTTTAGGGAAAAGCCTATACTGTTATGCTTCTTGTGAGCACATACTGAATCATTGCATCAAGTCTGCCAGCCAGCAAGATCTTCACCTCAAACGTACAAAAGGGAAAAGCACGACCTGCCTTGCTCTCCATGGTTGCAGTCTGTTGTGCTAGGAAGGGGCTGCACCAGTGCTGCAGCCTTGAAATCTGACAGATAAAAACAGGAGTGGAAAATAGAAGATAAATGGGCAGAAACAATGAAGGGAGCAAAGCTGGGTCTTCCTCCCTTTTTAGTTAGATTCTGCATTTCTGCTCTTGGAGAGCAGGCACTCTTCCCTGGCAGAGCTGGACTGAGCAGCTCAGCTCTGGCTGTGTAAGTATCTTTGTGTTTAGCCTCCGCCAAGGTTTGGGGGCTTTTTTGGGGGGGAGAAATTTAGACACAAGACTGGAACTTCCAGTGCCAAAGGACACAGAAGACGACCTCAGCATTTGCCTTCATTTTGTACAGAGATTCTTGCACCATAAACAACCCCACGCTGCATACCCTGGTTAACAAAGCTTTTATGGCTTATATGTGTATAAATTGGCACAGCTACATAATACCTTATGTCAACCAGTGTTGTGGTCTCATGGCCATTTTCTCTGTCTTCTGTAAATGAACTGTCACCAGGTGCTGTCAAGTCATGACGAGCTTTCATGACTGGCTTTCTATAGGTGGAATGAAGAATAGGATGCTGTCTTACAAACCGAAGTTATCCACCTTACATGCATGAAGAGCTGCACACAAGAGAAGAGAGTTACTTACGGGAGGTTTGCTGTCAAACCCAGTGTTACTGGCTTTGCTACCGGACAAAGTAAGGACGAAGAGGCTTCTATGTGTCAGTGGGGAAGGAAGGAGTTTAGATGGCTGTAAAAGCAAAAGTGAAAATCTTGGGTAAGAGGGATATGAAAAAGATGGTGGCGTGGTCAAAACAATAGATCAGGGTATGACTTGAAGCAGCTGGATTTCAATGGGTATGTTCCTCCTTGTGAGAAGAGGAGGAGACAATTCCTATTACTTCCAGAAGTCACCATGAATCCAGAGACAAAAATCTTTTCCATGCCTCTGGTCTCTTAAGGAGCGGGTATCATTAAACTATCAGATTGATGTCAAAACTTGTTCCTTGGCTGGCAAATGCATGTTCTGTGCACGGAAGCGGTATGGGGAAGAAGAATACCCTGACTATTGCATGCACATAAACTCCTCTTGAACAAGGAACTAGGGGTTCAAGCCCTGTAGCCCCTGGCACATCCTCATGATGATGATAATTTTAAGTGCCATCTTTGGTATCAGGATTTTATGTCTGCAGTAAATAACAAACAATTGAAATGTCAAAACCAGTTTATCATTAGGAAGAGATTTTTTTTTTCTCTCTCTCTTGAAGTTTTACCAGTCTGTGAGAATCAATCATGAGAATTTGGAGTTAACATTTGTTCCAAAGAGACAAAGATCAGTGCATTCCCTTGGCTTCCTTTATTAGCTGAAAAGGGTGGGGGAAGGAAAATAATCATGTAGGTTAATAGGAAATCAAAATTGGTTTGTGAATGTGTGTCTGGTCTGGTCTGGCTTATTCATGACTGTGATACACATGTAAAATATGCTGGTGGTTCTACATAATCAAAAAAGCAGCTTGCCAACGCTGTTGAATTACTATTTATTTCCTTTTAATTCCACTGGGTGTGACATTTATGTCCAAATACATCTATCATTTTGTTGGACTTTTCATTAGCCCTACTACAGCCCTGAAAGGTTATTTAAGTTTTTGCATGTGGGAATGACCAGCTGTGAAGAGTTTAGAATTGAAAAGGGTACTTTCATATTTTGACCTGGCTTGACTTTGCTTTAAAACAACAAGCCTTTTGTGTTTTAAAACAAGTCTTTTTTTTGCAGAATAAATGAAACCATATATAATTTTACCCTTTTAAAACTCCTTGTCTTCCTTTAGGGGAAAATAAGGTATTTTAATCACCGAGTTTGCCGAAAGTAAATGGTGTCATGTGGTATGAGTGATGTGGCAGGCTGCTCTGACTAGTTTGTGTATGATGTAAATAGATGATGCAAAGGACGTCAAGGAGTCTGGTGCAGTGCATTTGGATTGTATGTGCTTACATCGTGTTGAAAAAGAGATCAGTGGCATGCCATAGAGTTTAATTAGGCCTACACAAATTGGTGAATTGGTCTACAACTGAGCTGGTCTACACAAATACGGGAATTTACTGAAATGACTGAGCAGCTGGATACACTTATGGTGGTGCTGGAGGTACACGCTGACTGCTTCCCAATCACTTAGCTGAGCTGGAGGGAAACCTCTTTTCTCGTGGTACAGCTTCCAAAGAGCCCTTTCAAGTAATGGAAATGATGTGATGTGATGAGACACTCTCGTAGAAAGTTTTGCATTTGACAGAGGAGCCCATTAAGTAATTATCTTCTCTACTGACATACCAGCAGCTGGCAGTAGTAGTTGTGTCACTGGAAATGTTTATACCCAGATCCTTGAGAATATGTTGGCGTTTCACTCCCACGCCAGTGGGAATTACGTGAGTTAGTAACATACTCCTTTCAGAAGGTCTTTCCGATTTAGATTAACGATGCGTTTGACAATCTTTCCTACAGCTACTGCTTCTTGTGCAGTAGGAAGCAATGGGTGAGCTGCAGTGGCAAAGGCTGTTTTATTTCTGAAGTCTGAAGCTTGAGTGAAGACTCAGCCTGACTGGTGTTTGATCAGAGGACCTTGGGCTCCTGCTGTCAAACAGCGAAACAGAAGGGTGCACTGAGTGAGAGGTTACTTACTGAGGACTACCTGTGGCCTATTAGCCAATGAACGGGTCATGGGCAAAAGCTGTCTGGACATACAGACTGTCAGATATTGGTTGACTGAAAAAAATAGACATGCCTTTGGGCACACTAGCCCTTCAGGTTTGAAACAGCTGACAAACTGAAAGCTGAGTATAGGTTAGTTCTTTGTCTGAGATTTGTCATTCTGGACCTGAAGAAGATCTTCCCTGTCCAAAAGCATGTTTTTTTTTCCAACTGTCAGCAAGTCTTGCAGGATGACTATATTTCTCCACATATTTTGCCTTGCTTATGACCTCAGGACATCATGAAAAAAGGTATTATTTATAAAATATCAGAACTGTAGTCAAGCAAACAATTCAGGCCACATGTTCAAAACCTTTTTTTCAATGTGTAGATGTATCTTCCATACCAATCATGCTGATTACATTGCATTACATGAGCTAAAGGAAAACTACTTTTCTAGCTAGCCAAGTGCCATCAAATACATGTGGAACGTATAGGGGCCTTGTAATGTATGTTGAAAGCACTTGTCAGCTGTGCCTGGAATGACTAACAATGTTCAAGTAGAACAAGAGAAAAAGACAGGAAAAAAAAAAACAGGCTGGAAAACCTTCCTTAACTGGGAATGTTTTGACTAGATAATGTAAAGTCACTGCATGAGAAGCAGGTTTAGATCACACTTTCCTGGCTTCTGGCATTTTTTACCAAGGTTAGCATTTTAATCTATTAAGAAGATGTTGGTTTTCTTTTTGTTTTCTTTTCTCCAGAGAGCAGTTATGGCATGAAAGGGAGAAGGGGGAAAGGAATCACTAGATCATGGTGAGACTTTCTAAGCATTAGATGCTGGGCTCTCCCACTGACGTCAGTGGGATAGTACTGGAGACATTGTGTCTCTGTCATCCTTATTGATCTATCGGGGAGACACTGGGAAGGATGAAAAGGATGGCTTTAACTGCAAGCAGTAATCAGAGATCCAGGCATGTTTTGGGGGGGTTCAGCGGTGGGAAAACATCAGTCATAATACTGGAAGTGACAGTAACTCTCGCTGTATTTCTGTCTATTGCAAAACGGTATGTTTAATGTTTTGCTTTGCTTCTAGGGGTTGTAGAGTGACTGCAGGTTGCTTTAGCTGTGAATAATGTGTTGTCTTCACAGGCAAAACAAATTGTTTCAGCTGGTGAACGAACTGAAAGAATAAAAGCCTCAAAGCACTAACACAGTAATTATTTCCTCTACCACACTGCAACTTCACCTCTTGGTGACAGTGTATTTCCACTGCTCACTGGCTGCGGTTAATGAGGTAGAAAGGGCATTCATAGAACAATAACATTGTTCCAAGAATATGAAATCCTTGGACTCCACTTTTTGTTTCCTCCTGCACTAGCTATGTCTGCCCATTTGCTTATCAGTCTCTCCAGAACATCAGACCTTTATGGCAATCCCATCTCTTACTCATGCTTTACTCATTTCCCAACATGGCTATTACTGCTTTACAATTTAGTCTTCCTAAATCCCTGCTTTGAATTTGAGGTCATTTAGAGGGCAGATGTGGATGAAAGTTAATATAACATTAATCCATAGCAAGTACACGCAAGGGTATAAACAAAGAACAACACATCCCAGTTCAGGTTCTACTGCATCGATTATTAGTTGCATTGTTAAGCAGTAAATTTGGATTTGCATGCAGCAAACAGATTGCCACATTTTGTTACAAGATTGCAAATTTGTGCCATTTTCATAGAATCGTAGAATGGTTTTAGGTTGGAAAGGGCCTTGAAGATCATCCAGTTCCACCCCCCTGACCTGGACAGGGACACCTCCCCCCAGCCCAGGTTCCTCCAAGCCCCGTCCAGCCTGGTCTTGGACACTTCCAGGGACGGGGCATCCACAGCTTCTCTGGGCAACCTGTTTTAAATTTTACCAAGTTTTAGTTTGGTGTAAGTTTAGTGAAACAATAGCAATACAGCTGCGCCAGCACACAGCTGAGTTCAGTTTGTGCCTGAGAAGGGAAAGGCTTGCAGCTGGACTCCTACTCCTGGAGGTAATTCTGCCAGTCCACAAGGCAGCTCTATGAGTTGCAATCACAAACATAAAATGCTGCAGAGAGAGCGCATCGGCCAAATGCAAGGTGTCGGGTCCGTACCGGTTTCTTCTGCTTGTGCAGCTCTTAGAAGGGAGAACACTTGATATTTTTCAAGCTGCATAATCTTGATCCAAGGTACACTGTCCTACCAGACAACGTTTTTCTGTAATCCTGCGTTCTCGTTGTTCTCTCATTACTAGGGACAAACAGATGTGACTCCTCCTCTGATCTGCACTTAAAACCACAGCCTACACCACCCTCACCTTTCATGCAATGTGTGCAACAACTACAGATGGGGAAGCTTGCCAGATGTTACAGCCACCTTCCACGATGTTGTTTAGATAAAAGGATGAAGTCCCAACATGGAGTTACTTTTTTATCGTAGTAGGCACAACTATAGCATAAGTCATATTTAATCACTATTTCATTCACTCCCTGTGCACCTTCCAGCACCTCTACATTGGATAAGGTGTACAGACTTGCTGTGGCTGCAAGCTCCTGTATTTTGGCCAGAAATTCCTGCTGCTCTCTCCTCAGCCATTATCTACTCTGCCAATTTATGTCAAATCCTGATTGTGTTATCTGCCATTTTGGGCTACTTTAGCACCTCAATCATTTGGTAGTAAGCATTTCACTTCTCTAGTCAGTCTAGGACTCAGAGCAAAGACTGAGTACAAGAAAAGGTTATTTTCCCCTGACACCTCTTCTGGTAGAGCTCTACTGGAACTTAGTTATTGCTGTTTGAAAATGACACAGTTCAGGCTGAGAGTTCAAGGATGACATGTGGCAAAGCTTTACCAAGTGTGCATGCCCAAAGCTCTACTCTCCTCTTCCTTCTCACAGCATTCATACGTTGGTCAAATGTCAAGGTATTCTTGGTTTTTCATGCCTCTTTTGCATGAGAAAAAGAAGGCAAAGAAAGCAAAATGGCTTTAAGATTCTAACATGGGTAAACAATATTTTCTTCGTATCTTAGTGAAAGAGATGAGGTATCAATCTCTTGAGAGCCAAAATTCTGAGAAAAAAGAACTCATCCTGAGGCAAACACCTGCCTAAAGCAGTCATTTCAAAACAAATGAGGTTTGTCACAGTTTAAAGATCCTGTTTTCAGATACTTTTACTAGAGGCAAGTGTTGAGCAGCCCGACCATAGATGACACTTAACTCTGCCTACAATCTTTTCTAACACTTGCATACTAGTGCTGCTGAACTCGTGTATTGCCAGCAGCTGCTGAAAAATGTTACTCACACTTTGCTGCTAAAGTAGCATGGTTGAGCAACCACGCAGCTAGCATGCCATGAATATCCTGTAAATGCCCTACAAATCGGCAAATAAAAAAATCCCAAACTAGCAGGTATCCATTGACAACCTGCATTTAGGTTGAAGAACTGCATGAAGAACTCACGTATACGAAATAATTTTGAAGTTTGAACAACAAATGACAAACAGCAAGAGGCCTGTTTCTCTTAACTTCTTCAATGATAAAATGCTGTGAACGGGAAAGGTTTTGCAACACAATGCTTCTGTGTCAATAGTTTTCAGAGTCTCAGAACTAAAAATTTCCTTGGGTTGTTTCACTGGTTTTCCTAGTCACAGCTAAACATAAAAGATCATTAAGAATTAATCTGATAAGTAGAGCAGCTTTGGATGAATTGGAAATGCATGATATCACACAAACACCATTATTTATAATAAAGGTCCATAAATATTAAAAACTAGAATAGAATTGCTTAATATAAAAAGTTATCAGATGATTCTTTGCATATTTTGAACATGTATACACCCAACAGTCAAAACCCAAGACTCCTTAGGAATTTCCCTCCCCTCAGTCTAGGAATGGCACCTTTGAAATCCAGAAATTAGTTGCTTTGATGCTATGTTTGGAGCAGTATCCACACTTGAAGTTACAGAAACCGATTTTGTCTCTGCCCAGACCTCCTGCATAGTTTAAGGCTTCTATGTGTGCACAATATGGTCATCATCATATAGCTCTGTACTCCTCTGAATCTGCCTGGTTTACAGCCAGGGGTACTTATTTGGCCTAAGTTGGAGAAATCTATTTTTCCTGGCTCCAGCTTAGAGAAGAGCTTTGGACAAGTACTTCTGATGGTGATTTAGATATGCAGGTATATGTGAGATAATACAAAGGTAATAACTAATAATCACTTTCTTTCTAAATGCAGGGTAATCTGGATCTATGAAACAAGTTTTTCAAACAAGAATGACAACAGTTAGATACCTTTCAGTGCGTTTTATTGCCAGCTTAGCTCATTTAGATCACACACCTTTTCACAACAACAAAAAGTACTGCTGACAGACAACTCTCAAATGTAGTCAATATGAAGTCATAAAGTTGTCTGGTGTAAAGACGCTTGTCAGGCACTATTAAAAGAAGTTACTAGGTTACTGAAAGTTTGCAAAATTATAAAATGCTGATGGCATGTGTTACTTAAGGTAATCTAATCTTTATTGATAGTGAGTATAATCTAATTTAGTTGTTTTATTCAACCTTTAGAATATTGGGACATACAACTTCCTTACCTGCAGACTCCTACGAAGCTAAATTCACTTAGTTGATTTAGCAACCTTGTATTACATGCAACAACAACAGCAGAGGGCTTTAGAAACCTTTTTTTAACAATACAGGAAAAAAGCTGGGGAATTATTTACCCAAGACCTATATCTCTAAAAATGAATACATATATTTTACACAGAGCAGTACATGTTCTCAAATCCCACCTCTGTGCCACCTCAGTAGCTAGGCAGACATCACTGCAATTATGGTCCCTGCCTTTATTAATATCTTAACAATAAAAATATTCATAGATTATTTGAGGAATTACCAGTTTGTAAAACAAAAGGTGAATTAACTTAGGCCAAAGGTCATATTTTTAGTATGTAAGTATAGCTATCACAGAATTACAGGAATTGTTTAGACAGTAAAAACTGAAAATACTTTCATAAACATATTCTAGAGTCACAATGTTCTTCATTCTTGTAAGAATGGTCTTATTGCTATTGCTAGATTTATCATTTTTAAGTTTCATAAAATAGGTCTATCAAACAAAAAATTAAAAGCTGCATGGTGTAAAAAAAGCTCCCCTGAAACTCAGATATACCACCGACACCCCTTCAAGAGTTACATCAGGAGTGTCAGTACTGACTTGACATTAATAAGTACAAATCATCTGGAGTTAGTTACATTAGGATCGCTAATACTGTACACGACGGTCCATTTGCAGGAGTGGGGGGTGTCCACTAAGAGACAGGCTATCCAACATGCGAAAGAAGACTTGATGACACTTTCCCATCTCTTCCTGCCAGAAATTCTTCTTTCTCTGCTGTTTGGTAGTAGGGCGTAGGGGACACTCTCCAGTTGCTACTGTACAAACAGAATGCTGAAGGCCATCACGACACAGCACACAGCCACGTAGGGGCTCTTCCGTTCACCTGAGAGGCGTCAAAAACCCCAAACCAAACAAAAATTCAGGCATGACTAAACAGATCTAGGCTGCCCCTAGCCTAACATAGTAATTATGCCATTGCACATGCAAATTAATATTCAACATTTCTAGCTGCAGAAATGCTATTACAGCTACAGTTCTGTACTGAGGAAAAACACGCACATGACTGGGAAACTAAGATGTAGGATAGGATATATTGCTACATAAAGACAGAGTTGGAGCTATTTGCTTTAAGCAGACGTCAATGCAAGGACTCCTATCTTACTATAAAACATCTCTTCTGAGATGCGGTTTCCAGGAANTAGATTTCTGCTATCTCTTCGTGCCAAAGAGGCAGGCACGAGAAAGCTGGTCAAGACACCAAATCTTTTACTGGCTCTGTTCCCAGCTCTGGTTAAGGGCTATCGCTGCTCAAAAGCCGTTCCATGTCAGCTGAGAAGAGATGTACCTAGATGCTGTCTGGCCATGACAGCTGCTATATGCAGTGTGCATCTTCTACACATGGCATCATGTAGGAGCCAGCTAACTGGCTGGGGAGCTCACAGCAGCTCAGGCATGGCCAGACGCCTGTCTTTTTTCTTTGCTAGAGAGGCACTGTTAGCATGTCTGATTCCCACATTCTCAGGTTAGTAGTAAAAATGGTCAACAGATTACAGAAGTTGCACAGACAACTCTATTTCTGACTCTTTTGAATTACTGTTACAGTTTTCCCGGGCAGACCAGAGATGAAAATTAAGTTTACTCCATTAACAGACTTAGATTTGGTAGCAAAGGCAGTCAAGAAAGATCTTTTCCCACCAATTTGGTCCAGAACGAAATGTTACATACATCTCTTGTTCACCAAATTAAGTATGAAAAAAAATGAATCTTAGGTAGGGAACGGTATCACAATAAAGAGAATATCAGTAATGTTAATCACACCGCTACCTATTTACATGGGCACTTCCTCCACTTGATTAGCCAGGCATTTTTACTCTTCTACTTAATCTTTACTCTTCATGAATCCACTGAATTCTCTCTGGAGAGCAGTCCCCTATACTGGAGGTACATCCACTGTACAAAACAGTCAGGAAGTGACTTTTGCTGTGCGAGGTCTTTTGTCTTACTATAAACCATCTGTCCTGAGACGCAGTTTTCAGAGGAACGTTAACAAAAAAAACCCTGCCAAGCCTCCCAAGTCTAGCATTCAGGTGTAATCCTCAGAAAAAATAGTCTCTTTTACTAGCAGGACTTTCAAATACAGGAAGAACAAACTTTCCACAGCAAAAGAAAAATAAAATACTTGTAGTGACACCTCCCATAAGCAGAAGTGCCACCACAGTGACAGTACAAGACGTTGTCATGATCCGGCATATATTTAATTAAACTTCAAATAACTGAGTGAATTTAGTGTCTGCAGTTTCACATCTGTTTAAAATAAATTTTTGAGGAAGTCCACCTCCTACAGTTTAGAGTATTACAATTTTCATATGGCTTATACTTTCCTGCTCTTAATTTTCATAAAAGAAAAATCACCATGTGGCAGGATTAAACATAATTTTGCACAACTTTGTAAATATGTAACCACTTGCTGGTTATTAAAATCTTATGCACATGTGAAAAGGTTTTTCAAACATACTGGGCAAGTTAAATGTAAAGGAAGCCAGTAGGCATTTTAATTTTTGAAAGCCTACACTTTCTACTCGCCTTTGTGATTAATAAAAATAAAATGGTAGGAATTATCTTCAAAGCCCATTCCCCATACTGAGGATATGGTACTGGTATTTAAGGAAACATACAGAAGGGATGTTAAGATGCTACTTTCCTGTTGTCATTCTAAATGAAAGTCAAATTGGACCACTCTAGATGCAAGTTGAAAAGAAATTAGTGTTTTAGATGAAAAACAGAAAAGGAGGCCGTTCAGTATGGGGCACAAGAGTGCACACATTACCTTGGATGCAGCAAATGCAAACATGTTAATGTTACTACATGAGGGAAAGCAAGACTATATTCCACATGAACCGCAGTTCTTAACTTTGTCAAGTTGACAAGGACCTCATGAAACCTTTTGTGTACTCTTTTAAACAGTTTTTTTAACTGTTTCCTGTGCACAGCTAATAGAAAGATATGCTTGCACTTAATTAACTAAGAAGAAGATGGTAAAGGAAGGTAAGGTAAGCTGTTGTCTTCAACCTTGGACAAACCTTAATGCAGCTGAATTTTTACATTTGTTTTTGCTGATGTAGCTCAAAATTCATTTCTGACAGCTGCCACCTTGCCAGTATCTTTCAATTACAATACTAAAATTGGCTCTTTAATGTCTATTATCTAAATAGGACAATCTCTGCAATCCTTTTAACAATAGGTATTCACAAAAAACTGTTTTTTTGCATAAATGCTTTTTGACATACTGGAAAAAAAATGCATGTTAAGTCCCTTTTGAAGCCTCAGAATGCAAAAAAGGGAACCATACATTTTTTCTTTAGGTTCAATGACAAGTAGAAAGACCTAGAATTACAAGTTCAATGCTTCCGCTCTGCATTAACAATGCAATTTGAAGAACACTGTTTTGATAATGGATTTGTAATTTTTTTAAAACCTTGCATATACCTTAATGCTAAAACTGAACTTATGTTGCATATTCCCACTTCATTCTCAAAGTAAATTCAGAATAAGGATTAAAATAAACATAAATATCAGTGTTACAGGAAAATGCCTAAAATGAGATAGAGCTGATCAGCCTGCATATAGATGCCACTTGACACTAACAGCTTTGTATAATTCAAAAGAGCACAGAAGTTAAAGAAAAGAGAGAAAAAAGACATCTGTCATTAAATAGAGCCTTACTGCATTATGAATTCCATGTTGTTTTACTACTATCACATAAATATCGGGCTTTTGTCAGCAGTCCATTAGAATTTCAAATAGACAGCAGTTTATAAGGAATCATTAATTTTTGTACATTAATAAGAAGTATGCTCTTGGTTATTTCACATAGTAAAAAGTGCAAAAGATTTTTGCAAATGTAACACACATATATGAAATGACATTAGAAAATGCAGATAATCATACCCTGCCCCCACCCCCCCCTTCACTATATTTCATGAAGGTAAAACCTGCATTTTTTAAGATGAGGTATGAGTATGGATTTCACTGCTACATGGAAACATTATGCTAAGAAATAATCCATACTGTAGAAAAAGCACTGGTGTTAAAGATTTTAAAGAAAAAAAAATTACCAATCCTGGCGCATTTCCAGAATATTCCCAGAAGTCTGTAAAGATGAAATAAATTCATTAGGCTCTTGGTTTAATAAAATAATTTAAGTCAACTGATTTTCTTTCTTCTATGCTAAAACAATCCAAATCAACAGCAGTTTGTCAACTTGACACTCTTTTTGACATCAGTAAACACCAGGTACCTGCACAGTGGGGTACAAGCTATGAACTGAATTAAGTGGCAAAGTTCTTTCTAAGTCTAGCAAGGTTTTTTGCATGCAAGAAAAACAAACACGCATTTACGCAGTCTATGTTCCAAATCTGAAGATTTCATCAGAATTCTACATTCTACATTAAACTAGCCCAGACAGAAAATTGTGTAAAGAAAACAAAAACAGAACTAGAAACAAAGTGGAGTATGAAATACCAACAGGCCTCTATGTCATTGTATATGGGAAACTTCTTATGTTAAGAATTTGAAGCAAATTGTCCTGCAGGTATGAGAGATGATAAACCTGAGTACTTTAAATTTAATGCTTTGTAGTCTCTCTTTTGTATTTCCCTTAGCAACAGTAGATAAAAATGCCTCTTCTAGGACAGCATATTCATACATGTAATCTGATATAGAATAGTTGTATTGAAGTAAGTAACAAAACAATCCTTCACGTTTGTTTTCACTCTTTTACCAAGGTTTACCTTGCTCATGTCTCTCTGCTGCTTGCCTAGGACGTTAATCTCACAGAAGAAATAACAGAGGAGAAAAGCAGGATTCAACCATTCAGAGCACATCCAAAGGGATGTACAAGCATGTATGCCAGAAATTTATAATTTCTCTGCGTAACTAAATAATCTCATACTGACTGCTCAAGAGGAACAAGAGCAGGGGCTGCTTTAGAATCTGAGTAGGAAGAGGGGAAGAACCCTGAAGTGTCCTGAACTAGAAACCTTTCAGATGCTGGTCAAAACTGTGTTGAAAACTTGTCTACAGGAAGGTTTCCTTCATAGTATATGACCTGTTGCAATGCAGTAAAAACATCTGGATTCGACTATATTTGTCTATTTATAGATTTATGGACTAAAACCAATATAATTATTTTTCCTCCTTGTCCCGATATGTTGATCAGCAGTAACTTCAGCCTATGTTATTTGTGTGGTTGTATCTACTACCTGCTGTGATGGCAGTCCTCCAGGTGCTTTCCCACAGTGCTTTAAACCCATACCAACAATGGTCTGTCTTCCGCCTTTCTTGGGCTCTGGCAATTGCCTATTTTTTTCCTGCTTAAATGCAGACAAGTAGTTTTGGGCCACTTGCTCCTGCACACTTTAGCAGTCAACATATCCTGTGTTTTTTCTGAAGAATTTCTGCGCTACTTCATATTTTACGGCCTCTTTTATGGTCTCAGTTTACTTCAGCATCTCTCCCTCTTTCCTTTTAGCAGCCTCCTTATTTCTGAAACAAACGTCTGGCGTTGGGCAGGTGAGATTCAAATGTTCCAAGAGGCAGCAAGCGACTGAGGTTTTCAAATTCAAAGTGAAATCCTTTTAACCAATGTACCTCTTACTGACCAAGTTATTGTGAAGAGCATTTCAGCATTTTCATTTTTAGAAAGTGGGCTTTTTCATTTGTGCGTTAGACCATTTCACCTCAAGCCAAAAGTACTTCTGTGTAATCAAAGCTCATTTTTTCTGCTTTTATATAGCTCCACAAGCAGAAGTAATAATCCTTACATGTAGACCATCACAGTTTTCCAGGCTAAGAGGTCGTAAAGTAAAGTAACTTGAAGACATGTATGCACTTTTTGAAGATGTATGCAGGTGAAATGGCATTCACATGTACATCTTAACAGCAAACTACACAGCCCTGTAGTACTGTGCGGATGGCACTTCAGACTCTCAAACTGTTGTCACTCTCTGCAAAATTAAGATTTACAGATTGCATGCTGCAAAACCAACACAAAAGCTTCCACAGCCCAGCATCTCGTGTTGCCAGCTCTCAAAAACTTGACGAGGAACTCAAAGAAACAAAACATTACTGTCCTTTTCATCTGCATATTTGAAGAATCTTGCCTGGGAAAAAGAATATTAACTCCTTCAGGCAGTCTGTAAATCTGTTGAATTTGCCTCTCACAAGGGTATTTCTTCGCCCTCTCAGGGTTTTTTCAACTGTGTGTAACAATGTAAAGTTATAATTGAAGTATTGTACATTGTTCCTAGACCTAGAAAAAACCCTTATTAGGGAAAAATATGAATTTTCCTTTCTGATATGGGAGGTACAAAACAGTCAGAATACGGGTTTCCTCAGCCACCCTTACTGCAGTTAACAATTTATGAACTCAAAGCCACTGACATGAGGACTGACAAGCCTTCCAACAGATGACAACAGCACCTTTTCAAGAGGCTTGTGCTGCTACTGGAACAGCTCAGTACATCTGTTTATCCACATAGTTTGCAGCTAGGCAAAAGCAAATTGAAATCTGGACCTTCTGAACAGCTATAACCACAGCCCCTGCATGAACTGGGGAGCTGACATTGGAAGAAAAGCCTGTGCAGGCCTTCTGCTCTCCTGAATTTTTCCATTTCTCAGGTCCACAACATGCCCCTTGTCAAGTCAAAACCTGTTTGATTATTACAGACACGATGCTGCCTTGAATGAATCTGCTCCAAAATAATTCCTCCTGAAGCAACTACTCAAAGTAATTGCACTGTTCCTTATTTTCCCCCTCATGTTCATTTTCATCCTTGTTTTGATGCAGGTGAAACGTGTCAGTCGGGCTTGCATACATGCTGTTTTCTGGCAGCCACAAGTCAAATGTGCACGAGCTGCTGCATATTTCTGGCTTTCAGCACTAATGTTAAAAGCACTGATCATGAAAGCGGTGTTAGTTATCTGGATAACAAAACAACCAAAGAAATGAAACCCAGTACGACGAGAAAGGTCTAGTGGGGCTTTAGGCTTTGGCTGCTAGACTGGGAGTGCTACAAAATGCAGCTGCCATGTGTTTACCAGGACAACACTGCTACCACTGCAGGAGGGAGTGTGAGAGATACCCCACTGCAACGCTTACGGCAAGTCAAAGGAAACCTCCGCTGCGTATAAGCTAACACATCTTTCTGGTTAGCAGGGAGGAGAGAATTATGTTGTGGTATGCATTCTCCTCTAGTTAGCATGAAACAGTAAATCACCACTTGCTTTCCCAAACTTAAATGCTATTGCTCAGGACAAAGCACATGGAAACACTCAAGATGCATCAGAGAAAACGAAGGTTTAAAATTCTGTTTGGCTTGGTACGAAAAGACACATTTTGGCAGAAGTCAACGGGATGAAATACAGTGTTATGAGGATGGGTGACATCACTTTGCAACAGTCTCTCCATGAACAGAAACATGTTTCTTTACTTACTATCAACATATTTAAATCTTCACCAAAGTTACCACTCACTTAGTCAGAAATATAGTGAATAACTATCAACATTTCTCCTCTCTGTCACTTCAATATTTTATTGCTACTTTTTTTATGCTATTAATTTGGAGCAGGAATAATGAGGTAAGATCATCTCTGTGGTAAAATGAAATATCACTAGAATTTATTTTATCCAGTATGTCTAGACATTTCCATTTGAGCATGGAATATGTTAGTGAAGAGGGACAGGGGTTTAACAGCGTATGAGCTCCATGTAAACATCTACCATTCAGGAAACAAATTTCATTGCTTCCAGGCCAACGTTTTATTCTTCAGTACAAAGTAGTCTACATACATATATATAAAAAAAAATAAAATAGTATGTCCAACATCTATATAAATACAAACCTACAGATCAAACGCCCAACTCCTCCACTGTGTCAGCACCCTTTGAAAACGTTTTATGAAGAGAGTTCTATTGTACTCCAGACAGATTTGCCTCAAGAATAAACAGAGTAGCTCCAGATTAAAGGAAATACTCCTTGCCAAGAACAGCACTAAAATTTTAATCAGTAAAATAAATATTCTTACTTCTTACTGTGTATACCTCATTGACTATTGTGTTATCTTCCACTAGCAGACACCCAAATTCCCCCCAACCCCCAGCCCTTCATGAAGTCATCCTTTCTTTCCATCTTTTCTTCTATCAAAAGAAATCTCTCATGTCAGTGGCAACCTCATGGCCTCACATGAAAGGACACAAGCGTTTTCATGTTAGAACTCCAAATCAAAAAAAGCCTGTGTACTCTGGGTATCTTACACCACGAAAAGAAAACTTGTGTGATAAAGTAGTAATTCCAGAGGTTAACTACAACAACATTTTCAGAAGACAAACATTCTAGGTTCTTGGTGACAAAAGTCTACTTAAAACTTGTCACTTTTTTTGAAAATAAAATGCAGAAGTGACAGAAGATAGTTAGGGAAAAAAAACATTTTAACAGCAAATGATCTAATGGAAAAAGCTGACAAGTCAAACACCCAGCGCCCAAAAGCCCGTCTGTTTTTTCCAGCTAGAACATTACCAGCTAGAATTACCTCCTACTTCTATAACTATTATCCCCTTTGTATTAACCTTAGTTGACTGTATTACTGAAATACTACGGACGGCCTCAGTGGTTTCTAGGTCAAAATTGCCCTATCATTACTTTAAAACCACAGCATTTAAATCACAGTTCTGCATACTGCTGATTGCACCCAACATCCAGTCACATTCTTTGTAGCACAAAGATAACTGGCGAGCCAAAAGGTGAATGGGTATTAACATTTGGCTCCGTGGCTGTCTCCATTTTCCAACACCCGAAAAAAGAGCTGCTTTTTAGCAGTACTGGCCCTGCAACATGAAGTGTATTCCAGGAGAACATGGAACTCAAAGTAGAGAAACGCTGATCACCTAGGAACATGTGCTTTAGGAAGCACATCTCTCACAGACAGGGAGGTGTTGCTTATTTTAAAAAATATTTTGAATGTTTTTATTTACAGATTAAGCAGTTTTGCTGAAGCTGTATTTCAAACTCATATGTCCAAAACGTCTATTTTGAAAAAAAAAAAAAAAGACAGCTTTTGCTGTTAATATTTTTTCTGTCCAGCCTTAAGAATTAAAAATAAATTACTACAGCAACAATTGCATGTAGAAAAATGTTTTCTTTGTCACTCATGTCTGTATCTGTAATAAGACTCTAATGAGCAAGTTGCAAGTCTAGAAAATAACTAATAAAGCAATACTAGCTGGCTTTGTTAGTTAATAATTTCTTACTAAAAAATTGCAACTAAGTGCTTGCAAATACCGTATTGCCTTCTATTGTAAGGTATAAAATGAAGATTTTTATCTCTAAAAAAGACATTTTTCAAAATAGGATTTTTATTATCACATATCATTAGAAGATCCTAAGAGTAAAAACATTGTAATTAAAATTAAACAGCTTACGTATTTTTAAAACAATCAGACTACATACCCAGTTTTATTTTTGTCCAGTAAGCTGGGAGCCAAGGATCTGATATAGGCACAGGTACATATGAGCAGCAAGATTACAGTCAGTAGACTCTGAAAGTTGAAGATGGCAGACTATGGAAGAAAATCAGAAAAGAAAAATTACTTCTTTGCAGTACAAAACTTCCTTCACTGCATAAGCTGGAGAAAATAAGCGACCCCCTAGACAAATGAAACTTACAATGCCAGTGAGCCAGAAACTTTTAACAGCTCACTGCACGTAACGGTGGAAGGACTGAGTTTTTCCATCTCAATCCATCCCAAGAAGAGTGAAGAAATAGCAAGCAAAATGGTAACCTTACAGTTTTTCTCCCAGGCACCTGTTCCAAAGCCAGTTTGTGGAAACCCATTAGCAGCAGGCTAAGAATTACAGAAAATGGATGTTCCCTCTCAGCCAAGAATAAGTGTAACTGTGGTTTGCATCAACAGAATACGGCAGTGGTGGTGAAGGTGAAGGTGAAGAGTATTTGACAAACACACCAGCAGCAGCCAAGACAGAGAATAACCAGAAATATGTAGGGGGATTTTTAATATGCTGCTTTATTAAGACTACACCCAAAATAGATTTGTAGAAATATATACAATTAAACCCACATGATCTATAAAATGGTAACGGATTAATTTCATTTTCAAATCACCTTTTTATTTTAAATTCAAAAACATCTTTACTATTAATACATTTTTTAGAAGTGCTAATTATGGAAAATACTGGACAAATGAAGGAATTGCCTTAGGATGGAAAAGTAAAAATCTATAGTTTGATAGTCAAACTAATCTGCCTAGTGGCAGTAAGAAGAAGCAATATTTGAGAAACTGCTACAATATCTTGCTATTTGCTAAAGTTTAAAACATCAGTAAAATGCAGTTAAGTGCACCTTACAAGCACTTTTTTTTTTTAAACTCAAGTCAGAGTCTTGTGTGGCCGACATGTTCTTTAATCATTAACTTATAAGCAACTATCATTGCCTATGTGAAGCACTGTTTTCCAGAATTATAAACATTATGGGAGAAGGTACTCATGTAAAGACTGCTGTAACTCCATAACAAAGTATAAAATCTGGAAGATGGATGATGCTGATTTCCAGCAAGTGCCCCATCACCATTCCAATAAATAATGCACTAGCAACATTTTAGGGTTTTTTTTCGCCGATAGGTTCACTGGAATTTTTAGTAGAAATATTTGTCTGCTAGTCCTTGTGATCTGTAGCTTCTTAGTCCCAAATTTGAGACTTAGATTCTTTTTATAAAGTGAAAATAATCCAGCTGCACGAAGCTGCAGTTTTATTGTTTTGTTTTTGTTTTTTTTTTTTAACTTAGCATGTCTCAACTGACATTTTGGCCAACTTAACAGCAACAGGTAGTATACTAGGTAACTGCTTACTTCAAACAGCCTTATTTTGTCCTTGCTTGGCTACCCTAATTTGCAAACCCTATTTAGTCTGAGTCCAAAAAAATGGCAAAGCAAATACAATGAATTCATGCTTTGTTCTGGAGTTCTGACAAATTTGTGTGTAAATGTCATATTTTTTCATACCGCTCAACCCAGAAGGCTGAGTAGTAATATTTAATTAAGTGTAAATACTTAGCACTTACGAAGGGATATTACATTGCAGTTTCCTCCTGCAAGCAGAACTCGGTGGGATTTAAGAGCACATCAGAGCTCCCATTTCCATAGCCTGAGGCACATCTCTGTTGCTCAATGTACACTTTCTTCCTATGCCTCAAAATTCTAATGTTTTGAAGCTCCAATAATCAAACTTCTCTATATAGTTAAGGAGAATTACAAAAGGAAATCACAGTATTTCAGTTCAGTGTTGCACTAAAAGCAAATTAAGAGATAAAACCGAGAAGCTCTAGTAGAAGCAAAGCCATTGGAACATCCATAACCCTTCTGATCCTGAGATCTAAAACCTCATAACAAAAAAAAAAACCCCAACCAAACCTGAGCTTACATAGAAATGTCCATGAATCATATGAAGAAATACTGGAACATGCATACAGCTGCCAGCCCGAATACATGCATTAAGCAGGGCTAGATAAACTAAGTTAAATGTCTAAATTAATGTGGTCCAACAGGCCACCTGTGGGTGGGGGGGGGCTACCTGCTAAGAAGGAACAGCATAGAGAGGCTCAAGGAGAAACGGAACAACTCTGCCTCTGCAGCCTGTATGAGAGATTTCAGCATCCCAGAGGGCGGCACTAGCTGTTGGGGTGGGTGCCCTACTCTCCCCTTTACTTTTGCCCAATGCAGGAGCTTTCTTGCCATCAGCCATCCTTCCGCAGGAGCAAATTCCCATGCCAGTTCCCTCATTCCTCATGCCTGTTCTATGACAACAAGCCTGAGAGACAAAAAAGGGAGAGGGTGAAAATGTGATTATTAGGATGCAGAGAGAATGTAGGCAGTGGAGAAAGCCAAAGAGTAAATGGCAACTACAGGCAGCAGCTTACACACAGGAAGATTTGTGCAATGAGCAAGAAGATGGAGAGGGGATGACAGTGGAACAGGGACCCAACACCCAAAGGCAGCCCTCAGGCCCTCAAGGTGAGGCCACCTGCACTTCCTAAATCATGGTTTAGTTTAGTATTTTAGCTTAGCTAGCTGAGTCATCATTTCTGTGTCGCATATAACAGATTATTCACAAAGGACAAAACGCTGCCCATCATTATCAGTAGATTCTTGCCTTTGTAGTAGGCACAAGCTTTTGCCAACTTCAGAAACCAGGAAACTCTTTAATTCCCCCACAGAGACAA
This sequence comes from Ibidorhyncha struthersii, assembly GCA_013398815.1. NCBI lineage: Eukaryota > Metazoa > Chordata > Aves > Charadriiformes > Charadriidae > Ibidorhyncha > Ibidorhyncha struthersii. The sequence goes on from VZSZ01008263.1 coordinate 82,801, forward strand.
CTCTTAGGACGTACAAGAGACAGCATCTCCTGGCTCCTGCAGGTCTAGGAACGCGACGGGGCCGGATCCAGGAGTAGCTGCCTCTCAGCAAAGCCAGATACTCCCTATCAACTGATTAATTCGATCAGTCCTCCGGGAGAGACAGCTGCTCTCAACATCTCACAGCGCAGTGCCTGCCAGAGCTCGGTTCCCATGAATTCCTGCAAGCTTTCTCCCACAGCTGCTTCCCAAGGAGGCTGGCGGAATTGGGTACTTCGACATATGAAAATGGCAGAAGGGCACACTTGCTTCCTCTTAAGCAGGGATTGTAAATGTATACTCATGAAATGTGTTATTAGTCAATCAATAGGGGCAGTATATAATTGTTCTTTGTTGGGCTCTTCACATGTTTCTCCAGATACGCTGCATACAGCATTGCTGTAATTACAGACATCATTCCACTGAAATGTGCTCTGAATTACATATATTTATCTATACAGTCACTTAAAAAGGACAGACATGCATATTTAAAATTTTTTTTACAATTTTAAACTGGAAATGAGAATTTCTTTCTGAAGTAGATGGCTTCACATTTCACATCTGATGTAAATCTTATGGCTCAGCTGAATTTACAGAAAAGCGCAAGTTACATCCAGCTGCTTGAACTGATGTAATTAAAAGCTGCTGTAAGAGTCATACATTACTCGGAATCCTTTTAGAAAATACTGCATCCACATACCAAGCTATTTCAAAAATGTAATGTAGGTGGGTTGCAGTTCATTTAGTTAAACTGGGTTTCTCTGATCCAAAAGTAATTAACTGGAACTTTTCAAATGTGTTGACTAGCTTAATGTAGACCTCTGAGCCTCATTACCATTGTAAAGAAATTTCCGCACATGGAGAACCTGATGCTATCTTTTAGACTGTGTCTATACCGATGGTGAAAAGACAACTAACTTCCCAAGGCGTAGACTGCAAATGCAGAAAAGAATCAGCACTGGTTATTTTATTCTTGTTTTAGACAATGCAAGCTGTGGCTTTAATTATACATGCTGAAATTTTCTACGACTGCATTTGGCACATTTCTGACATGGTGGAAACACCTTAGTAGTTACATTCTGTGTTACTTAAGTAATTACACTTTTTCCCCCCGCCTCCCTCTCCCGTGTGCTGTCTCCAGGTAGCTGTGGAGCACTATCATATCACCTGCAACACTAATGAGACATGGTATTCAGCAGAACTTGCAAGAGCAAGTTTTTTCATAAGTCTTTAGAAATTTAAGTCCATGGATTTTAGCTTTGAGAGCTACATGCCCGAAGGCTCTTTTAAATCCTTCCCAAAATTAGACCTTATGAAAAGGCCTTAATATTATTTCCCTGATTATACTGTGTCTTAGTAAAAATAATTCCATATAATACACCATAGAAATAGAGAATGAATACTGTTGAAAGTTTTCCTGTGTTCACATTAGCAGTGGTGGCATGTATTAGAAATCCTCATGCGAATATATGGTAGTTAGCGGACAAACGTCACAGCTAGAGACATTTGAATGTATTCCTGTGTGAGTCCGCATCTGAACAGTGTAGCTGTCAGCACAGAGGCCACTGGGGCAAAACAGGGAGTCAGAAGGAAAGGAACAGTCTCCAGTTGCCTCTGGTAAATGCTGTGAGTGAATCTACTAGGACACAGGAGCAGGAGATGGTAAGACAGCTCCTTTTTCTGGGGTGAGGAGAGAGGGAAGGAGGAGCTTGCTGATGGAGTAAAAAGAAATCTATGGAATAGTACGTAGCAATTTAAGTGTTTAATATACTTCAGTAAGTGTAATTTAGAGTGAAACACTTCCAGTGTGTCTGAGAAAGGGAATCCTGATGGGCCATAACATTTGTACAGCCCATCAACCTGATTATAGACAATGTCACTCCTGCAATTTAGTCGGCATTAAATTTACTACGCTTGGGATGAAGGAAAAAAATAGAGGCAGCTCAAAGTTCTGGTTATCAAAAACTCTTGCACTTTATAAGAGCATTCAATTCAACATGCTGAAAGGAAGGGCACACTCAGACGATCAACTAAATTTTTAATGACCACTGATAAAAGTGTATTCAGCCTTAGAACATAGCTGTGACAGATGCACTGATCTTAAACTTTTTTCTACAGTGAAAACAACAGCCATAGTCAAGACTTTTTGCTGTATCTACCTCTGTACCTCTTATTTGCTCCATCACTCCTATCTTCTCTGATTTTGATACTGTTTTGTTCCATGTCTTTGCAGACAACACCATGGAATTATGAACCACTTAATGATGCAACCCTTGGGTAGCACTATAATAAATTACATCGTAAGTTTTATTGCAACTATATGTGTAGTGGAAGGACCTGCTGAATTTCCCCTTGCCTCATATACTTTCATTTAAATAAAATAGTTGATATTTTTCTAGGGGGGAAAAAAAACATGCAGGAGGAGAACATAAACCTCATACTGTTGTCGCACTGTGCTGGTAGAAAGCCCAAAACAAAAACTCTCCCAGTTTATCTCAACAGACTTAACACTGAAACCAAAGCTTAATCTTCCCTAGACTTTCAGTATTTACAAAATGATTACTCTATCTCTGATTGCAGCATGACCATGATTTCATCTGTGTGCTATAAAAAGAGAAGCCATCGTAGTGCCAGTAAGTTGTTAAACTTTGCCCCACCATTACTATTATAATAATCAATTTATGTGGGCAAACATAGATAAATTATTGGAATATTCTGAAGAAATGGTAACTGCATTTGTGTAATATGCTGCAGTATACACAGTCTTTCTAGAAGAGTTTTATTTTCTTTTTTCCTCCTCAGTACTATAAAACAGATGGATGATTATGTTCTCTGGAACCAAAGAAACAAATGCTGGTATCCAACCATTTAGCTGCCCTTCTCCTATTAAAATGAGAGCAAGAGCTTACACTGTAGTTAAAACACGGTTAAGCAAGAGCTGATAAAAATGTAAAAGACTACATTAAAATAGTAATGTAGGCTTCAAATCCCATCATAGAAAAGTGAAATTAATCTATGAAATTTTAAAGAAGAGGTTCTTAAAAAAATGAAAGAGAAAATGCGTATTGTCTGTTTCCATTAGGTACTGCAATTCTTATTTCCCCAGTCTAAATCCAATTTTTAGGAGCAAAATAAAGAAAAAAATAATAGGATATAAAACATGTAGGACTTCTCCCAACCTGAAGGTCAAAGCAATTGCTAAAAATTAATTAAAACATGCACATAATTATATTATTTTTCAACCTATTCTGAAATAATTTGTTTTCCCACTGCTGCCAAATGTAATCTGCTATAAATGAATGGAAAATAAGCATTTGTAAAAGAGGAATGCTAAGAAAAATACAAAACTTGCAAATCAGTTAAGTTTGAAGTGATTATTGGCAAAACTACACTGAAGAACTAAACAAGAGGTGTTCAGACAAAACTGGTTTGTGCCTAATAAGTATCCAAATACCGTCCAGTTAGCAGTTACTAGTTGCTCCAACACGAATAGGGTTTTTTACTTTAAGTTTACTGCACATTCACCCCAGTATTTAGTTTCCAAGGAATTTAAGTACAAAATTTAATGCTCATTCACATTTCTCTCTAAAATATTCAGAGTTCTGTCTAAATATGTATTTTTGCATTTATAAAACTTAGGCTAAGGCTCAACAAGAGTAATAGGGAATCTTTCCCATAGAGGCTTCTTGAAGAAGTATGTCATCTAACTGAAATGGCAAGTACAGCACATCGGAACGATCATGTATGCTTTTCAGTCAACTGAAGACTAATGCATCTGTTTAAAACATAGCCAACCTCTTTAAACAATTAGACAATGAATTAACAGATGGAAACAGTTGTCTTCTCCTACAAAAGCTCTCTTGACTTTAACTCATTTAGTTTTTTTACTGCAGTTCAAATCCACAGACCAACAATGAACTGACACCTCAAGGTGACGGTGTTGAAATTCCACGCTCACTTGAATTCCTTCTTCTTTGCACCAATACCTAAACAACAGTTTCAAAATTTAACTTTTGGTGTAAGCAGCTAGCAGATGCAGCATTACTATGCTATTACAGTGGGTGTGATTGGTGTCACATGTGATTGCTGATAATGCTGCAGCCAATCAAAAAATTAAATTGTGACACTAATTATTTTATAACTTCCTTTTCTGTTCAACTTAAGAGTTTGGATCATGTGTGTAAAATCTACAATGTATAATCAGTTCATTATTAATTTCAAATGGTCTGCGGAAAAATGTGATCCCCACTTCTCATGCTACTACTGAATATAAGATGTTTAAGAGTAGTAGACAGAATGCCAAAAATGTTTAGTAAAAACTACTCAGCACTCAGCAAAGAAATGGTTTCTGACAACTGGTGCCATTCCCAGACTGTTCAGGTATGTGGCAAAATTGTAAAAGTAGACTCATTGCACCCAACTCTTCCCAAATCAGATCAAGAGATGCATCTTACAATGGCAGAAGAAATAATTTCATCTGTTCTATAATCACAGAAGCAAAATATTGATGATAGCTTTTCACATCTTCTTGTAAACTGACACAGAAGTATCTATACTGAACACTTAAAGTAGTAACTCACAACATGCCTACCCCGCAGTAGCACTACTATTTACAAGTGCAGTTACAGATGGTATGAGATTCACTAAGCACCAATACTACTGTAGTAACCAACATACTTAGCTGTCCCTACCTAGCCACACTGCGTCTTCTATTTCTCCTCTCCTCTCTCCTTTTTAGTTCTTTGATTAGCTTGTTATTCTGACGGGAGGAAAGGTACACAGACAGCAGATTCTTCTCGCTTTCTCCTCAATTAGCAGTGTTTGCTCCTACTGCTAGAGACATGCCATAGTTGTCATGGGGGTCCAACAAGTATCGAGTGCAGGGACGCGAGTCAGTTGTTGCACAATTGGTGGCAAAGGAGGTCCTAGCATCTTCTTGCATTATAGCTTTGCTGTAAGAGTAAAGTCGTCAAATTCCCAGAAAAATCAGATTACCTGGGTAGCAATGGCTTTAGCAGATGAAAAATTTGTTATAGCAGCTGTAACTCCCTGAAATTCTAATTGTTTCTTATTTAAATAATTCAGTGCCAGATGGCATTATAATACTGACACGCAAAAAGTTCTCCATCATTATTCCAAAATGAATTCACAATACAAAGACACCTTAAGACTGCAACAAGAACTAGGAGATGTTTTTAATCCTATTTACCTTCAGATCATGATAAAAACAAAGCTACTGGCAAATTTGAGTCAGGATTGATTCCTCCTTGTAACTCTGAATAAGCCAAACACAAAACTTTGTATTTGAAGAACCCTGAAAGCTCTTTGGCAGAACAGTGTCTCAGATCCTAGTATGTTTATATTCGAAAGCTTGGTTTGGATCAATATTTACTAAGGAATGGTTTTCCAATTGGTTATATGAGCAATTCCCCTTCCTTCTATAAACACCATTCTAAGACAGCAAAAAAGACTGACAGAAATGTTAGTTCTTATAAGTTCCCAAATCAAATTTTTGGCAGAAATGTGGGGCTCAAGGTCACTCCTAACGAGACGGTGAAAGGAAAGAAGCCATCTTTATGAAGTTTTCTGCAATTCTTCATTTTCTTTATCACCAAATTGCAATTACAGACACAAAACACATCTACTACCATGTTTTTTGTACACCTACTCAGATTGGCTGCAATTGCACATTTTTGCTACATAGGAAAGTGACCCTTCAACACCCTTCAACAGATGAGAAGCTCATCATTAATTTTAATGTTACTTTAGGCTTCTTCCCTCTTTCCACCCCAACACACCACATGTGTGTGGCAAATTTTTCAACCCCACTAGGAAAAGTTTTGTTGAGTTTTCAGATACAGAATTTCAAAAGCTGACAGGATAAAATGACACAATGATCTGTGAAAGTCAGGAAACAATACATATTCTACTTCTAAATAAATTAAGCAGATGTGTCATTATACTACATGCCTTCTGTTTCCAGTAACTTTTTAATCCATTGAGCAGCTTCTACCCGCTTTCAAAGTTGGTTTAAGTTAAAATAGTACTTTTTTTCCTACTTACTGGCAGTGAACAGGAAAAAAAAAAATTAGTTGTGCATGAAAGCACAGGAAGGAGAAGACAGGTACAAGCCCGCTTACATATATTCTGTTTGTCAGCAGCTGGCCATTCACGCAGCACAAGTTTTGACTTGCTTAGTAAGGACATTGTAAGGAAGTCTGGGAGACAACAGAAAAGAAAGTTCCAAGGGATAAAGTTCTTTATAAACTATGCTTTAAAAATTATGCTGTTCACAGAGCTACTGGCTTGCCACAGTTGCAGCTCATTTTATTTGGACACAGAGAACAAACTGGAGGTGTAGTTCTACTTTCTTCCATTTGACAATACACAGAGAGAGCAGCTGTTTCCTATCTCACAGTCAAGTGTGAGCTCAAAAGAAACTATAATTAATTACAGCCCATGACTGCTAATGCCACAAGACAACACTTTTTTTAGAAAGAGACATCACACCAGAGGTAGCACCTCTGCTTATCTTACTTCAGGTTCCTTGAAGCACACAGAGTAACCTCTAAGAAGCAACATGAACAAGCAGAGAAAAAAATTCTCACCAGACCTTGTATGCTTGCCATAATCTTTTTACTAAATGCTAATGTCATATTTAACTGTTAAACTGAGCAACATAAATGGCTCACTGATCATCAAGGTTATCTCAGTGCTAAACTGAGCAATATAAATATCTCACTGATCATCAAGATTCTCTTGCCTTTTTTTCTGTAATCTCAAATCCTTTTAAGTACTATGAAGAACAGCAAGGTGATGGACTTTTATAGCATCTACCTTCTCAAGGCACTGATTAGAGGTGAGGTATTCACTTCTCTTTTGTCTCACTTTCCGTATGTGCATTTTAGATCTGAGATAATTTACACTTCTTATCATGAAAACCCTTTGTTCAGTGCTTGAAGCCACAGATTACAACAGGTTCATCTAAAAGATCTGCCAAGGAGTGCTCAGGTGAGCAACTCCAGCAATTTCCTGCCAGTGACAAGATCTGGAGCCTAGGACTTTTTTTGAACTGAACCGTAAAGAAGTTCAAGACAAATTAATCTTCTAATAAATATGTGGGAAGTACAAAAGGATTCAGTGGAAGCAGTGCAGTATACACCACTGGTGATGGACAACCTGTCAAGGTCAGGTTGGATGGGCCTTTGAGCAACCTGATCTAGTAGAAGATGTCCCTGCCCATGGCAGAGGGAGTGGACTAAGTAGGTGAACTTTAAAGGCCCCTTCCAACCCAAACCATTCTGTGAGTCTAAGAAAAACTTTGAAAACACTCATCTTAAAATGATTCTGTGTTGAAGTTACATACAAACCTTTAATTGTACAGGAAAACCTTCTCTTCTCTTAGCTATTTCTTTGTTTTTCCTTTTAATTTTAAAATCACATCTCTCCACTGCTCATATAAAGCTTGAACACTAACCCAAATACAAATCCCTCATTTATATTCTCTGTATGTAGAATGAAAAAAAAAAAAAGTAGAAGCCATAGAAAACACAAATGGCTATACTAACAAGCCTCTGGGTCAATACGCCATTCATACTTTTCACTAGCAATTGGACCTAGGCACCTGGCGCTCTTCCTGAAAAAGGAGAACAGCAACCAATGTCGTGATTAAGCTTACTGCTTAAGAAGCACTACGTCAAACAACATACCCGTTAAATCAGAAAATCAGTAAGAGACAGAAATACCATCCTGACAGACAATACATCACATGCCAGCGCAAGGACTGCTGCCCCACAGAAAACCCGGGCTAGGCTGGTACAGACAGAAACGTGCCTGGCTGGGGGCGGCAAAGGGACCAAGGGGACACAGACACGACCGGTTAGCGTCATTGCTAAGCCAACCGAAGCCTTCCGGTGGGACTGCGACGGCTCCGTTCCCGCGGGCTTGCTACACCGCGGCGGGGCGGGAGGGCCTCGGCCTCTGACGGGGTTTCAAAGGCCAGGCCCGGATGGGATGTGAGGGGCCTCTGGGGCGCCAGCGGTCCCGGGAGCCGCCGCTCAGGCAGAAACGCGGTCAGCTGGGAAGCCGGCAGTGTCGGCGGAAGGAGAACGGGGAACAGGGCCGGGGAACGGGGCCGATGCAGGCGACCCCCGCCCGGCGCCCCACGCTTACCATGGCGACCCGCTCGCAGCCACATCATACTTCCGGCGGGGCGGGGCGGGGCGGAAGCGCGCCCACGGGGCACCGCCTTCACGGGCACGGG
>VZSZ01008263.1:109751-151597 GCA_013398815.1 Ibidorhyncha struthersii
TTCCTTCCTTCTCCCTGCCCAGCAGACATTGTTTCTCCCCAGTTCCTACATAAGCCAGGCTATCAAATCGGCCTGATATATATAAATATACATATATATAAAAAAAATAGTGCTTTGTGTTTATATATACATGTATACATATATATGCATGTATACAAGATCTGTATGTGTGTATGTATATATAGTTCCTGTGTATAAAAAGGAGGTTAATCATTCATTAACCTTCTTTTGAATACAGTTTTTACCCTTTTTTCTTTCAGACCTAGAAAACAAAACATAACTTAAAATATGTCTATATATGTATTAGATCTGGTCTTCCACATTCCTGTTAACATTTCAAACACACTATTGATTAGGAGTTCCTGCACAAGAGAAATACATGTATTCCAATGCTTGTTCCCTGTACTCTGGTATGAAAGGTTTTTCTTTCTTGATTTGACAATAGGATGGTTGAACTATATATTTTCAAAATAACAAAAAGGATGTTAGCATTGATAAATGCTTAACTAATTGAGCATACTAGTTTTTCTGTTTATAAGCTTTTCTGGTTGTTCTTTAAAATCCACAAAAAAGCTGTTTCTTTAGATCTGTTATTTTTCTAAGTAAAAGCTATGTTACTATAACTGGAAGAGTATAGGAAAAAGAAAACGTAAACACAGTTCTCATTTTGTTAACTTCCTGCATCTGGCAGAATGGCTGGATGATCATTTCCCAAAACAGAGGACCAGTGAAAGCAAGATGACCTCACTCTATTAAAAGGAAAGAAAGAAAGCCACAACCATGTAGCGTGAGCAGTGGGTACTCATCCAAAGGAGAGCGCTTCTCTTTCTTCTGCAGGAATCTGATCCATTTCTAAGGAATCACTATTGCATTTGTAGTCCTTTGAATAATTTCATTAGAAGTTGAAGTTCTGTGCATGCTTTTCTGCTGCACAGATCTGTGTTTTCATACACTCAATATTGGTTTTGATCACTCTTTTGAAGTTACTACATCGTGTTTGAGGCTGCTTAGATTCTAAATTCAAAGCCTGGGAGGAGGGAAAGCAGTGGTCAGAAAATTCTTGCTTTGGGAAGTCCCTTTTGGGTTTCTCATGCTGTGAATTATTTTGCTTGGCAAAACCTGCGAGTAAGTCAATGAGAGTTGCTGATGGGGTTGTCTTTTATGGTTTTTGTATATTTAATGTGGTGATGAAAAGTGTTGGGAGTCGTAATTAAGGAGAAGAAAAAAAAAGTCAGATCCTGGTGGGAGGAGAAGCACACGAATTTTCAGTATGATCTAAGGTATTCACTTTTTATTGGGTTAAAGAACTACAGGTATATAGAGAAACATGAAGTGTATAAATCCAAAGATTGAGCAGTTCTGCTAGTTTTATAAGATAAAGGACATGCAGCATGTACAGGCACCACAGGAGAGAGTACCCACAGTGCTCTATTACATTATATTAATATCTTTTTTTTTTAGCTTTCTTATTTTAATGGAAAGTTTATCTACCTATCTTTTTTTCTCAGTGCTTAAATCAGTTCTAGACAAACACTTATTTTTTGCAAGTATTTCCAACTTTGTTTTTTTCTGCCTCTCTTTGCTTCATACTGCAAGGGATTCCAAACTCATGTCTGTACTGTTTTGGGGGACTTAAGGGGATTGCAGATGTACTAGTAGTCTTTTCTCTCTCAAGTCTGTCTAGTATGTTGTACAAGCAATAAGCTAGCTAATGAGGAAATAATTGGTGGCTGTAGCTTATAATAAAGTAGAAATGTTTTGATGGTAAATTACTTGTCTTTCTTTCCTGCTTAATTCTTGCTATTTGTAGTGGATTGTTAGCTCTGCAAGATGAGTGTTGACCAGCACTGTAGCCTCAGTTGTTCACTGACTTGTAGGCTTAGCTTTTTTCCTGACAGTAGTTCCACTGTGTCATTCTTTATATGAATATTAAAAGTGCTGCTTTCAATTTTAAAAAAAAATGCAATAAGATGCAGCTGTCAGTTGGTTAAGTCTTAAGACTTTCTGATAACATCTGTTTCATGCTTAAAATAAGTTTTAAAAATCTTGGAAAATAGTTTTATTACTTCATCTAAGATGCTTAGATGTGTTCAGTTACGTTGGGGCTGAGGGTTCAACACTTGGCTGACAATGAGGTAGGGAAGAACTAGTAGCATGTGTAATGGCTCATGTAAGTTTACAGCCTCCAGCTCTGCCACACCGTCTGTAGCAGTACGAAGTCCTGTTCTGAAATTCATACCTGTCAGTCTCAATGTGTGAGGGTTAATGCACAACTGACTTTGACTTGCAGTTCTTTTCATGTTTGCAGTCCTGCATGCTGTCTTTGCTCTTGGCACTGTATGCTGTGCAGATGTCTGCACAGGGAAGGAGGCAGTGATGCAGCATTGCAGCTAAAGGGTATGGCATTGCACTCAAAATCCTGTTTGTAGAACAAGTACTAGCTGGCTATGCATGTGGCCTTCTGTCTTAGCCTCTTTCTCTTCATGTATTAGGAAAGGGTTTTATACATTAGAAAAAAAGGTGGTTGTGATGTCCATGCAATGAAAAAAGGATTCTCTCACACCTTTATCTGTTTATCTCTCTCTGCATCCTGTGTTCCTGTTCATAAAGATATTTTTTTAAGCCCCAGCTTAGTGAAGAGGGCTAACGCCTACTTTTGCTCTGTTTAAACTTGTCTTGTTGGGTTGTAGGAATAAATTTTAAAAGTGCAACATGTTCGTCAAATGATGACACTAAAATATAAATGTTTTGAATCTTTAGTTTATTAGGTGTCTGAGTATTTCAGTGCCCTAAAGCTGATCAGTATTAGGCTGTATACAAAAACATTCATATACTATTGTCTATTGCATCTGCTGTAATGGACAGCAGAATGCAGTTTGCTTTTACGAAGAACACACATCTTGAGTTTACAGATATGTAGGGACATACAGTTATATGCCACACTTCTCCGTGGCCTCTTTTCCAACCCCATCCATTGTCTTTTTCTTTGCAATGCAGATAATGCAACTTAAAATGTAAGGATAGACACATCTTCTCCAATTTAAGAATACTGATTATGAAGTTATTTTATATCTGGTTTATTCCAGTGCATGCTCCACAGTACTCCTATATTCTTTTTAATGTATAATGACCGTTCAGCAATTTCTGACATCTGCTGAATGTTTGTCTTGTTGCGGATCTGGTAAAATGCTGTGTATGATACCTTGTCTTTTTACTTTATGTTAGGCTAGTATGAGTGTGCCAGGTTTCCTCTTGTATCTGTAAAAGAAGATGGGAGCAGAGAATACTCACTCTTAAGTGTTTGTTTTGTTTTTTTTTTTTTTTTAAGGATAGTATTGGGAACTTTGTGACAGACTTCAGACTGCCATAGGTTTGACATTTCACATCTTAGTGTGAAAAAGACTCACTTGCTCATGTTTATTGAGCCTAAGTCCATTCTTTATTTTTATTCTTCTTTTTTTCTTTTTTTTTTTTCTCTCATATCATAACTGCAAAGCAGTTCCCTTGTATCCCTTTGCTTTCTAGCTCAGCCCTGCTGATACCCATGATGTGCTGTGCCGTTCTGGGCTCTCCAGTATGAGAAAGACATGAATTTAGGGAATTGAGTCCAGTGGCAGTCCATGAAGATGACTGAAAGACTTGAGCTTCTGTCATGCTAGGAGGCATTGAGAGGGCTGGGACTGTGCAGCCTGGACGAGAGAAGGCTCGAGGAGGTTTTGTCAATGTGTATTACTTTATACCTGAGGTGAGGGAATAAAGAATATGCAGCCAGGCTTTTCTTGGTGATATTCAGTGAAAGGACAAGAGACAATGGGCACAAACTGAAAGACAAGGAGTTCCATTTAAACATGGGGGGAAATACTTTTTTCCCATAGCGGTGACCAAGCACTAGAACAGGTTGGCTGAATAGGATGGGGAGTCTCAGTCCTTGGAGATATTCAAAACATGATCCTGAGCAACCTTTGTTGCTGACTCATCTTTGATCAGCGGAGTTGGACTAGACAATATCCAGAGGTCCCTTCCAACCTCAACCACTCTGAATCTGTGAAAATAAGCTAAAATTACTGCAGGTACAGAATTAATCCAGAAATGCTGAAGTGTGTGAGGATATAAATATTCATAGCAAATAATTATGCATTTACCTCTTGGCTTTATTTTTATGTGATGGATTGATTTGATATGTACTGCCTCCTTTGCAATACGAGGTTAGCTACTGTGTCAAGAAGAAGTTTGGAGAAAAATGAGGCTTGTGTTTGATTGAAGTGATGTTCTATTTCTATCAGTATGATTTCAATACATGGGCAGGCTTATGTCTCAATGTGAAACTCTTCAAATGCATTTGTATAGAGAAGAAATATTTATTAATAGGGGGTTTAAGTGGCATACTTTTTCAAGTCACTTGCAGTTCTGTGAAGGATGTGTTTTAGGGTTGTTTTTTTTTCTTTGTGGAGTTTTTGGGTGGGTTTTTGGTCTGTGTTTTTTGTTTGCCTTTTTTTTGTTTTGTGTTTTGTTTTGTTTTTTTTTTCAAGCTGTTACAAACTAATGTCCTTTTGCATATCTTGCTCTCTCAAATACTGGACAGGTCTAAGAGCAAGCAGGGGTAAATGACAATCTAGAGCAGTCTTCCTCAGAAGATTGGTCAGAAGAAAGGGAAATATTTCTGTTAATCAAGTAAGATACTGTAATGGTAGGCTAGACATTAAAACCAGCATTATAATATATATATCCTATCTTAACTTTAAATTAGAGTCTTTGCTTGTATCTGTGCCAGAAACTCCGCACTCTTCATTGAGATCATTATTCTGATTAAAGTTTGTTCTCTAAAAGTACTGAGAGAAACAGTATGTAGAATAAAATAAAAAGGAAGGGAAATAACCAGGTGCCCAGGTGGAAAAATCAAGAACTGTTTCTTGCTACTCTTAGTGAAAGATGAGTCTTGGTAAGCTGCCATTTCAGTTTGAGTGTTAACCAAGAGAAGGTTTAGGAAGAAATAAAGGATCAGAAGCAGACAGGAAAGGCTATCAGGGTTCTTAACAACAGTACATCTTTATTGGCCTGTTCTGTACCCTACTCAACCATTCTCCATCCTCAGAGAAACGGAATAAAATTTTCTTCATAGTCCTGATGTAATGCAAACTGGAGACACGTCCCCCATTTATTGGTCCTTGAATGTGAACAGTAAAACAGGGATTCTCAAGTCTGTAGGTGTAGTTTATTTTGGTTTTAGGTTGTAAGTTACAAACGTGGAAAAATGTATTAAGAATGTGTGAGGGGACAATTTCATCTATTGTCTCTTAGGGTTTAGATTACATGTTTTCAAAGAGAACTGAGAGGGCACAATAAATCATAGTTAAAACATTGCAGTCTTTGTTGTAAGGTTAGCGTTATTCAGAATAATTTTAGGCAAGTGGAATTGTGGACTAGTAGCAATAAACTATCTTCAGAACGGAAAAAAGGGACAGAACTTAATTCTTATAAAAACCCACAGTATTCCTTCTAAATTTCCATTAGTTTCTGGCATGCTGATATATGTCAAGGAAAGAATAGTCTCCTAATATCTGCCTGTCCCTTAAAGTGTGTGAGTGTGTGTCTGCATGTACATATAAATATATATACATGTTCACACACAAGTATTTATTTCTCATGTATTTCTTTCTGGTAGTGTCTGAAGCTGAAATTTCTAGGGAGGCTGCTGACATGGAAATGAATAGAGAAAAGTATGTCGAAGAACTGAAGAAAGCATTGATAACTGGAGAAGAATCAGCTGGCAAATATAACTTCGCCATTTCAGGAGATGAAGAAAATACAGACTGTTGCTTCTCCTACGAAAGAAATCTGAAAGATGGCTCTGTAAGTATAGTTTATGTTTAAATTTGACTGTTAGGCTATGATAAGCACCTTGGTACATTTCTGTACTTTATTAGGTTCTTTAAAATCAAATAGACCTGTGATACATATTTCACATTGAATGAATATTGTGAATTCTGCCACAGGCCAAACTAGGAAGAAGTTTGTGGTTTCCTAGCAAAATCTGGTATCAATAGAACTATTTCTGTGTTACTCTTATTCAGTAGCATTTAAGAAAATATTACTTCTCTATTTACGTTTTGGATTAGCATAGTGATGGGACAAGGGGTAACGGTTTTAAACTGAAAGAGGTAGATTTAGGTTAGACATTAGGAACAAATTCTTTACTGTGAGATTGGTGAGACACTGGCACAGGTTGCCCAGAGGAGTTGTGGCTGCCCTGTCCCTGGGCGGCCCCCAAGGCCAGGCTGGATGGGGCTTTGAGCAACGTGGTCTAGTGGGAGGTGTCCCTGCCCATGGCAGGGGGTTGGAACTAGATGATCTTCAAGGCCCTTTCCAACTTAAACCATTCTATGATTTGATGATATATGTTTGGGGTCTTTTTTAAGCAGGGTATGCTTACCTGTTGGAGCTGTAGTTTAGTATTAGGCTGATATGTTCCATAAGCTTTTAGTTCCTAACTTTCGAAATTCCAGCTCCAAATGCATTTCTGCTTTGCTCGTTTCTTTCTTCTCTCTCTATACTTGCCTAAATAAGGAAACGTATTCAAATTTACGTAAGATTATTTTCAAATCCTAAAACATACTTTTAAAATGAATTTTTCTATTACTTTAAATATTTTATAAGCTAACACTACAATTGTTTCCTGCTTGGAAATGCATTAAATTACAACTGAGAATGTGGTTCCATGTTCGCTTTTTGGCTGCAAAGGAAAGGACCCTCTTAAAGCAAGAAAGAAATCAGTATAATCTGTATCTGTAGACACTTTTGGTTAATTCAGGTTGTGGTTTGGTGTTAAAGCTTTTCTGGGGAAGAAACTAATATAAGGTAATCCTCCCTGCTTGTACTTCCACCCTCCGTTCAAGAATTAATGCTCTGCCTTTCCCAAGGTTTGTTACAGCTTCAGTTGTGCTAGGATAGCAATTGGGCTGACTGACCACTCAACCAAATTACTGAAATAATTTGGCTTTAAAAAGCACTGATTTAAAATTGCACTGATTCAGTTCAGGACACAGTTCTGCAATCAGTTTCACTGGCATTACTGAGGGAAAGAAAAATGTGGGGAGAGNTAACATGGATTTATGTCCAGGAGCAAAATATCTAGGGATTGTCCTACCTGCTTTGGTTTAAAAGATTTCTTCTTCAGACCACTGGGATATGCTTTGCTTCTCATTTGGTTAATTTTGGCAGGTATCACCTCTTAAGAAAACAGCAGAGATGTCTGACTTCTTTAATTTGTTTTGTTTTTTTTTTTTTTTCTNTCTCTGGCATATGTCTGTTGGAAGTGGGAGGTGGAAATACTTTTTTTCCTCTAAATTAGAAATAGGCAAAGAATGCTGTATAGGTATTGGTCACAAACCTGAGATGGGAGTATGTGTATATTTTGTGTATGTCTATCTCTTGGAAGAGATGAGGAAAAACTCAGTTTAAGGGGAGGGGGGGCATTCAGATTACTTAGCAGCTCCCTTAGGTGCTTATTGTCAGAGTCTTGGCTTCATTTTACTAAGCAGAGATTCAGTGGAATGAAGTTGGTCTTCTTAAGAGTACTTCATTATAGTCCTTTCTCCTTGTGCAACACAGGAAATTTCAGCACAATTTGGCTCTTCACTTAAGCGCCAAAAGTTAGCTGATGCAAGTCTTCCAATTTGCATTATCAGTATTTCTGTGTATTTACCAGAGGCCTTATGGGCTCTATACGCCCCTTCTTGGCACTTTTTGTGAGCACACAGGGCTGAGTGCTGTTCACAAAAGATCTAGGTCAAAAGTACTATATTACAGCAGGATTACAAGGTTAGGACCAGATTGTACTTAGAGAGTAAAAGTAGTAATTTTAAGAATCCTGTTTTTCTTGTCTGTGTCACACATAATATATCCTAAATACCAGACAGATGAAATACATACTATATTTTTATTAAGGGAAAATATCTTCATATATGTGGGCCCACCTAATATATGTTTCCGTCAATTAAGGCTTACAATAAATTTAATTCATGTGAAAGCATCTTTATGTCAATTTGGGAAAATAATAATCTGGCCAAAGAAATTGAAAATACAAAGTGTCCTGGTTACTATGTATGCTTTTAACTTTGGGTGTCAAAAGAGTGTTTTTAGAAAAGATGTAATTTCTTTGGTGAAAATACACCTTTTTTTTTTCTTCCTGTACTAAGCTAATGCCTACAATAAAATTACCAAAGTCTTTGTCAGAATTACAAATAGCTTTCAGGTGTATATGTTTCAAACATTTCACAAATTGTTTGTGAAAGTATTCATGGTGTATATCTTTCAGCATCAGATTAGGAAATTAATCTTCCTGGGCTCTGTACATCCAGAAGGCTGAGATTCAGCTAAATGTACATCTACCACAGAGGAAGCCTAGAGAAGCTACTCTGCAACTTAAACATGACTTATGTTTAGTGTTTATCTCTTACCAGTATTTATTTTTCTTACAGGCTATTTGTCTTTACATCTTTTGTTTAGTTGTTATGAATATTTTCTCTTTGTCTTTTCATATTTCAGCAACTGTATATAAACATAAATTACAACCTTCCCAGTCTTGGGAAGAGCTCTGCAGGGCAGGGGGTGGGACAGGACGACGATGGTGGTATGTGCGTAGAGAGAAGGGAGCTTTTGATTAAACTGCACTGCATTTCTTTTATTATATGTGTTACCTGCAGTGAAACTGAGAGACGTAGTTAGTCTTCATGTTGTTGTTTAAAGATGCGGGCATAAAGGAACAATCATTTCCAGTTTTGATAGTAGTGCACATAGGGAACTTGAAAGTAGTATTATTTCTCCTCTCTTACCCCATTATATTATTAATCACCATTGTAAGAAAAGTCCATTAAATTATCAGGAATAATTAGAAGATTCCTATTCTTAAACGAATGTTTTTATCATTTGATATGTAACAAAAGAAGAGATGGCAGAAAAGTATGCATGAAGATGTGGTTGGTTGTGTTTGAATACTGGATGTTTTGGTTAGTCTTAAATAATGCTGTTAACACTTTTTAGTTAAAAAAAACCCCAAACTTCTGAAATGCATTGTTATACTTTGTGAGCTATAAATACTTGTCAATTCTCGCAGCTATCTATTAATGGAAATTTTTTCAACCAATGAGCACACAGGTGCCTAAGAATAAAGTTTGTCCTCTTGGAAAATCAATATGCGTTTTGTGAGAGGTATATGAATGCTTGTATACAGAAATGGTTATTTTACTTAATTTTAATGAAACCTACATACAGAATGATGTTGATCACCAACAGTCACCTATGCCCATCTCAGCCAGTAATTTCCAGTGCAGTGCTCTGTCATGATTCTCCATCCTGTCTGGATAAAACACTAATTCCTATCAAAATGCAGAGTAGAATTTCTACAAAATAATTTGCCTTTTTTCTTCTGAATACATAGTCTATAAATAATTGCTGGCTGAAAAGTCTGTGAGGCTTAGGTATGTGATGGGTATATCTCAACTGGAATAAGCATGTTGAAAGCATCCTAAAGAATTCACAGTGGTAAATTCTTGCAGCTTGTAAGACAAGGTGTTTCTTATTCTGTCTCCTTGTTAAGAAAATCCATATTTATTTGCAGATACCATAGTTTAATAATCTCGAATAACAGTCTTGATGCATTTATAATTCACACTAGTTAATAACAGTATGTTGTCTACAAATTTTTGTTACTTTAATTCACAGAGAGAATGTGTCTGAGAAAGAATAAGGGCAATAAACTACAACTCATTTTTTTGTACATTGCATCCATGTGGGAGAAGTAGACTGCTATGTCTGTGTACCCTGTCTTGGTGTGTCTGTTGATCCCTGTTTCTTGCAAATATCTGCACATGTGAAACATACTCTGTAGATGATTAGCATGCTTTGTATATAGACTAGGAACTGAGTAAACAGATATAATTTGTCATAAATAACAAAAGCTTTCATATGGTAGTGCATCAGAAGTTAGTGTTTAAAATTTTAAGTGTGAGAAAGCAGTGTTTACAGTGTTACAGATCAGTAATTTAACCATTATTGACTGATGTGAAGTAAAGTTAGCTATGTCACCAATGTCACTTGATTTTTCTCTTAAGTGTAATTTTCAGCTTGGTAATTACCAATGTTGAAATGCTATCTGTATATATATAATATAATTTATAGACACATATGTACACATGTAATTTTCAGGGGCTTAGTGAATATATGTCTGAAATAATCAGACTACTGAAAACAGAGTTTCTTCCTTTTTTTTTTTTGTTGCACTTGCGTTATTTGTTTTCCAGTCTTCTGGTAGAGAATATCTGTAGGTGATTTTGGACTAGGGACTGGTAATAGCCACTTGATGAGGATAAAATGTGTTAGATACTGAATTTTTGTTTCCATAACTGTACTAAACTGTAGTATTTGAACTAATTTTTACCTTCTTTGGAGCAGCTTGCTAAAGATCTGCTTCCTTAAAATATAATTATGTGACAAAACTGTATTGGGTGGTCTATAGAAGTGCAAATAAAAATAAAGGAGTGATGTTAAGCAAAGGCAAATGTAGGTATATTATTGGGAAATATTTTCTGGCATTTAGGATTTGTTCTACTGCTGAAGTGTTTGCCAGAGGAAGTGGTAGCAGCCCCATTGCGTCAGTCACTTAAACATGGACTGGACAAAGGAATGGAAAATGCACTGTAAGTAACTATCCTGTATTGGCAGGATACACTGGATTGTGTGTGATACATTGGATGACTTGAGGTGTTCTGCATCCCAAAAACCTGTGAATCTCTGCTTGCCTGCCCAGACTACTGTGTATGTGAGCTCCATTGGTCTGCAGTGCAATGAATGTCTTCTCTAAGGGACTTGTATTGACAGGCACACAAGTTGAAGAGCAATAGTGTGGGGCATGTAGTTTTTACAAGTTGCCTCATGAAAACAGGCTTATCATCCCTCATTTGGTGCCACAGGTTGGTTGTTCAAAGTTTGTTTTGTCTTTTGTAGTCTAGATGGAGTGTTTGACAGTGGTAAGTCTGCCAGATGATTCTCCACCATAGCAATAATAGTTGGTATTGTAAACATCTCCTCGTTGAGATAAGCTTACAAACAAGCCCTTGAAGATCAGTTTGGTTTTCCTTTCTTAGCTGATAGGGAAGAATAATTATCCCTTATTTGCTTATGGAAGTAAGTAAGTTTAGAGATTAAAAACTTGTCTGTGGATCCTCAAAATTACTTCCTCCTCTTTTGTACTGGCTCGTTAAGGCTGAATTTACACTTGTTAGCCAGAGTTCTGTTTTGAAGGCCAAGGAGACCTGCAACAATTTAGGAGAGTGTAAGAAGGCAGGCTGCATCCGGATGTGAAATCCCTTTGAAAATTTTTTGTATAGCTTCTACCGTCAGCATAAGTAAAGATCAGGGGAGTCATTTACAGCATCTATATAACAGTCATGAAGACTATAATTTACAATCTAATTCACCTGTTTAGTTGATGAACAGGTAGGTTCCTTCCATGAACTGATGTCTACCACCAAAGCCAGATGCTTAAAAGTAAATGCTTGCAACTACTCCAGCGCTATTCTGATAGGGTGAAACCAAACTTATGTCTCCAGATCTTTTTAAAAGTGTTTATAACAGTTAATATTTAATAATGATGTATATGTAAGATGTGTGTAATGAGTAAGTCTACTTAGGTGCTGATGATTTTTATTGAACGGATGGAAAACTTCCCCAGGTCACAAATAATTCTTACCTAGTTTAGCAGACATGTAACGTTTATTTTGCCGTGTCATAGTTGCATGTAATTTTAAAAGTATCAGAATAAGAATCATCATCTAACTGAAGGGAAGTCCGTAAGGATTTTAGTACTTTCTTACTTGTCTTTTTGAAATGAAATGGTGATCAAAAAAGATAAAATGCAGTCTGAGTTCTAAAAATACTTGTTGTAGCTGTATCTCAGCCTGATGTAGCTAAGCCTAAAAATTTATGCCTTTAAAAATTCTGATGTGTTGTGATTTATCTTCTTTATTACAGGTGGCTTTGCCATAGGGTATTCAGCGCTCTGCCCTTAGGAACTGTTTTTAGGGTGGTGAGGGCAAAGTAGACTGTTAAAGAGTCACATTAAAATAACAATGGGTTTGGTATACAGTGGGACTTGTGTGTCAAGCCAGCTGCAGTGCAAAATGGGCCACACACAGAGAGATCTCAGTAAGGGGCCATTGAGGCTGGGCCAGCTAAACTGCTGCCACCTAAACAAACACCATCACAGAGTCAGTGATTTAGCGCTTGATCTAAGTAGGTGACCACTTGGAAGTAAATCTTTCCAAGTACTTTAGCGAGTCACTCCACATATAATAAATAATGGAAATCTAGCAAGATTTTTTTTTTTTGTACTGGCAATTAAATTGATTAAATAGCCTTTGATAAACAACTACTTGAGTGCTGGCAGTTGTCTTTTTTACAATAATGTGAAAGGCTCTGTTTTGTTTTGTGTTTGTTTTCCCTTCTGTGTATATTTGCAAACAGGGAGGATATGAGCTTAAGAAATTCCACCTTATATATGGTACTGTTGCTAATTGGGCTGGTGGAAGAGATGCTGTTATTTGTCTCTTCTGTTTCCTGTGCCTGCTTTTCTGTGGTCGGTTCTGTGAGTTCATTATGAATTTACTACCAGTTAAAAATAGTTGGAGAAATTCATGCTAACCAGAACTTTTCACAGCATACTGAATGAGTGAAGTAGAATTGGTAGAGCCCGTTATGCTGTCCAAACTGTCTTGATTCAAGGTTTGAGCAGTTCCTTTTCTCCAAACCACTGAGGATATGTTGTTTGGATAACAAAGGTCACTGAGAGTTCAGATTGTTTCCCAGGCAATTCGACTAAATGCTCAACTGAAAAGAAGGATGAAATGATTAATTTTTAGGTCACTGTAAAGGCAATGACTCTTCTGTATCATTTATATCTATGTACTTCAGGATTTAAGAGCGTGCACTTGAATGAGTTTCTCGGAAGCCAGGTTTAGAAATAGCTTACTAATGTGCCTTACATAGTAAAAACATTGTGTTAACTTTTGTGTAATCTCAGACTTCTAAGTGCTACGTGATTTTCCACATCTCACCTGATGTGTACCTTTATGAGCTCTTCAGCTCTTGTAGGTACACTTTAAATGCAGTGGATCACTTCTGTAGCCTTGAGGTAAGAAAAGCTTTTTTTTTTTTACCAAAATATTATGTGTGCGATAATTGAAAAAAGTCCTGGAGAACCAAGTTGTGCTGTTTTCCTTGTTTAGCTATTTAATTGTAAAATTTTTCTTGGTTTGGAGAATTGCTGGTGGGAAGTGTATTTAAAGTACCAGTAGTATATACCTTTAAAAAAGAGGAGTCATTGAAAAAGGAAGAGTCAAAGGCTGCAATAAACAAATACTCCTCCAGTTTCTCTCTACCTGTTAGGATTTGTGGATTTCACTGGAAATATGCAGTTGAACAAAAATAGTAGTTTAACTGCTTTAAGTTCTATTGTAAATGACACTATAAAGGGCACTTTATTATTTCATGTGTGCAATGACAGTCTAAATGTATTAAAATAGCTGTAAAATGTTTTTAAAATAGCAAAATAACAGATATTTATTTGATTTATAAAGGAAAAATTGTCAGTTGTCCTTTCTTCCTCCTGATGTTATTGTATTGTCTCCCCTGCCTTCCTCTCAGTTCCTGCAGATTTTCCCGTTTTGGCATACCTGCTGTGCATTTCAAATCTCTGTGTAGACATCAAGGCTTACTTTTACTTGTACAGCTGAGTACAAATGCTTTCACTTTAGGAGGAAAATCTTTAAATCATGGCAAATTGACAAGTCTTAGTTTCCCAAGAAAAATATAGAAGACAGTAGATGCTCTGGAAAAGAGATTACTGTGTGTGGGGTTTAAAACTTCGCTACAAGACTCTAGTCTCCTATTCTCTGTAAGGTTGAACAACAGTCAGAGCTTGAAGAACAGCAAGAATCTCACCTATGTTTCTCTTCAGAAATGCTTTTGCAGCTCCAGAGGAAGCATTTGTCTTTCTACCTGCAAAGTCACAGGAAGACCCTCAAGTTTCAATAATCACATCTTGTTAAATTTTGCATTCACTAAAATAGAACCTTTGCCAGTATAAAATACTGAATGGATATGTTTTAACCCTCAAAGCTTTGAGTACATGCTTCCAGTTAATTTCAACACTTATACTAGTTCTGCTACAGTTACATACTGAAATTGTCTTGACATATAAGAAAGGAGCAAATTTGAGATGTCCAGTATTTTTAAAAAAACTGGCAAATACAGAAATATCTGTGTGTAAATGTGCAGAAATAAGGCAGCTGTACTGCTCGCAGTGAGGAAAGTATTGACGCTTCCTGGTGTTTTCTTCCCTGAAGTTGCAGTGACATGAAATACATATATCTTTGCTTGTTCACCTGTCTCGTGAAGTCACTGTATGCTAGTAATTCTGACATAAAAATGAAGTTTGCCCTGAGCAGTGATATTTTGTTGTCCAATAAGCAGAGCAAAGTCAACTCTTTACTGGTAGCACAGTACTATTCTAATCTGCTGCATCAGTATAAGCACTATAGTTTTGTGTCTGACTTCAGGATTTTAGGCAATACTAATTACTTCCTGCTAGATGTCAGACAGCATGTGGACTAAGTTTGTTTTTTATCATGGAGGACAAAACCTGAGGCTCTTTGAGATTTAAAATTTGAAGCCAAATTACATATATATTTCAAACTTTTGGTGAGTCAAATATTCATTTAGATTTGTTCTAAAAGACATTATTATCACTGGAAAATCCTTTGGAAGATAGATTCTCTGTTTTCCAAATCTTGAATGTGGTTCTCTTGCAGAACTACATATCCCTGAGAGGTAAATGCAATGTACAATTTCAAGAGTAAGTTTCTGCATAGTGTCATTCTGTGGAAAAGCTGTTCCATCTGTCTTGTTATATATCTTTTTTTTTAGAAAAAAATTCTTCTCAGATGCTCCTTCAAAAAGTGTCTGACATTTCATTTCCAATTTAGTAATTTAGTTTTAATTGTGTTGTTGGATATAAAATGTAACTGGTAGTAGTTCGGGGCTTTTTTCAGTTTTCAGAGTGCAAATCTGCGTCTTTCTGCATGTGTTCTTCTTTGGCAAATCTAAGTTTGGGGGGGGGGCTTTTTAAGACTTTGAGGTATAGATTTTCGTTCTGTTCATATAAGCACATTGTCTTCTCAGTGCACATTGTCTTCAGATTGTCTTCTCAGTGCATGATTAATCCTGTAGCTTATTAGTATAAATATATAAGCATATACTATTTGTGGTAACAGAACCTTGCCAATGCTCTTGGGAGCTGCAGAGGTACCAAAAAGTGGAATTTGGAAATTGTCAGGTTTTTTACTGCTTGTTCAATCTGGATTATTGCAACATTACATTATTCTTTTAATCTAATTTAAAAGGGGGGGAAGGGGCAGGTGAATGGAAAAAACCCTCCAACATTTAGTTATCAGTAGGAAAAGAAAAATTATGCACCTGTGTCTTCATCCTCTCCAAAATAAACTGTATTCTCCAATCCAGAGATTGCTGTTGTGGCCTTTATTAGAAAATACGTGTACATCTCATCAGATTTAGTCTCCTACATACTACGTGGGAATTAAAAGGGAACCTCTTAAGTGAGAGAGCATCCTCTGGTTTGCAAAGTGATGCTTTTCAATGGTAGTTTCTATCAATAAACAGAAATATTTCATTTTAGTTTTGTCTTGCATCTCTACATTCCTTTATTTTCTTAACAGAAGCTGTTTATCAATGATCTGCGTAATCAGGTACAAGCTACATTATAGTTTGTGTGTCTGTATACATATAAACTGATAAGTGTGGGTTATTATGCCCTTAGTCTAAACCTATTTTAAATTTTTTTTTTTTTTTTTCTTAATAGAAAGTAGTGCATGAAACATACTCTTCATTATTGGATGATGCTTAATATATTTGCAGTTTAGCTTGGGATTAAATGCTAATTTAGCTAAAATGACTTGAATTACCATCCTCCTCAAATTTTCAGCTGCTTGTTGCATTTTAAACTAGACCTCTGTGCACTTAGTTGATTGCTGTACAACTCACAAAGCAATAGGAGATAGATTTTTTCATGACTTCATACTGATCTTGTTCCATTGCAGTTGTATTTTGTGCCTGTTCAATTTTAAGTAGAATGAAAATTCTATGTATAGCTAGTCTGTCCCAGAAAAATTATATGGATGGATTTTGCTATTTATTTGGAATAAACCTGACCATACTCTTTTGCTCTAGCCTAAATCTATACTCTTCTCCTCTGAACTGAATCACTCTTAGCAAAAAAAGATGTAGCTTTTAGAGACTTACTAAATTGAGCTATTGATTGATGGTTACAGTGCCAGTAAAAGTTCTAGTCTAAATTGGGGGTGTAAACCTGAGGTGCTGTGGTGAACTTGGAAGTCTGAAGAGATATAGTTGGAGAAGAACTGGAAGTTTATCTAGCTTTTATAAGTACTGTTTTATTTGTAATTTACAATACTGTTTAAGCTAAACAAAAATCCTATTGAACAATCATGCATATCACAACCCAGAGACAGATGATAATTTTTTTAAGTTTTTGTTTGTTTTGCTAACAGTTGAAAATTGAAGAATTAACTATCATCTGTTACTTCACTGGGCTCACAAAGGAGTTAAAACAGTGTAGTCTTGCTACCTGGTTTGAGAAACTGATTTTCTAAATCTAGCCATTCACCACTTCAGTTTTTTGGTTTTGTCAGTGTTACTGAGATTGTATACTGAAATACATTAAGCAACATAGTTTTAATCTCATTAATAAATAATGAGATGTTTTCTAGGACATAGGTGGAAACTGAGAATGTTAAACAAGAATGCAAATACTAGTGAATAGCAAATGGAGGGTCATTTAAAGGGATATTTTAAATATACACATGTAACTATAATCAAAGATGAAAATTTTGTCCTGTGTCAATGGAAATTATTAAACCTACTGAAATGGTACCTTGCTTCATGTTGTATGTTAAACAATGAAGTTTTCTTTAAAGTCAGTCATCTTGGTTATCCGTTACTCTCAAACATCCCCCTCCCCCCAGACTGGGGGGAATGGTATAGTAATACTGTGTATTAATAATGAAAGTTGTCTACAAGGTGACAACAGTTTACTAGAAGGCAGTCCTGAAGTTGGGTGCTTATTCTAAAGCAACTGTCTCTGGATCCTGTCTTAATCTTCTGGGTCTTGCTCCCAATAAGATAGCACGACTGTCTCCTCTGTGGTTCCCTTCTATGGAGACTTTAGCTGTGCTGTTACAGTGAGCGCGCTGGAATGAAATCCGTGCCTGCAGGTAGAGGAGTAAGAGACAGCTCTGGTCACTCCCATCCTTACTTGTCCTAGAGTGGAGATGTCCAGAATGCAACTGTTGTATTTCTAAAAACGGCTCTCATGGCATGTCAGCAACAACAATAACAACAAAAAAAAAATTAAGTACTTAGACATATTTATTGATTTTCCATGATTACTTATGAAGAAAATTTGTATACTTCTGAGATCGTCTGTGTTTGTATTTTTAAAGAACTGCATTACAATATTTAGTATTGATTTTATTTTTTAGATGCACTGATTGGTATACAACAAACCAATTAAGTTTCAGAGAGACCCAGCTGAAGGTGTTCTTAGCTGTGATGGGGGGGGTGGGGGTGGGCAAAAATATGTTTTCATTGGCTGTAAATAAATAAATGTGAATTCTCTCTTGTTCAGGAGCTCAGAGGAATAACCAGCCTGCTGATACGCTTGTGTATTTGCTTGAAAAATCTGTAAACTGCATAACTAAGGCGTTCTGCTTTCAAGAGTCCTTATAGGCTATGAGTGAATTATTCAAGGTATGCAGGAAAAGGATATTTTAATAAAGCCATTATTTGAAGATATATGTGAAGATATATGTGGTAACAGAGGTATTGTGCTCATCAGTGGAAGGGGGTAAGTTATGCATATTAGCTACCTGACATAGTTATAGTTTAAAAATTCTTATCTCAGTGATATAATCCAGGGATTAAAACAGCATGATTACAAAAAGAACATCCTTTCTCTGGAAAAGAAAGTTCATGTACCAGTCCTTTATCTTGAGAGACGATGAGAAAAAGAAGCAAACCAACCAAAGCTGTTCCACAGTTGCCTCCAAAATTGCATGATTAGTAATGAGAAGTTTGTTTCTCTGTTCTTTCTCTGGAAATCTTGTAATAGCTTTAGTAATTTCTGTGGATTTTAACAGTTTGTCCTAAGCTCTGTCACTCTGTATTTTGTTGTTAGAAAATCAATGTTCCTGTCCACCTTTAATAACGTTTAACAATACAGAAAAGTACGTATAACCAGACAGTGCTTTAACAACTTAATGACTGAGGTCACCAAAGAGTGCCCATTCAAGGTAAAGGCATTCTTAGTTTGTGATGAAAATAATTGTGCCAGATTGTGTGTGGGACGGATGGGTGGACAGGACTTTTCTGTTAACTCTTAGGGAGGCTGCACCTTGATTTTTGAATGTCAAAACAGATTCAAGGAACATTAGAAATGGATGAGTACACTAGTTTCGAGAGTGAGAACAGTGAGGAGAACGCTTGGGCTCAACAGCTTTCACAAGACTTAATACATTACCCACTACTGAAATCCTGATGAAGTCCTGACTATAGACTGCAAGTGCATTTGATTTACCATGCAAATTTAATTGTCCTTTTTGTCTGTCGTCTTCGAATTTTTGAATCCGTTTTCCTAAAGCATCTATTTTCTTTGTGGCTAGAATGCCAAGAAGATGGGACGTTACATAGCATTTACCACAGGGTAAGACAGAGACCATTCACTGTGACTAAGTATCTTGATTTTTAGAAAATATTACTACTAGTACATACTGCTCTTATTTTCTTGCCATTATATTCCTTGGCTGGTGTGATGGATCTCTGTAGGTTCTATGGTGCAAACATAAAAAGTAGGCATTATCCCACCCCAAAACCCCAACGCGAGAGGAAAGGTGACAGGTGCACATCCTTGACGTCTGAATTTCTCATAAGGAAAATAAACTTTGGTGGAGGAAAGAAACTGCAAAATGTTGCTGCCTTCAATACTAAAACTAGACTGTGAATGTCTAGGGAGAGAGTTGAGCTGAAGGTCTTGCCTGGTTCACAGACCTTAATATCAGACATGATGCTGATACCTGTATTAGCCTAGAGAATAACTGGCAGCATCTGGAGGAGGCAGCATCTCTGTTCTTTAGCCATGCTGAGCTTGAGCAGACAACGAGCTATTCCAGAGGTGGGCCAAGGGAGGTGTGAGGTCTTGGAATAGTAATGGGACTGAGAGTCATCAACTTAGAAAGGAGAGGTGAATTTGAGTGTAAATAACATCATCAAGATTTAACATACAGGAAAATGGAGAGACCAGGGTAAACAGAAAGCAAGTATTTTAAAGCTGTCCTTATGAGCTAGCAGTTTAAAATAAATGCTTGATTAGAAACAGAAGAATAAACCCCCTTAACTTATTTTGTTTTTAACTTCTGTTGGATGAGCTGATGTCTAAAATTGATGCTAAAACTTTTTTTTAACCTCTGTTACTAACTATTTTTAAGACTTGGAGTTGGGAGGTAGTGTATTCCCAGGTTTTACCCGTCCTAATTTAGCTGCGTGGTTTATCTTAAGTTTGTCAGACAGTACTTCTGTGACATGAATGCAGTGGTTTCTTTTTGGTGCGCTGCCAGAGCTGCGTGTGTTCATCAAATGTTGTTTAGTCACTGCAACATATTTATGCCATCTGGAAATGCATGTGCTTCCCTTCCTGAACAATGGTCTGTAATCAAGACCGCTGTACAGAAAGAGTAGTGTACATAATCAGTAGGATGCCAAAATTAGAATTACACATACATTTTTCCTAAGCTTATCATGTTGCTCTCAGGATAACAAGCTTCCAGAAGGTACCACATCTCTGGAACTATACCTTTATCTGTGATCTCTCTTACTTCTGTGTATATTATTCAGAGTCCAAATGGTTTAAAGAGCTTCAGGGTAATTATAACAAATCAAGAGTCATCATGGAGATTTGTAAGCCTATAGGAATTGCCTGCTATCTTTTATTTGTTAGGAAACGCCATTTTCCCAGGTCTGTCTAAACAGAAACATCCATGAAACCATTTCACATCTGTTGTACTCCTTTTTTCATATTACAAGAGCATGAGCTTTTTGTTCCACACATCTTGGAACAACTTTTTAATTGTGTTAAGGCTCTGTTAGCTTTTTGCAGTTGGTACTAAAAGAACATGTCGAGAATGGAAATACATTTGAGATAGTAGTAATTCACTTGATAAGAGTCAGGAACAGAAGTGTGCCTGGTAGCATTCTGAAAATGTCTGCATTCACAGAACATATTCAAGAAGTGGGAATACATATTCAGTCCTAGATGTAAAACTGATCCCATGTTTCTTGAATGACATAATTAGTCAAGTTTATCTTTTGCATTTATGCTGCTGAGTGTGTTTCTGTTAATTTCTAGTATTTTTTAATGCATAATAAAGATGTTTTGTTTTAACAATATCTCTTACATTGACAGGTTGATCTTTTGTGGGTTTATTTGTGTGTGCTTGCTTGTTTGTTTGTTGGGGGTTTTTTTTCTATGAATATCAGTAGTAGGGCAGGAGGGAATGTCTCTTTTCAGGTTTTGTGGTAGTGCTGTAGTGCTTGATAAAGCTGCACTGGTTAATCCCAGTATTCCTGGAGCTGGTTGAGAGAACTCCCCTGGATCTTTCTCTTTTCTTAAACGCCTTTTATTTATTTATTTATTTTTATTTTTGTTTTTTTTAGAAACTGATTTTTGTTTCTTTGTTTTTTCTCTGATTGCAATTTTAAGGCTTCAGACTGGTTGAAATCTAGCCGTCCAATTATGGATTGATCCAGACACATATTCAGGATTTATCACACTACTCTTTCAGGAGTCTTGGAGTTTCCTTGTTGAAAAAGAGAAGCTTGAAGCTGACTTGGTGACAGGTCTGTCTGCCTGTCAGGCAGCTTCTGGACCTTCATAGACAGGCTTACAATTTTACGATACTACCATGTTTGAGTGGGGGTTCTCTGTGTGATTGGACAACTAATTCAGAGGTTGATAGAAGATACTTGTGTTACATACTTCATGATAAAATTACCACAGCTAACATACTCAGGTTCGATTCATCTCAGAGCTTTATGAAAATGTGGGTGCAATCAAATGTTTATTAGCTATCTATCAGTCTAGGATTTTAGATAATAAGTTTTTAGTTATCTGTTACTTTTACATAAAGAAATACTTTTATTTCATGGTATATGAGTGATTCAACTTAGTAGCTTGTGCATGTAAGGTGCAGTGACGATTTCACCTTGTACATAACCAGTCTTGGTCCTGGCCTCTGTGCTGTCTTTTTCAAAAGAAGTGGACTTTCCCTTCTTCCAGTGCAATACCCTCTGCAGGGAGGCAGGGACAAATTTCATCACCTGGCAGAGTTTTCCTGATACTGCATATGTCAGTCCTTGGAACATATACTTCAAATTTAATTGTGTTTCTTCAGCATAAGCTGAGGCTGGCATCCAGAATGCCATACTTAATATTTTTCTAGATACATTAGGTTTCTCCTGGGTAATAGCTTTTTTTACCCCTGGAGTGGTTTCTGAACTATGACAAGAAGGAGCTTACCCCACAAGTTCAAGTGTGTTACTTGAAGTGTAATTGTTATGTACCATTCAATTGGAGTAGTAATACCTAAAATATAGCTCTCTAACCAAACAAGAAAGAATAAAAAAGAAATTGTAAGTTATTACAAAATGGGTAGCTTGTGTACTTAAGTGTGGAAAATGATGTAATTTGACAAATGGCAGCTACTTTAATTAAAAAAAAAAGACAAAAAAAAAAAGACCCTAGATGTCTGGTCACGTGCCTTAGGAAAATAGCATGTAGATTCCACAACATAGGAGCATTTTCCTTTCAGCTACAACTTTAACCTTAGTCTGGACCATGACACTGGAAAGAAATAGATTTCCACATGGTAAAGAATTTATTAATATTTTTAAAAAACCATGTGGGTTTCTCCATAACTAAGGCATAAAACTGTTAATGCTTCAGTAGTTTGGTGGGTGACATACAACCTCTGTACCTTATTAGAGGGAAAATATTTAGTAAAAGAAAGTTGTCCTAATCCTATGCATTCTTTCTTTTGGAGAGCTAGAATGATACAACTTCCTAGAGTACGATGGGAAGCCCAGATATAGCAGGCTATATTGAGCTGTCTGTAGACTTAATTCAGGATGGTGGCAGCATTCATTGATTTTTGAGAAGGAAATATATATTTTGCTCTAAGGTTAAGGAGACAGCAGAGGAAAAAATACGTAAGATTCTGAAATTGCTTTTTAAGTGTTGAGATTGTGGGAAATAACTTTATTGAATGGACAAGTACTGGTGCAACTACAGCTCTGAGTGTTAAGTTTTCTGTTTCATTGGTATATGTGAATCCCTATCCCTTATTACTGCTGTAAACTATAACATTTCGGTATTATTGCTTTGAAATGGAGTAGAATTTTTTCCATGTTGTTTAAGGGAAGCAATTTATTATTCATTGGAGTCATTTTGACTTAGTTGCAGCTTAGTAGTCTTTTGAATTTAGTAGGATCACTTGCATAAATTTTTGAAAGTTTTTCAAAAAATTGTGGAAATAAGGTAAAAACTATAGAAGTGTTTTTTCTGCTTCTTAGAATTCAGAAAAATAAATTTATAGTGGATAGCTACATTAATATGGTGGTTCTTTCTCATGGATGCTTGAATCCTTAGTGGATGTTGTGTAATTATTGTTTTCAAAATACTGTGCAACACAAGATGGAGGGCCACATTCTTCTTGTATTTATTATTAAAGCTTTTTGGGTAGTGCTCAAAACCAGCTTACATCTGACAAGTAACATAAATTGACTGTTGTTAACACTCAAGCTATAGACATTTGGTACTTTAGAAAATAATCCTGTCTCTTACATTATTACAACTTGGATTATGCAATGGTTTTATTAGTTGAAATGATCTGGTGTTTCTGCAGAAGCTGCACTGGAAGCTTGCACAAGTTGTAATTAAATAATTTATGTGGCTTTTTTTGAAGGAGCATACCTTTTTAGAAGTGAACATATATTTTTACTTCATAAAACAAGACAGTGGGAGGTGTTGCTTTGGTAAGGCCTCAGGAAACCTCATTCGATAAGAGGTATTCATCTTAGCGATGGTATAAATGTAATTAAAAACTTTGGGTGGATTCCAATTTTTTTGTATTTATCTGCTGGTCATCTTGTGGGTGATAATATTGCCTCTATTCCAGAATATTTTTACAGGACAGTCCAGCTGTAATCTCACAAAAGCAGAAAAATAAGTGTTGAAAAACAATACTGATAAGACGTCTTATTTTGATGTATTGCAAGCTCTTAATACAACAAGCATTTTTAGAAATGTTTGTTTGTGATTCTTTTAAATTTGTAGCCACCCAGTTGTTTCTCTCCTCTTCAACAGACTGAAGGTAGGCAGAATCCTGAGATCCAGGCAAATGGCACACCTCAGTCTTTTAAATGAGGATATAATGTTTTTGGGCAATGTGCTGAATACAGCTTCGTTATTGGTCATATTGAAGATACTACACCAAGGGAACACTTGAGGCACTTATCTCTATCTGAAAATCACAAGTTTATGATGATGTTTTTAGAAAAATTTGTGAGAGGTACTGACTACTCCTGTATTGCTTTGCAGGGGGTAGGGCGTAGATTTAAAACAAAAAACGTACAGATTTGTTTGTAGGGGAACTTATCTACACCTTGAGCGATGGGTATCTTGAATAAGCACTGTTATAACCTCCTTGCTTTGATTAGATTTCTGAAGCAAAAGCTTGATGCACAATGCACACATTCCGTTCAAAGTTCTCCTCTTTCTTTCCCTGCAAGCAAGCCTACCCTTTGTATACTGTAGTATCTCCATCTGTTAAAATCTCCGTATGTGTTTTGTGTAGCACATTAAAACAGAGTCTAAGCAAAAGGATCTCTTCAGCAGATAGACCAGGCAAGTTCTTTGTTGATCAGATCAGGACTGTCTAGTAGGGGCCAGGTGCAGGGTAAGAGGGATTCGCTACAAGATCTTCCCTTCAGCACAGTCCATAAAGTAAGGAGAGGAGAAGAGAGGATTGTCATCCAGCTGTTCCTCTCCATTTCACTAAAATTTTTTTAATGTATTTGGTGGCCTTTCTTCTCTTGCCCCCTTCCTTATAAACCTTATTTTAAAATACAGGAAATAAAGGTGCCAATAAAACCCGAAGTTGTAACTAAGACATGGTTGAGCCCATAGTGTTTTATTGCAACAACTAAGAATTTCCCAAGTGCTATCTGTAATGAATGAACTCTTGGTTTCCCCTTAAGCTGGGCATTTAAGTTGGGAGATCATTCTGTTACAGATCCCAGCTGCTCTCTTCAGTGAAGAAAAGTAAGTATTCATAGCCATGGCCTAAGGAGAGTTGTTTAAGAGATAGGATCTGGTTTCCTTCAGTGTTTGTTTTCAAGGATTATCTTTTGGTCAGAGTAGATGCACAGCTGTTTCACAGGTCCTAAATTTTCCATTCATTATCAACTTGACACCTATGGAAGATAGGCAAGATCTTGAGTTTCCATCAGTTCTTTCCCATGGGCGTGGAAACTAATTTTAGAACACTTGGTAGATAAACAGTTGAACTGATTATTTCAGAGCATTTTAGGTCACATGCCAGTTCTCTTATTTTAGTTCATGCAATATTTTAATTGAGAAAGATGACAACAGTTGCAGGCAATGGCATACTAAGACACTAGTTTTACAGTAGTGCTATTAGTTGTAGGCACTTCAATTTGGACACTTTTGTCTGAAAATAAAATATCTTTTTGCTGAAAGTTCCCCTAGGAATAACACTAAATGAATGCTGTTTTTTTTTTTCTGAAATCAATTTCTCTTAGTCCCCTACATGGTGACTTTTAAAATTGATCTAGCTTCCTGTTCTCCTCCTCATCTTCTGGGAGACTTTGTGAACATGTTCTTTCGGAAAAATCACAGTCCGTGTGTTTTGTTAATCTTTTGCTTATTCTAAACCTTACATGAGAAAGCTCACATAAGTGAGAGTGAGTGGTGTGCAGTAGTTAAGTCAGCAGTAGAACAGATAGCCAAGGAAAAGAACCTGGAACTTTTAACTTATTTGTCAAACACAATTACATCTGAGTTTGGGTTTCAGAAATACTATTTAGTGTTCCGTCCATTAGTTGGATCCTGTTGAAACAAACAGCTGAAGTAGCAGCTTTCCAGCTGAATCTTCTAAATTTTGATCACTTCGACTATGTGGTGTCCTCATCAGTTGAAAATTATTTCTAAGTTCAAAACTAAAGCAACTCAAAAGTTTTTCATTTGTTGAAAGGAGAAATGCAAGATATCAAGGGAGGGCTTGGTTCTCATATTTGTTTTAAGCCTTAAAAACTGGCCACTAGGTCAGCCAATTTATGTCTCAATAGCTTTGGACTTATACAGCTGTCATTCTTTACTATGTCTTCACAATGACTCAGCCTAGGCAGATTTCCATCCCCTTTTCCACCCCACTCCCCTGGATTAGTCATATCAATTTAGCTGCATTAGAGAAGTTGTTTCTTGGCTCTATCTGCAGATATTTTCAATTATCAAAAGACAAAAGGACTTCATTCACGTATAACTTGTATCTTGGGACTTCATTCTGAACAGAATAAAAAGCCAGTCTGATTTTTTTCTTTTAATAAAGTCACTGTGGTAAAATTATGTCTGGATTTAGTGAAGAAAAATGTAATTATTTTTTTGCACCAACTTCTGTTAGCACAGAAATNTAGCACAGAAATCAGCTCATAAAAAAAAAAAAAGGGAGCAGCTCAAAACTGGTTCTATCTGTCATGGTCCGTTTATGATGTTCATCTTTTCTGCATTGTTTTCACTTTCTAGTTTTCTGTTGTCTTGCTTTTTGAGTTCCTTTCTTGAAGTTTTTCTTAGTACAGCTATAAAATTATCAAACTGGAAAACAAAACTAAAATACTGAGTTGATGCATGTTACACCTTAGAATTATATGAGTACATTATAACCAGAATTTCCAGGGCTTCCCTTCAGTATCACTGTTTAAGCTGCTCATATGGTATACATCTGTGATCTTTTGTCAGCATGCTTGGCTGCAGCATGGGAGTTTTTAGCTAACCTCATATCCGTCTTCCCATCACTCTAGCAGTTGTGAAACTCTTGTGCTTCTTTACATGGCTGCCATGAAGTGAGCTATTAAAATGTTACAGAAGCAAGGAGATTGAATTACTAATGCTGCATCATGGGAATGAAGGTTTTTGTTTTTTTTTGTAACAAAACAAATACCTTTGAGTTCTTTTCTTCAGTTGTGTGCTTTGTTTGTATTAGATTATGGTGGATTTCCTATATACAAATATAAAGGATGGTTGATCCTTGACTGATTCACTTGATTCATGCTGAATTGCTTTCAGAAAAGGTAGTAATGACCATGCAGATGGTTGAATCAAGTACATAGTTCTATGTCAGCAAGTTTTAGAACATTTAGATGGCCACAGGTCTCATTGTTTCTTACTTAATAAAGCATATTTAAATAAGGCTTATCCTGCTTAAGTGGGAATTTAAAAATACAAAAGACTAGATGGAAAAGTGAATTTACAAAAAAAAACAAAAACAAAAACACCNTTTAAAAAAAAAAAATAATCTCTGAATCATACTAGGCTTATGTTCACATTAGGTTTATTGTATGTCTATTACTGAATAATGATGAAAAAAATTTTACCGTCCCTTCAGAATAGGCCAAGATGTTCCATTTAGTATTTCTTTTCTGAATCTGAAAAGCAAAATATTTGTGTCACAAAGGCAATACATTAGTTACTAAGGAAGATATTACATAGATGAGCACAAATAATTTGTGTCTAGGAGAGCAAAAAGAATTGGCTGGATTGATTTCTGGCTTTCTCAAATAAGGTTTTAATGCTAAATCCTAGGGAAGTTATGGAAGAGTTGAAAATGTGCTACTGTTCTGTCAGCATACAGTGGGTATCCTATCCCGCTTGTCTGTGTTGAAATCTGAGGCTGCCTATGCTGTAGTCCATCTGGAATTAAAGTAATATACAAGTCTGCTAAAATGCTAAGGGATTACAGAATGAGAATGTAATTGCTGGTAAATTTCCTTTGTAAAAAAAACCCTGCATCTCAGAATGTCTTAGGAGAGGATCAAGTTTTGCATTCCTATAGTTAGTCATTTACAAAGAAAAGGTCAAGATCCCTTAGATTGACCTAGAAGTGAAGAAAGGATTGTTAAGGAAATCTATGGATGAGGGATGTTGCAGTAAACTTTTTTGAGGTAACATATCAGACTTTTCCATATTTTACATGAAAGCTGGTTTTAATTATTTCCCACGAAACATCTGAGGATTTAAAACTCAATGAAATAAGCATTAGCTGTGGTTCTTTTGTACCATTCATCAAGTCTAAAGTATTGTATGTATTTCATTTCTAGAGACGATACTGTAGATAGGAAGTCTCTAGGTATGAGCACTGTAAAAGCATTTATAAAACAAAGGATGTGGCAAAGAGGAATGGGGGACTGTGCTAGAAGTAGCAGCTCTGAGAAAGATTTTGGGATCTCGGGACAGACAGCTTAAAAAGACCTCCCAGTCGGATCCTTTGGTAAAAAGATCCGTCTATTTCATAACTGTATCAGTAAGAGTAGGGAGCTGGGTGTGGAGCACTTAAGACTTATGCTGGCATGTTGCATTCTGTTTTGTTGCCTCAATGTTTTTCAGCATAATTCTAAAAAAGTTACATGTGTGGCAGAAAGCCATGATGACCTCTTCTATCAAGTGTGGTAAGTCACAGGAAAGAACTATGGCTGGTCACTGAATCTAGGTAAGTTTCCCTACAGCAAGTAGTAGGGGAATAAGTAGTTTATCCTCTATTAAGACTTGATACAGCCCCTTCTTGAAGACACAGCTCTGAAAAACGCTTTCACTCAAAATGAACTTCTGGGTTGTGAATGGGTAACATTTTATTGGCCTGTCAGCTGCAGGATCATTTGTTGCTCCCTTGAAATTTTGTTTTCCCTTGAAATCTGAAGACATACCTACAGGTTGTATTCTTGATGTATCACTGCTGTGTTTTAATGTGTTCAGAGAATAAAATGTCAGTGAATTCCCATGATATTTTTTCATATCTTGTAATATTCCTTGACTTCATCCTACCTTGCTTTGAAACCTGGGAGGATCTAACTAGTATGCAAGTTCTGCATTTCGGTCCCCCCTTTTTATTGTCTATTTTTTTTCATCTTAAACCACTTGTAACAGTTTAGGCTGCAGATCTGTGGGACTGGAGTAGAATAGGGTTTTTCTGCACACATACAACAACAACATTTTTTAAAAAATCATAGCCTCATGGATTACTCTTTCTTTTTTTCTTAACCACCTAAAACTGTAGCCTTTTGGCGAATTAGGTAAGGTAGAATAAAATTAAGAAGTGAAAAGTGTATCAGAAACTAAACATTTTAAAATGTGCTGGGAAGTGATATGTCTCTTCACTCCTATATCTGTTTTAAGGCTTATCGTCTGCATAGTGAAGAAATGTGGTATCACTTAGACTGACGTGGAGAACAAATAGGAGTGTGTAAGTGCATTCCCTGAATGGTGGAGATGGCAGTAGGTTATCGTGAGGAAACTAGGCAGTTTCTTGATGTTTTAACAGAAGCAAGTTGAGTGGTGGGATCCTTTTAAGAAAAACCAATACACCTGAGTAACTTTAGAATTCAGCAGAAAAAGATGCTCAATTTAGGAGAAACATTTTCAAGTTTCTTTAGAGGAGCCCTGTTGAAAGGGGTGGGGGGGAGTTTTAGCCAAGCAGTTTTCCTGAGTTTGAGAACTTCTTAGTGATTTGAGCAAAGGACAAAACGTAGAAATTGGAAGTGGAATTGATACGTTTTCTGTTTTGGTACTTGTATTTTGTGGATGGCTTTTGACACTTGGAAGAACAAACGATTATTTTCTTCCAACAAACTTTTGGTGGTGGCAGTACCATTAATGAATATATGCATTTAAAGAACTTGTGTGGTTGTAGCTGTGTTGGTTTAGAATACAGATGATTTAAGTCTTAGGAAAAATAAATCTTTTGCTAATAAATTTTGTGTAGTTGGGAACCCTGCAGCATAGCATTTCAGGTACACAGTTCTTTACCTCTGAAGATTGTTCATGTATTTTTCCCTAAATGCATTAGTTCAAAAAATAAACAATAGTATTTCTCTGTATATACTTTTGGCTTTTACAGTCACCTTTAGAAAACAAAAAAGGCTGTGGTTTTTATCATGAAATTTAAAGGCGTAGAGGACTGCCCTGTTAAAATTTTTTGTGTTGCTTTAATTGTTTCACTTGCAGACTATTAGCAGAAATTGCTGTGTAAAACTTATGTATCATTATGGTTTGCATCTGTAAATTATAGTCCATAAACAGATCATGCTATTCATTTCTTTGATAGAATGGCAATGAATTTCATGCCATTGCCCAGATGGTTTTTAAGTGAATGTGTGCAACGCTCTTCTCCTGTGTACTAGGGGAAGAAGAAATGCACTTAAAAGTATATTTGCAATTTAGTGTCCTAAAGAACGTAAGAGATAATATTTTAGTGTATTTTTCATGAAAATTCTGAGACTAAAATGGTATATTTTATTAAGAAAAATAAATTCATTCATTTAGTTATGCACCCTGGGCAATCCCATGATGAAATGGGATTGGCGTGGGAGTGCAGTTGTGAAACTTTTGAGTTAGTTTGAGCATGGTGAGCAGAAACTGCTGTGCTTCAGAAACTGGATGAGAACATAGTGATGTACTGACACTAGATATGGAAGGCAAGTATTAAATAATGTTGGCATCAGCATACCTTGTATAAGACAAAAATTTCAAAAGATGGAGTGTGATGTTCTCTAGTGTACAGGTTGCTCCATTGGGATGAATCTAGGATTTGTGGAAAACTACGGTAACTACTGTCAGTTGCAGTTTGCTTGGCCTTATTTTGCATGGGAAATTATGTGCTGCACTTATTTCATAAGCAGAACAAGAAAAGGTGATGTTTTGATCAATTTCAGTTCACAATAATCTTTTAAATTTATGAAGTATTTTTATTGCCCAGTAAGAGTTTTTTTTTTAAAGCCAGTTAGATTATACTACATCCATGCAAGTAATTATATTTTGCTTCATATATTGTGTGGTTTTGTGAAAAATTACTTTTCTAGGCTATCTGATTTACATACTGAAATAGTAAAATTTTTTTCAGTTTCTAAAACTAGTGTAAAACACTTTTTCTGAAGTGAATTGTATTTGTTTGCAAATCAGAAGAGAGTGAGAAAAGGAGGACATAAAGCAGGATACTTCTTGTTGAGATACATACATTAGTGAGATAAACTGCCGTTAGGTCATCAGCTTCCCTCTGGGGAAGACAGAGAGAGGGACTGGGTTAAGCTGGGCAGTACATCTCTTCATTAAGGCAGAACAGCTGTAGTTTGACATTTTGGTGCTCTAAATCTGGGATTGGCTGAAGCTCATTTCGGATTCTTTTGGGTTTTGTGTATTCAGAGTCCTGCGTCCTCTTTGGCCTGAAATCATCAGTGCATGTACAGTATAAAGCTGAGGAAAAAAGTGCCTTTAACAAATGTACTCTCCATGTAATGTTTAAAACAAACAGGCAGTGTATTGCTGTGGCAACCAAACAATAAACAAGTGAAAAAAATACAATCTCTCTTAAATTCACAATATGTGAGCAGTTAGTTCATTGAACAAGATTATCTTCTGCGGAGTATGATCACTGTTTTGTAGCAGCACTAAATATTTGTATAAGATGTCTGATATTTCTCAATCTGTCTTTTATTCATACAAGTTTATATTTCAATAAACATAGGAAAGATTGTGTGAATATTTAAATGATTGCATAATTAAAGAAAAAAAGAACATGAGGATGGCTCTGATGATCTTAGAAACCTAACAGAAAATGCTGTCTTGTTTCACTGTGTTTTTTTTTCCCCTCCGGACTTCAAGTTCATAAACAAACAAACAAACGAAGTTAAGCTAGGTCTTCAGTCTATGCATATGTACCTTAAAAATGCTTGTTGCAGCTGATGCGAAGCCTGAGCTGGCAGGCGGGGAGGCGAGTGCCTGGTCCAAGACAGGGTGGTTCCTGTTGGTTACTCACCCACTGGACAATAGCAGTGGAAAAGCTTGCAGCACTGCTCTCTTCACCAAGTTCCTGAGTTATGAAGGACTTCTGTTTAGCTCTGGTTACTGGCCATCAAACACTGAATGTCACTGCTCTTTCCATGCTTTTATTGTATATCATTTCAGTTGTTTTTTGAAACGCCTTTTAAAACTTGCATTGGTAAGTTGAAGTAGTTATAATTTTCTAATGTGGACTGCTTTGGAAATAGTCCATGCTGATCTTTGAAAACGATTTCTTCAATATTTATAACTTTCCTAGCAAATCTTTACACAGTCCAGATGCAGCACTCATCCATCTTTTCATGGCTATATCCAGGCCGTATCCATTAACCTGAAGGGATCTAGTTCCTGCTGATCTGCGTAATGACAAGGAAAACCTTGTACGCTCCTTGGGTCATATCTACAGTAGCTAGATTATTTATAAAGAAAGACACAGCAATGCCTGTCACAGTGGTATACTGTAGATGGTCAGATGCTGATGTTTCTCAATAAAGTGCTAGCCAGATACGGAGTGTTCCTTGTTGCCTCTTGAGCCCCTCACTGTATACATGCAGTTAACTTAGGAGTATCTGGACTTTGAGTAATTATAAAGTAATCTTGGCTCCCATACCTAGGCTATTTTCTGCCTCCTGACTTGTGTGACAGAAGGTGCACAATCTTTTGATCTGCAGGAAAGCAGCTGTTTCAAAGTTTAATGGTATCTAGGGATTTGTATTCTTAACATAGCTTTTAAATGTTGATCCAGATTGGAATTGCTTTAGGACCTTTTCCTCTATCTATCTCGGTTGCGGGCTAGCAGTCTTATTGAATGAAAGTTTCAGTCTTTCTTTGAAAGAAGTTTCTTTCAACTCTGTTGCTAAGGCGTATATAAGCTTATGTTATATTTCTTTCTGGGATTGACTGAAGAACCACAGAGAGACTACTGTACTCTGAGCCTCAGTGGGGCTGAAATGCAGTGTAACTCCTTCTCAGATCTGACTACTGGAAATAAAAGATCCAATACAAGCCAACTGTTAGTTCTGAATGAATAATGGAAGTATCATCTATTTACATAAATTTAGAAACAAACCAGCGTATTTAGGGGCACGATTTTTGTAAGGAGAACCATCAAAGTGGTTGTATATAGCTTGATAGAAGAAATACATGTCCTCTCGCTTCAGTGATGCAGGTTAAGGTTGTGTCTTTCATTTGGAGCAGTCTCATGGTAATGCTTATTGAAAGTTTGTCTACACTAGAACTACTCTGATGGTAACTTAGTTCAGTGAAGCTGACTGGGGTGGGCAGAGCACTTCAGTTGCTGTCCTGCTTATTTCTGACGCGCTGTTACATTTAGGGGCAAATTCGTGCTTCTTTGTGCTCAGTCAGCTGCAATGCTGGGGACAATATGAGTTACCTTTCAGTGAATCTTGTAGAAATCTTCCGTGTCCTTCAGTGTGGTGGGATGGTGAGAAAGCTTTGATGGATTAGTGGCCCTTGAGTGGAGTGATCTTATAACTTCTGTGTGGAAAATGGTCTTATTAGCATATAAGCTATTCTTAGTCATCCTTTGACATATACCCTTTGACAGGAATGACAATCCAACTTGAAAAGAAGGTCCGATACGTTTAAGTTGAGGATTTATTATTTTTGTTTTCAACATCTACCCAGAACTTCAGGTCAGCAATTATTTTGTTGTCTCTGCAAGACGGAATTATAATCTCTACAGCTACAAGCAAATGGGAAGATGAGCATTCCAGGATAAAATAACAAATGCCTGCTGATTCATTAGGAGTCTGGACCTAATAGGCCCAGGCTTCTGCCATAATCTTACTGGCAGAAGATAGTTTCTGAGAAGAGTGTCTCTGCTGTGTCAGGGAGGAGTGACCTACTGGGAGTGGCAGAAAAACCTGAGGAAAAAGTCTCAGCTGCATCATAAAAGTTCCACTAAAAATCCAGTGATTCACTGGTGCTGCCTGATGCCCTGAGTCACCGCAATGGGCGGTGTAGCATGCAACAATATGAGCAGCTTCATAAAAGAGCATAAATTAATTAATGGCCACTGAAGAGAAAGCCATTAATAGCTCTTACTTTTCATTCAGCTCTACTAAATGCAAAGAATGATGTAAGCTGAGCCCTAATATTAAAAATAATTTACCTTTTTTTTAATGATGTTATTTACAAATTGGATTAAAGTTGCTGTCTGCTACCCTTTTGTGATGCTTCTCAGGAAACTGAAGAGCAAAGTCAATTAACAGATTTAGGACTAGCTTTCTGATGTTGGTAAATGAACTATTATACATGAAAAATAAACTCAAAGTATTATAGGGAGTATAGGGACAATGTTAAGTTTGTTGGGGTTGCATAGAATTCTTGGTGTGGAAAATTGTTACACAATTAAATGCTACAGAGAAGAAGGAAACCTGTAAAAAGTAAGAATAATCATAGGACTTAGCTAAACATTATAATCTACATCCTGGATGTGTTGATCCAAGTATAAAGGTTTTAATTATACTTATTTTTTTCTGTGGAGTTTGTGTGCATTACTGTGACATCTAGACCCTTTTTTTAGATCATGTCTTAAAGAAAAAGAATTATTAGTATGAGAAACTTGCAACCTAAATAATACACAGGACTTGAAGGGGACGTATGTACATTTTTACTGATTTGTTTGTTTATTTAAAGCTCAGCTCCCACAGCTGGCTAGCTGAGTAAGAATTTTATCTTTTATTTAAGTGTTGGGAGTCCCCATCATCAAAGTTACGGGAAAAGCTTAAAACCACAAATTTTAAAAGCTCAAAAATATAGAAAAAAATGAAGTTAAAAATTATTTCAGAAAGTTTTCATTTTAACCTGATATAAGAATTTGGGGGTCATGAATAACCTGTCTTAGGAGCTTTTTGATGGGTTATTAATGTTGGAGTTTAACGTGGAAAAAAGTGAGTAGTATTTTGTCCTTCCAGTGCCACTGCTAATTCCTTCCTTCCCGTCTCTTTCTGAATTACGATGATCTGAAATGTTTAAATGAGAACAGACAAATCCCAAAGAATGAGAAAGACAGGTGTGTGATTGAAGGCATGTTTGAGTCCAAACAGAGGAGAATGTGAGTAAAGGCAGGAGAAGTGCTCATTAGCGCTGCCAAAGGGCAAGAGGAAGTGCATGTTGTGCTTTGTTAATACGCCTTCTTGGTGACATCTAATAATCTCTTATCCAATTTTGTGTTGTTGGAGGGAGATTTGAATGCATATTGA
Organism: Ibidorhyncha struthersii; assembly: GCA_013398815.1. Classification (NCBI taxonomy): domain Eukaryota; kingdom Metazoa; phylum Chordata; class Aves; order Charadriiformes; family Charadriidae; genus Ibidorhyncha; species Ibidorhyncha struthersii. The sequence goes on from VZSZ01008263.1 coordinate 144,300, forward strand.
TCTTGGGCCATCTTTTTATGGAAGATACTTGTTTGGGTAACCTTAAAGTACGTAATGATGATTTCTATAACTCTGGAAGTATAAATGGTGTAGATAACTGATTTCTCAGTGAACTGTAAACTGCAAAACTCTGTTCAGTTTCAGGTTGACATGAAATAACTCTCATGTATTAGCACTCTTTTAATTCAAATGTCAGAAAAGAACAAACTGAAGTTGAGAACAAAGTTTGGTTTTGGATTGAATCCTATTTTGAAGTTTATATTTTAAAAAACAGTGAAATAGCAAGAATTCTTAAGTAATTTGAGTTAAAAAAACCTTTCAGTTTAGAAAATACTTATCTGTACTGATAAACTTGAAAAAATTTGGGGAGAGAAATAGGTTATGGCAAAAGCAGTGCTACTATTAAGTAGGGGAGGAAGGCAGAAAAATAATGGAATAGCAGAAAGAAAAAGTGAAAGACAAACTCCTAGTTTTTGTGTCTTGTCGTTCACAGTGAAAGTGGGTCATGGCAAATATTACATAATGAAGGCCATGCTTGCAGAAAGGTATCTGTTTTCTAATGCTTGTTGGGTCTAAGAAACAGTTGAAAGATTATAGCTTTTCCTGGAGTTTTAACTGTCACAAGATAATTATGCTCATTGGAATTGTATTGGAATTTGTCCTTTGCTGCAATGACGGTGTGTGTGTGGGGGGGTATTTTCTGTTTTCTTTTTGCTGAAGACAGAGTTGGCAGCTTAGAATATGGAAGGAAAAGGTTTTGGAATAGGTGCTATGATGCTGAAACCGAAGTATTTCAACAGCTAGACAAAATGCATTTGTAATACTCTGACATTTATTTCTGCTCAGTCATCTTTCCAGTGAACACCCTAATAGCTGAAATAGCATGTACCAAAATGCAATAATAACTGGTAATGTGTGATCAGATACTGTTATGATCATAAATTCAGAAAAATAAGCCAAAATAGTGAACAGCTCAAATTTCCACAGACTAGGTGTGAACCCATAGATAGTGGTACCGCTTTTCAAAGCGTTGACCAACACATACTGAAAAATATTGGAATCTTTAACTTTTGTTTTCTTTTAAAAGTTCGATTTTTTTTTTATTTGCATTTTCACTTCTGTTTCTGTAGGATGTACTGTCATCAAATTTCCAGTGTTCATCTTTCTCAAGAAGTTCCTCATGTTACTAATTTCTCTGACCTTTTTATAAAAATATATGCAGCTGCATTGTTTTCACTTTAATTCAGTCACTGTCTTATTCTTTTGTTGGATAATATGCAAGTGAAAAGGGAAGACACTCTAATTTTTTTCTTTGTTTGTTTCAAAAGAATGTCATGTTACGGTTTCACAAGAATAAAAAGCCTAAGCTGAAGTAGAAAACTACATTGACACAATTAGAGATCATGCGGCCTTTTAAATATTGCATAACTGCTGTTAAAATTCTGTTCAACTCATAAGTCTCAAATCAAATTACAAAACTTCATTTCTCTACATATGATGATACAGACAGTAAGGGGACAAGCAAAAACCAGAAACAGAAAATAGTTTTCTAAGTAGAGTGGATGCATTTTATTTTAATCATACTAAAAATAATGTGCATATGAACACATTAAAATACCTTCATCTGGTACCTTGCATTTTATTGGTTTACTTGGAGTCCAGTGTACGTTCAGATGTCTTGGCTGTTTGTTCATATTCCTTATTAATGGAAAACAATAAAGGTAAAACAGTAAAATTACACAGGTAGTATATCCTGTATTTAAAACATGCTGTAAGAGTTCATGAAAGATTAAAAAGAGAACCCACAGCACTGTACATATTTGCTGATACTAGACTTTAAGATGTCTATGAATTGGAGTACTGCTTGAATAATATTCCTTTATTTTCTGTCCATGGTAACCATGACATATTAGCCCAAAACATTCACTGTCGCTGGAGAACATAAATCTTTCTTTTCTAACATTTTGCTATATGCAATTAAAACAAACAGTTTTATTTCCTGTAAGCCCTTGTGAAATAGCCATTATGAATCAAACACTGAGAGTTTCACTCTCAAGCATGAAAGTCTCTGAACAATGTATATTTTGGTACATATTGAACATTTTCTGTAAGCGCCCATAAATAAATCCAGGAAATGTCTGTCCCTTGAGTACCACCTTCATTAAATCTGGAGCAGCTGTTGTTGTTGAACTTGCACACAAACATATAATGGAGTCCTTGACATCAAAAACTCTTGCATGACTGGCATATTATTATAAGTCATTGTAAACATGCATTTGTTCTGAAATAGGGCTGATTCTATTACAACTACAAACTGGTTGATGTTATGGAAAATGGAACTCTAAACCCATATGCTCTGGAATATGATTAATATTAGACAAAGTTGCATTGGTCTTTCAGTGGGTTTTTTTTTGTTGTTTTTTGAGAGATTTTTTGCCTGTGGATTTAGTATTCTACACGATGACAGTGTGGCAGAGAAGCTTGTAATAATGTAAGTGTTTCACAGAAGTTATGTGATACCTTCCTTGAAATCACGGTGATGCCATGACTTAAAATATTAATGCTACGAAGTTATAATCCTCTTACATTCTTACCAGCTGAGTAGAGCCAAATAACATTAATAGGCTTAGTATTTGGACAGACATTATCTAGGAAACTCCTGTAGACGCCACAAAATTATATTGATGCTAAGATCTAAATAGGCATCAGATTTTGGACTGGATGAACTCCACAGGTCCCTGCCACCAATATTGTTTGACAATAGTCAAAATAATTTCTCTGTTTTATCTACTGACACCATTAAATAAGTAGCTTCTGACACAAATCGTTAAATGGCTGCTGTTTCTTTGTGGCTGACTTAAAACAGTAATTCAGTTGGCAGAGACATTAGCAGTCACAAATCTATAGCTCAGGGCACAACATCAAGGTCTGGATCAAGGCTTCCAGAAAGCTATGTATTGTTTATTCATATGGTTTCTGATTTTGAACTTAATTCAAGGCCTTCTTGTGGTAAGATCAATAAAGTTGCAGTAAGCTATTATGAAGTGTAAGGAAGCTTCCAGGATGGGAAGGGAGCAAGTTCAGAACAAGGTTGAATTAAGTTGTACAAAACCATAGGTTATATTCCATGAGTGTAAGGGATGAAATTGCCCCTAGTTTTGTATATCATCACTTTTCACTACTTGACTGACTGACTTTAAAGTCGTACTTTATTATTTTCTTCTGAAGATGTACGTTTCTGGATAAGTATATTCCTGATTTGATAGGATGGTTAATTAGTTTGGTTTTGTTTACGGAGTATTCACATTTAAGCATTTCATTAGAGGAAAATTTAAATTTCACTTTCTCTTTGAGTGCAATTTCTATGATGCAGTCACACTTTCCTCAACTATCTTAGAGGAGTGAAATTACATAAAGTAAGAATGGACTTATTAAACTTTCTATATTGTATACAGAAATTACAATGGCAGTAAGGAATTCTGTGTTAATGCATTCATATGTCATGCAAAACCTTTTTCTTCTGGACTCTTTTGCAGTTGACGTGACCAAAGACAGATTTGTCTCCATCTCCTAGTATAGCACAGTAGTGCATGATGCTAACCATAGTAATATTTACTGATCCAGAGGATGACATCAGTCTCAAGATATTCTCAAATATCAAAGCAGGGGTCGTAGGCTGAGCTGGTTCAGTGCTGGCAAATCATGTTTCAGGGGACCTGAATTGTCGTTGTCTACCTGCATCACAGACTGCTCATGTCTTCTCTAGGAAATACCTCACAATGGTGTGGGTGCATGATGGTGCTTGAGTCAAAGTTCTGGTTCTCAGCAATGGGAGATTGTTCTTTTTTTTTTGTCTTTACCTGAGATAAGGCTACAGGTCCTCTGGATCCTGGGGGGTGTCAAAATGTTCTGAAGTAAGTAGTTTCTGTTATTAACCCCAACAGGGGAAAAAACAACTGAGGAGCCAGGGTTTAAGCTTGCAAAAAATTCTGTCCTTCATCTGTGGCTATAAGTGGGAAAATGGATATGCCTAAAAATCAAGTCGTAAGACACTAACTGTGAGGTTCATCATGCTGATCTGCCACAGCAGCTGCTATCTTTCATAAAGTAACAGGAATACTGGGCTCTTCTTGAGTGATGCGTTGCGCATTGGCACACACTCCTTCATGTCTGCTGTAGGGGCAATGGCAGTGGACCGCAGAGATGGCTGGCTGCTTGGCAGTGTGAAGAAATGCAGGTGACAAGGAGCTTGCTCTTGGAGTATGAGCTTTGAAGGAATCAGAGACTTATTCCTTCTGAGAAACACTATCTTACTATGTCTGAGGAGCGTGGACATCGTAAAGTGATGGCCCAGCATTCAAAATGGGAACAGCTGCTGCTGAGTCAGCATGACCTGCAAGGAGGGCTAAAGCTCTAGTCCCGTCCCAGTATTTGTAGATTTTACTCTGTAAAAATCTGTCCAGCATCTGACTTAAAAACGTGTTGTACATGGGCAGGCACCCAATCTGTTCAGAACAGCATTAAAGAGTAGTGAGACTTCATGCTTCAACTATCCAGATGTTGAATCCAAGAGTCCTTTCCAAAATCGGAGCCTTAAATAGTATGAATCCAATTTAAGGAAAAAAAGAATTTAGCTGTAGCAAATCTTCCATTGAACTAAGAAGTGTTTTCTTTTTCAGTAGAACTACAACTGCAGAGCTCAAGCACTTGGGCTAGGAGTGCAGGGTGATGCTCTGAAGATCTGATTCCAGCAGCATAGTTTAAGTGAAAATCCCACAACTGCTGCCTGGTTCTGGATCCATGGTGTTGACTGCAAGAAATGGTAGACAAAAGGGCTTAAGGTGCCTGAACTGGGCCCAAGTTTTCTCTGAAATCTATCAGGTATTTGCCCTTCCTATATGCCTGTGACTTAGTTTCCACAGCTCTGTGGAGCTTGACCTTACGGTGCTTGTGATTCAGGCTTTTGCAAGGCAGGGAGGAGTCACTTCATCTGCTTCTAGGATGCTGCAAATTCTTAACCTGTATGTTGGAAAGTAACTGCTTTCTGGACAAGTCGACCATTACAGTTAAGCATTTGATTTGTGGTGGTGTTTGTTTTACTTACGGCTTATTTAAATATAATGTTATATTTAAATATTGCTCCTAATTTATCAAGGACAAAAGTGAGAGGAGTCATCCTGTTTTGGATTTTACTTTTTAGTTACTATTTTTTAATTTGAGAACCAGTGGAAAGCAAAAGTAAGCATGTATGTAAGACTTAGATTACTAGTTTATGAAAGAAAAGAAAGAAAATAATCATGGTATGATAGAGAACTTATTTCATTTTTATAAATAAATTGATCCTTAGCTACAATTAATGAACTTAAATAGGAAAGCACTAACTATTCTGACCTCTTGCACAACAGGATCCTCCCAGTGGGTTTTGAAATACAGTATTTGTTTTCGTAGTAGCTATGATTTCTTCTAGTTTTGACGTGAATTATCTTGCAGTTCTTCTGCAAAGAGCTGTCTTTTCTCTTGAGAGGCGTATGACACAAACATTTTGTTCTCTATTGATGAGAACTGCCTCATAATGTAGAGGAGAGAGAATAATGTCCCTAAAACCAGTTTTGCAATTGCACAATTTTTGGTGCAATTCTATCATTTTCATAGAATACTACATTTAAGTATTAGTCTGTGAAACTTGCCTTCATATAAGGTATCAGTTAATTCCTCAAACTTCATTTTGGTGAAAACAGCAGCTTTATTTCCTGTCTTGTAGATAGTCATTATACACTGTAATCTTGACAACTACAGAGGCTTTATTCAGTTGTTAGTGTGATTTCTTTCTTGGAAGTGGCGGTGTGAGTCTTGTTTGGACATGGCATGGGTGCTCATGACTATGGTCTTTTGGGGTAACTACTTCTAACTACAGGTTTGAGAAAGAGAAGTGGATACAGTGAGTTGTAACTGCTTAATTCTGCACACAGTAAATGATTCTGTACACATGAATGTTGGTTCTGGAGAGAGCAGGTGCTCTAAGATCCCACTCAGATTTATCTTGATAGCAGTTATTCTCCTGTTGTCGATGGTACCATTTAAAGTTGAACATGGGTCTGTATATTAGACACAGATATAAGAAGGTGCACACTGAGGTGACAGAGCCGTAAAAAATGCCAGAGATGGACAGTGCTGCTAGCATGAATAGAAGACCATTTTCTGTTATGGAGTTATAACTTAATATTTCGTATCTCAATAGTTTAAAAGGTTCAGAAAAGTTCTTAGTCATATAGAGCCATTTAGGATCTTTTTGCAAGTTTACAGTTGTTTCACTGTCCCTTAGAGAAGTGCTGGAAATAGCTTCATTTGCTGTCTGGAGCAAATGTGCAGTTGCTGTCCTTTCTCTTCGCCCTTTGTGAAGTCTTCCGAATACAAGTGCTCAGATCTGTAGATACAATCTTGCTGATAAGAGTGTGAAAACTCAATGTTAATTTTGCACTTCCGTGCAATTTCTGGTAACCTTGTTAATAACCTCTTCTCTATTTGCAGTTGTTTTGCAAGTAATTAATTTGTAGTTCTTGATGCAAGCATTTGGTATTTTGGACTAGTCCACTTACTACTGTCTCTGTAGAACCTGAGCTTGCTGGAAGTTAAGATTGGCAGATGGTGCATGGAGAATTTCATTTGGTTTTGAAGTTATACTTGTGGATTGCAAAGACTAAGTATCTCCAATTTATTTTTAAAGATTAAACAATAAAGCTTCCTTCATTTGCTGTGGAAGACTGCTTTGCAGGGGGATTTTATCATGCAAAGGCTCTTTGTGATTATCAGGTTTTTTCTTTCTTGGAAATTTTGTCTCCATGTTCAGTTAGTATGGTACCATTCTCAATTTGATTTCCAACGTATTTGAATCATTACACTTCAGCAGATAAGAACAAAATATAGGAAGAATAGAAATGTGCTGTATTGCAAGTCTCAGTGTGCTCTGACATACATTTGATGTTATAACAGAACTATGCCTAGCAGTTACGTATGTTCTTTTGCTCCTTGACATTATCAAGCAACATTTGCTGTAATTACCACCATAACGTTCAGCTGGCTTAAAGTAAGGGGAAAAATTATTTAGCAATGGTGAGCATCCTTACTTCAGTTTTATTTATTTTACTGATTGTTTAAATCTTGGTCTGCCAAAAAATCTAGTGAGCTCTGAGGTTGGTCTACGTGGTATTGGCTACTGACTACAGGATGCTAGTCTTGCAAAATATGAAATAATATTCCTCACTTCTCGAGTCAGGAGCAGGATATTGACATCTTTTTTT
>VZSZ01008263.1:155591-166240 GCA_013398815.1 Ibidorhyncha struthersii
ACACACTCCAGCACCTCAGTGTCTGTAGATCCTCCCTGAGGTCCAAAAATGTATTGTGAGTTGCTACTTACCCTGGACAATATGAAATACAGTATTTTCCCAAGTCGTTCCTATATGCATGTATTAAGTGTTGAACTGCTGCTGGCCTAGAGCAGTTACAGAGAATGACTTTTAATAATGGCACCTTAATTCCTTAACTTCCAAAGTCATCTGCAGCTGCCGTTTCATTATATCCCCCTGTTTAGATGTGTGTATCCAAAGGGAATTGGGTAGAAGGCTGGGAACTTTGTGCTGGGAGTTGTAGTTCTGAATGGAGTCACGCAATGGTTCCTGCAGACATTTTGAGAAAAATGGCTCAAAGGATGATAAGCATCCTGTCTGTTTGGGGTTAAAGATGTGCTGCTGCTGCTATAGAACCCATAAATGGTTCGAGCTCAAACTGTCTCCCTTGTCTTATAACTTCACATGAGAGCTGGGTTTGCTTGGTGGGTCTTTGTTAGGATGCTACCATCGGGCACTGTGGCTGCAAACACTTTACTGTTGTTGGAGGGAGTATTCTTGTGACAAAAGAAGGGGGGGAAAATGCACGCGCGCGCACACACACACACACACAGTGCAACAAAGTGACAATCTCTGTTAACTGTAAAAAATCATGTTTTACTCCTACTAGAGCATTTTAGGCCTATATAGTCTAGCACAAATTTTGGTTGTCCAATTTCTGCTTCTCTGACAGTGTTTTACAAGAAAATACAGGTGAATATGCATTGATTTTTATTTTTTTTTAAATACTCCTTTGATACTACTTTTTTTTAATGTTTACATAAAACCAAGATGCAATGAAGACGGTTACAACAATGTAGATTCCTGCATGAGGGTAGAAGAGGTGAGGAGGGCTAAAAAGGATTAGCTCCTGTGTGTAGGATCTCACCCTGTGCATATCTGTGCAGTAATTTAAGTCTTAAAGGGGGTGGGGTAAGTCTCTTGCTGGTGATGAAATCAAACAGTAAGAAAAGGGACATAAGTGTAGGCAGATGTAACTCAGTAAAGTTTGTTTCACATGTGTTACAATCCTGAGTCTGAGCTGCTGCTTCTTTCTTTCCATATGAAAACAGGAGTTTGGCTTTTCTGTTTGTTTCTTTTAGATTCTTGGCTGGAAAGAAATATTCTATTCATATCTTGATAATTTATAGACATCTTTATGTCCTTTTATGTACCTAACAGTGCTTGGAATTTTGGCTTTTGTCATATTCACTACATATATCTTGTGATGCGCTGACTATTTCTGTGTTTGTGGGTGGAGCACAGATGTTCACCACATAGCTCAGATAGGTGAGTTTAGTACTATAGAGGAAAATGTTCAATCTCTTGTTTTCTTGAATGGGATAAAATAACTCCGTTCAATGAAGTTTTTATTGAGTAGTCAGATGTTTGGATCTTAAAGGTGTTAGCAGTCCTGAAAGGATGTTGTAAACAAAGGGTGAAAAACCAGCCTGAAAACAGTCAATGGTTGTTCTAAATGAATCCTGTGTTATTACTCACACTGGAAAATTGTTTGTAGTACTTAGTTGGGAACACTTTTATATTTTGCTTTGGTCTAGGCATTATCTCATGCTTATTCACGTGGTTATACATTTACTTTCCAAGCAAAAAAATCATGTGCAATCATTGAGCTGTTAAACGTTGGAGTACAGCATATTCAGGGGGAGTCAGACTTAAATCACTGCAAAATGTTGGAATGTTAGTTCCAAGGGTGTATTCAAGAAGCACTTTATAGTTTCCATTACTTCCCAAACCTAAAGGTCAATGTTTGAAGGGAAGTAGCTCCCAAGACAAGTTGTCTTCATATCTGACAGTTATTACTCCAGACATCTCAGTTATGTTTTATTAAAGTTTTTAAAGAAAGTTGCGATCTGGGTTTGACATATAGGAATATGGTCAGTTGACAGGTAGTTTTAAAATACTCCCATTAAGCAGGAGCTAACACATAATGTGGTAGTGTTTTTTTTTAATCTTGGAAGTATCAATCATTCATGTTTTGTTACCTTGGAACTTTTACTGACAGTAATATCACAAGCACTCCTGCAAGTCTTGCTTTTATTTTGGAGATTTTTGCTAAAAGCACATTTATCTGGATCTACCTTTCATAACATTTGTAGAAACTTTTTTGGAGGTTATCAAAAGGGTTGCATGGGGTGGGTTTTTTTTTTTCTTCCAGTGTTGCATGTTCATGCTAAGTTTACTTTGTGATGAACTGTTCAGAAAAAGAGCTCTGCACTCCTAGTTTAAAGATTTTCCTTAAATGAGCTTTGTTCTGGAATAATTTTTGAGTTGGAAACCTGAACATAAATTCAGTATATTTGACAGAAATGCCAGAAGATTAAATTAAAAATCCTTGGCAGGCATCCTTTCTTACTTTTGGGAGACTCAAGCCTCAAACACAAGTTGCTATGTGGTAAGTTTGCGTGTCAGTTGATTTATGGTAATGGCCCTTGTTCTGTTCTTAGCCTGTAGGAAATGCATTCTGATTTAAGCTATCTTATTAGACTTTCCTTCTGAAATCTAAATTAACGCATTTGTGAACTGTTCATGTATTTAAGTCCTGAGACCTGAATCCAGATGTTATATCTAGAGTCTGTTGCATTATTGCCACACTGTAAGTTACATGAAAAACAAGGAAGAAAACAAGTTTAGATCTCCAAGTAAAGCTCATTTCCTAAATCATTTAGGGCAGTTTTAAAATTAATAAAATGCACAAGTGTTTTACCTGGCTTCCTAAGGAAACAAAGCTTATGTGATCATGCTGTGTGCCTCTGCTGACTGCCAGTCTCTTACCTCCTCCCCCTTCCCCCAATAACTTTTGAAACTACTGGCCAATTTCAAACAGATTTGACAGGAGTAAAGGTCTCAAAGATATCAGGTTCCTACTAGTTTCATGGAAATAGGTGGCTGGATGGAGAAGAGAGACCCTATTCATACGTCTGCTTTGGAAAAAACTGTGGAATGAGATCAACTGTATTATTAGACACTAGCAAATCCTCATGGGAAAGAGAAGTTATGAATGCCCTAAATAAGGGAAAAGCTTTGACTGAATTTCTCACCTTCTTAGACATTAGAGGATCCAGTTCAAGAGTCATAACCATAGGAAACCAGGCTTCAGTAGTTCCATTGCTCACAGACCTGCTTGCTACTTATTGAGGTAGGAAAGTATCTGATTATTCCTGGAGCCATTGAATTAATGAGGAGAAAGATGAAAAAAAAAAAAATCTTTTAAGGATGTCCTGCTTCAGTTGTCTTTGTAAACTCACTTCAGAGGCAGACTGGGAACAGAGAGTTGAATGGACAGTATTGCCTGAAGTATAGAAGGGAATGATAAAAGACGAGAAGCATAAAAGAAGATAAAGTGCTAAGAGCTTGAATGTATGCATAAAATGCAAACCTGCCAGTTTTTGCATGGTGAAGTAGTAGTTTCATCCCAGATTCAATAAACTGGTCAAATTGTTTGTTCATTACATAATTGTGACTCTGTTATCAGTATTTGTGGAACTATAATGTGTACTTGCCTGTTCCATGTTTATTATTCTAATAAGTAACTAGTGCACTTAATCTTTCTGGAGCTTTGCCTTTGGCCTTTTTATTCCAGTTGCTCAGATTTTTTTAGTGAAACGGAACATTGTATCTGATTACCATTGGGAAAGAATTGGAAGAAATACCTAATGCTACAGGTGCTGAGTATTAACACTACAATGCATTTTAGTGTTCAGTGTATTTCTAATTTTAAAAGATTCAGTTGCATAGTGGTCAAGAAAATTGAGGGGAAAATTAGTGGCAGCTTTCTGTAGCTTAGCACCTTGAGAGATGAACATAGCTTTACTGCAAACACTCTGTAACTTTAGTCAGTTCAGGCCTTTTTTTAAATGTATCTAATTTTTTACAAAGGTATGATTTTGTTCTTGTCGATATATATGGGTTTAAGGTTGGATGAGGAACTACACTCATGAGCAACAGTTTTTAGAGTAAGTTTGGGAAAATGATTACAGAGCACTTCAGGGTAGTGAGTCATAGCCTGGGTAGATCTTGACCAGACCATGTCACAGCTGTCAAAATTCAGTAGCTAAAGAACCTTTGCAGCATGGGTGGGATTAAGCTTCACAGAAGTTGCTGATTGTATAGATATGTGAAACCTAATGTTTCTGTGAAGTGTAAAGATTAAACAAGGACCTTTTCCAAAAGCTTTAAAGACAGACATATAGATACATCGCCATTCATGAAATAAATCAATTATTTTTACTGCTCAGTAGGTGTCTTCCTGGCACCCACACAACTTTTTAAAAAGAGGGTATTTAAGCTATATCTGATGTGGTTACTATTTTCATTTACTGTTTTTTTATTCCCAAACTATCTGAAGAACCAGTCTTACTGAAATATAGATAATACCCATATCCTGGTGATTCTTACAGGTTAAACGTGGCAGGACGAAAGAAAGAAATGAAACATGCAAATAGACTGAATATTGATGATCTCCAAATGTCATATAAGTTCTATGTCTATTTTCTGTGTATTTGCATGGTCTACTTAGTCATGGTATATATTCAGAATTATATGTATAGTTCTGGTTACCCACAGTCAAGAAATGCAAACTGAAATTGGGAAGAAGCTTGTATGATAGGATGATTAGAGAACCTAACATATATGTAGCCAAAGCTACAACATTGAGCTTTAGTTTAACAGAATAAATACTGGCGGGGAAAAATAATTATCTATAAATAACTGAGTCTGAACACTAGAGAGGGAGAAGAATGCTATAAGCTCAGGAACAGTGTCCAAGAGCGAACGGATACAAGTTGGGCATGGGTGCGTTTAGGAGACAAATTAGAAAAAAATGTCCCAAACAGCTTTCCAGCTAGGCTAGTGAGATTAAGAATCTCTTTAAAACTTTGATTCCTTTATGAGTGAGTTTGTCACATTGGTTCCTGTGATTGCAAAGTGTTGGCCTTAGTCAGGTCTCAGGAAAATGATGTTCAGGTTTTGGTACAATATCTAAGTCTTCAAAGAAATCCTCTTCCTCTTTCCTCTGAACAGAGCAGTGGGATTTTATATTGAAATCTTCTTGCTGGAATGATCTCAAACATGGAGAGTCAAAATGCATGCTTCCAAGGACCTTAACGAATTTCAAAGAAATCCAAGTAAGAATAAAAAATGTAGACTGCTGAGCAGAGCTGGCTTTTCATGTTCCTGTTTTCTCCACCATAATAACCCATCCAAGTCCGTTGGCCCAGATGCGCTGCGTCTAAGCATGCTTGGAGAGCTGGTCTTTATGAGACTGCTCCCTATCAAATTTGAAAGCTCACGGAGATTAGGAGAGGTCCCGAACCACTGGGGAATGGCAAACCTTCCACCAGTCTTCAAAAAGTGCTGGACTGATGCTCAGAGAAACTACAGGCTGTTCAGGCTCACTTTGATTTCTGGGAAAATCGTGAAGCAGCTCCTCTCAGAGCGTATTTCTGTGCATATGAAAGAGCAGGTGGAACTGTTGGCGTGGATTTACCAAATGTAAATCATACCAGACCATGCAGACTGTGTCTGCCTCTACGATGCCTCCTGTGATAAAACGACTGGATTGGTGCCTGAAGGGAGACCAGAGGATGCCATTTGTCTGGACTGTGGCAAGGCTTTCAGCACTATCTCACATAATATTATGTCTAGGTCAGGCTGTTATGATTTGGATGGGTGGAGAATGAGATAGACAGAAAACTGGCTGGATGATGGGACTTTCAGGACAGTGGTCATATGGGTCTGGATGCTGGTAACAAGTGGAGAGCAACAGTGGTCACTCCTGGGACCTGTCCTGTTTCATGTCATTAACAGTAACTTGGAGGAGGTGATGGGGTGCACATCCATTGAGTTTCCAGTTGACACCAAACTGGTGTGACCAGTGGATGCCCTCAAGGGCAGGGCTGCCACCCAGAAGCCCGACTGGAGGAACAGGTTGACAGGAGCCCTGTGAAAGTCAAATGCGAAGTCCTGCCCAGGGCCAGGAGAGCCCATGCAAGGGGATGGGCTGGGGACGGTGGGGCTTGGGAGCAGCTCTGAAGGTAAGACCCTGGGTCCTGATAGGCAGTGAGCTGAGTCTGAGCCCTGGCAGCAGTGGAGGCCGACAGTGTCCCAAGCCGTATTGACAGGAGCATAATTAGCAGGGCATGTGAAGGGGCTATCCCTCTTTATTTGGTGCTAGCCAGTTTGATAGAGCATCTAGTTCTGGGTTCCCAGCACAAGGAGAGAAGAGGTAGCTTCTGGTGTGGCCACCCAGTACCCCCTTAAGGAAGTTACTGAGAAGGTGGGGCCAGGCAATTTGTCATGGTGCACGGTGGGAAGATGAGGGACAGCTGGCAGAAATCAAACTCAGAGTTTCCAGTGGGATATAGTGGAAAAGTTTTTCACTATTAGGCCGGTCAAGTGTTGAGACAGGTTGTCTGGAGGGTTATGCAGTCTCAGTTCTTGGAGGTTTCAAAGACCCAACTGGATAAAGCCCTGAGCAACCTGTTCTGACCTCTGAGCTGGCCCTGATTTGGGCAGGAGGTTGAATTTGAGACCCCCAGAGGTCCCTCCCAATCAGTGACCCCATGAAGAGCTTTCAGGATAGGAATCTGTTTCCCGTCTGGCCCATGCTGCAATGTACAGCTTGATGAGCTGTAGTTTCTGCCTCTTTCCCTAGGATCCATATATTCCATCAAAAGGGAAACCTGAGACATCCTTCTGCAGTGTGCCTTGGTCCCTCTTAATCTAGTGAAATAGAATGGGTTCTGCTGCAAACCTGATAGAGAGTATCCCAGGGACTACTGTGGTTGCCTCTGCATCCATAAATTAAAATTTCTTGGGAACGTTCCCAGGCACAGAGGCCAACTGGTGGGGAGCAGTCTATGTCCATGCTCAGCCTCTAGAAGAGGGTGGGTGCATGCAAACTGCCTCCTGGGAGTGGTCCCTGGGATGCTCCAACTCCTGCGATATGCCTGCAGAGTGTTTGGTGAGGTGGTTGCTGGCATGGGCCAAGGACATGCTGTGGCCGTGCTAGTGCTCAGACGTATATAATACTAGTGTATTCTACTGCCTGGTGATGTTCCCAGTTTCTGCTTAGTTTACTGTGCAGTTGTAGCCTCCTTGCACTGCAATTGTAAGGGGGCCACAGTGCCGTGAATGTGTGGGTTTGAGGGTGTCAGAAACAGTGAAGCACTCTCCAAAATATTTGTGAACCCCTGCCATACAAAATAGTGAAACCAGATGGAATTTCATCAGTTGGTGTGGAGCTAACATGACGGCAATTTCTGTTGAAGGTTTCTGTAACATGTAGTAAAAACCTGAGAAAAATAGTAATCACTTATGTCAGCTGTTCTGCTCTAGAATAGATGTAATGCCTTCGTCAAGAAGGAAGATACCTTTTTTTGAGGATGAGGTAATACTTCTCTCATAAATAACATTTCAGGAGGGAAAGGCAAGAGTGGAGAAAGGCAGGATTTTTATCTTAAACTTGATTTTTATAACTGATGATCATATTTTCATACAGACTGATGTAACTGGCAAGATTTCTTGGCTTGCATGATACTTTGTCATTTTTTTAGCTTCCTAAAGTTTGCTGTTACAAAAGCAATTTCTGCTTTCACATTGTCATCACTGTATTGTGCAAGTCTAGTGTACTCATTTTATTTCCACACCCAGGGATGTCATGGTTACTGTTGAATGATTTCCCTGGAGATAATAGTGGCACAGCTTTAAAAAATCAAGACCACTCACTGATTGACTTAAGAAATAAAAATGGTATAATGCTTTCCAGATTCAAGCCTGTAACAATACTTTCTTTGTATAGGCAACTAAGTGTCAGCGTCATTCATTTGTGGGTCATATTATTTAACCCTATGCATGAATTTGCATTAACATTATCCTCCTGCAAATTCATAGGTATCTTCATAGTGAAAACTTATTTTTATCATAGTATTGATTCTATCTTAGTTCAGAGGCTGTGCATATGTGAGTAGAAGAGGTAGCTGATAATAAACTGGTAGTAGCAAGGCTGATTCTGGAAATCACAGCTTGTCTGTCTTGCAAGAGTTCCAGCTCTCAACTGAGAAAATAAAGTTCCTGTATCTGACACTGCTTATTGTAATGCAAGCACGTAGGGGACATATTACTTTTGAATTAATGTAACATTCAGTGTTGTCCTGTATGTTATTCCTAATCTCTGGCTTTGTGGTTAAGAATTTACTTTCAGTACCAGTCATAGACAAGGCCATGAGTAGGTGACTTCAGGATAGTTTAGCTGATAGCTTTTAGTATCTTGTCCTAGCAAAGTTTTCTAGGTATAAATCTGTGCAAGTGTTGAAAAATAAGTGAATAAAACATTTGTTTTGGTTTGGTTCTTGAGATTTATTAAGATGGCTTTTTGAGTATTGAAAACATATGGTTTCAGACTGTGGGATTTTTATTAATAAAACACACCCTGATTGCTCCTCTGTCCTCCCTAGTTCCCAAAGACCCACTTGAACTGGCACTAATAGGTGGCGTGGAAAGACAAAGCTCTAGCAAGAGTCAGCTTTATCGCAGAAGGGAGCTATGCTGGGAGGGATATTTCTAACCTGGGAAAGGCGTTGAGAGATGCTCAGGATAGGGCAATGACAAAGGGAACTGTTGTTATACGGATCTGCAGGGCTTTCCTGCTTCAACGCAGGGGTCACATCTGCTATTACAGACTGCAGGTCTCGATAAAGACAGAGAGGGACTACACAGCTGCTCCATGCTGGTGGGCTGCTGTGGAATTTTTTCCCCCCCCTCAAATTCTTCATTAATGTTTCCCTGGTGAAAGGACGTTTGCTTAGACAATACCTTGCAGGAGGCAGCATCTGTCTGCAAGGATGTAGAAGTTATTAACTATGCTAACCCAGCTGATTGTTAACACAGTTTGAAATACTATGATTACAAGCAAAGCATGAGGATCTCAGAGTCTTACTCTGAAGGCATAGGTAAAGTGGAAGAAGAGCGAGGTGAGTTAGAGATGATTCTGTCACAGGCTGTAGGCTGACTCATACAATTAAAACGTCGTCAATTAGTTCACACACATGGAATATTTTCATTTAAAAATGAGACCTAAGTATCTATGACTGTACTCTCTGTAAAAATTTATTTGTAAAATCATTTTGAAAATGGAGAAGGAAAAAGTAAAATATTATGGTTTAGAATTTAAGCATATAAAATAAATAAAAGAGAGAAAGAACCACTACATAGCCTGTCAGGCCAAGAAAGAACAAAATCTGACTGTTTAAATACTTTTTTCTAGCTTCTGGAAGTATGGAATTCCTTAAATATATTTTGGATAACAAATACTGTTAGAAAGGATTGTTGGGATACTTAGGTAATACAGAGAGAAATCATGGCCAGCAATGCAGATGCAATGAGAGTTTCCAGCATCCATTTTTTTTTTCTTATACACTACTATGTCATAATGAAAAATTGTTGTTACTGGAAATTAGCTCACTGTTAGTATCTAGCTTCAGATTCTGCCTCAGAAGAGAGGGCTTGCAGGCACTGCTGCGTAAACGGCTTCTTCTTTCTGTTCGTGACCTCTGATACTTATTCCCTTAGATATGATAACTCAATTCTAGTGGACTGGAGTAATGCAAAGAACATATCACATATATATATATAAATGCAAAAATAAAATACCCCATCTCAGCAGAATAAAGTAATTTGCATGTAGTTTTAGAATTTTCCATGAAAAAAATGTGTTGGCTCACACTTTAATGACCTTTTTTCTCCTAAGTGAAGCATCTTCCTCTAAACATCAGTAACTAGAAGAAAAAATTCCTTGAGAAGCTTTTCAGTTTACTTCCAAAATATTTTCTGTCTTATGGTTGAGATCATTTCTTTCTTCATCTGTAGGAGACAAACAGTGGGCAGGGTGGGAGGTGATGGGAAAATGACAGTTTTGTCATAAGCTTCTAATTCTTGTTTTTATTTCTGAACTTAAAATATTGGTCTAATGGATAAGTGCTGAGTGTGATTTCTGATTAAGGGAATACAACTTTCTAAATGATTCTATATTCATCTTCATGTGTATTTAAAAAGCAACATTAAGAAGAAAAACCTCAAACAATAAATCAGATACTGAAGGGGAGCAGTGTATCATTCGCAGTCAGTCAGTTGTCCACTGGGACCTCCAGCAGATCTGCTCGTTTTCCTGTATAAATGAAGTGTTTAGTGCTTCGCTGTTTTACATAATGTTTTCATGAATTATCTGAAAGAGGAAGTAGAAAGCACATTAATTACATCTGCAGATAATACGAAGCTGGAGAGCCACAACAGCTGGAAGAATGGCAAGAAATAGAAATTGGTCTCCAGAGCAGCAATGTGGAGGAATTTACAAATGGAGGCTCACCTTGGAAATGTGATCCAAATCGTAGATGTGTTATATGTAAAATTAGGTTAGTGAAGTGTTAATGTTGAGCCTTCACTCATGCAGTAAGCAAGATCTATTTATCTTCATATCCCACCTAGTTAACTGTTTGTTATGGTATCCTGATCTTTAACCACTTCTAGTGAGTTTTCCTAGAATTGTTTCCAATTTCACTACTGCAGTTTTGGCCACAGTAGGACAAATAACTATA
>VZSZ01008263.1:173646-184047 GCA_013398815.1 Ibidorhyncha struthersii
TTTTTATTTCACATAGATAATTAAATTGGTAAATGTGAAGTAATAATAATCTGTAGCAAAATAATTCCTTGGCCAATAAAACACAAGTTAAATTTCTGATTTGGGTGTGGTATGCATTAAAAAAAATTAGCGTAGACAAGCCAAAAATGAAAAAAGCTCCCAATTTATGTTGTGGTCAACTATAGCGACAGTATTTTTAAACCGCAAACAGCTTATAAAAATGCAGGCTAGGTAATTTGGTGCTTGAAATGCAGTCTTCAGCATTAGCTCATCAAGATTCAATACCATCACCAGTGCTGGGGGAAGGGTGAATCTGAGATGTAATACAGTGGGTGCTGTAAGACCAGTGATTATATTAAAGCTCTGAGACAAGGATAGATAGCAGAGATGTTGAATTTTTTCTTTCTAGTATTCGAGTATGGAAAATGTATAAATGCCATTAAATTACATAGTTGATGTTAACCTCTGTGAAGCATGTGTGATTGCTCTACATTTAGGCAGCACTTAAGAACTGGACAGTTACCTTATTTTCTCAATTACTAATCGTAACCGTTCATAATACTAGCTGCTTTCAGTAGGCTGTGCAAGCTTTTTAATGGCTATCAACTTGGGCGTTTCTGGCACATTAAAAGCATTGCACTTACGTAACAGAGAGATCTAAGAATATGGAAATTGGAAAGCACCTTAAAATAAGACTTGCACCACTCTAGCCATTAACTTCTTTTTATTTCCATTGTACTAGCAAGTTGTCTTTGAGATGAGCAGCTTCTTTATTTGGCCTGGGGAGGTGATATTTTAGTGAGACAAATCACATACAGCCACAAGCATGTGATGAATTGCAATTAAAGTTTGTAGTTGTAACCGATGAGGTATTGGAATGAAACCCAGCCAGCTTTGCTTAGTGGTCACATAATTCAGGTAATGCATGCCTGAGTGAGTCCTAAAGGCTGTGCAAAGTTACAACCAGAGCCACCACACACACACACACATACATTCCACATTATTAATGCATCCCTCTTCCCAAGCAGCAGAGAACTCTTGCTTTTTACTATTCTGTCTTTAAGTATCAGCATATTCCATATAACTCATAACTTGCAAATATACCATTAATGTAATACTATTTTACACTGATTGAAAGTTATGCTGAATTAATGTCACATCTATGTCTGGAGAATGTATTTATCTATGGATTACTTTAAAAAATGGGAAAAAAAACAAAAAAGCTGTTCACATAAATGAAAACAATCATATGACATTAACTGATGGCATACAACCAATTGATTTGGCCTACAGGGAAGAGTTAATATTCTAATATATGCATATAGTCAGTATGTATATTTCAAGATGCTAATATTTTGCTCCAGAGGCTGGAGAAATTGGCTAGTCTTTCAATAGGTTCTTATACTGTGCTTCTTAACATCCAGGCAACATCAGCTTTTCTTCCGTGAGAGTTTACGGTTAACGTGAATTTTCATCAGTGGATGTGTTTGCAGCAGGATTCAAGGACTGCACTGAAGTTATCTTACGTGCCACCTTTTTGGCCAAGTCAGCAAAATGTCTCAATGCAACTATTTAAGCCAACCTCAGCTGCTCTGAACAAACCAGTCCACTAGCAAAACAAAGGCATAGTAGTAAGCACTTTAGTTAGTATTGTTTTATGTGTGGGAGAGGGGACTTTTCTATAAGATTTGATACAGACGGTATTACCGTATTTTGCACAAAAATCCATGTTTTCCATTTTTATGTATACAGACATAATTAGGTTCAAGCATGTAAATGGCAATTTACTCATCAGCTGTATTTAATTTTTTTCAGTCTTTTTTATAATGGCTGAATTCTACTTGATAAGTGGAAGGCAATTCCTGTCCTTACCTGTCTCCTTCCATGAGGTGGTCAAGGCACTTCCAGGCCCTGTATTGGGGTTTATGATTCTTTGTAAATTGTCCTTTTGTTCCCCACCAAACAGTTAACTTTCCTTTTCTAGGTGGAAAGTCTCCTGGTAGTTGATTAGTACATATGATCTTTCATTTAGGAATTATTGAACCGATCTATATGGTAATGATGTTCTGCTATTTGCATTTAAATTAGATGAATTATTTATCAACTATCAAGCATATCCCTAAAGCATTGCACAGTAGACTTAATACTTCATGAGATTATTTTCTATTGTCTCTTTGCCTACATCATGTATGGTTTTGAACTATGAACAAAGTAATCAGTATTTGTATAGGAAGTTGTTGAAATTTCTTACCTTATAAATTAATATTTTTAAAATCTGATATTTGTTTGGGTTTAGTAACAAAAGAAGCCTTCTAAACTTTATCAACCTTGCACAGGTTGGTGAAAAGGATGTTGTTTATAAGTTCAGACTATTTGCTACAATACCGTGGTTACCATGATCAATAAGATTATCAAGATGTTTATTTGCTTGTTATGAACACAGCTATTAAGATATTTGTGGTTCAACCCAAGGACTAAAAAAGTTATGAAATACGAGAAGTAAATATAGGATCACATGTGCTATAAGTCACTTCATTTATTGTGCTCATGTTTGCTTATATTCCACTTTTTCTTTGATTATGAGAGAGTATGCATCCATATTCTTAATTTTATGTTTCCATTGTGCTTTGTTTTATTGACACTGACCTACCCTACAAGTGCATATTAAACCTTTAAAAACCTGAAGAATATTTTACTCCGAAGATACTAATTAAGAGCTTTTAAAACATTTTTATATATATTCTAAGTGTTTTGTCCTCTACCAAGTGATTGCGATTGCTTCAGGGGGGGAAAAATAAAAATCTGCCTAATGCTGGCTGCAAGTGTACCAAGATCTCAGCTCTGTATCTGTGTAATTCGGAACGGAGTCCGCAGCACTGGAGTTATTGGCATTGCATTTGTCTGAATGCCTGTAAGGGATTGCAGTTGCCATCAGGTGTTGCTGTGGTGTCCTGTTGAGCTTTGCCAGGAACTGGTTTCTGTACCTTCCTAGCTCACCAGAACAAGACATGGAAGGCTTTTGGTGGAAAACCGTCAGGCAAAGGTCTGTATTGCCCACGTCTGCCCAGGGAGTCCTGGAGCTGTCGTGGTTGCCCAAAGTATTTGGTGGTCATCTCAGCCTGTGTTGAACTGGAGTTGTCTATTTCTTGTTTCTTCCTTTTTTTTTTTTTTCCCCCCTGTTCAAAGATATTTCAAGTCAGTGTGTGTGGTCCTGATTTGGGACCTGTCAAGCTTCATAAAATCTATTTATAATCTCATTATGTGTATCCTGCTAAGGTATGCGCATTATGGTTAATTCAGCATTGAAACTAAAGAACTATTTAAATTTTAGTTGTCTCAGATGCATATATGCAAGAACCTATCAAAAAAAGCATTCCCCTTGGAAGCTTTCCCCTTTTGTCAGCAAAGTTCATTGCACTTCTCTGTGGAAAAAAAGCTTCTTTTGGCCTGTTTCAGACACAGGGTGCTGGACTAGTAATGCATGGTTTGGTATGGAGATTCCTGTAGTAGGAAGGCTGGCTTCACTACAGAATATTCTTCCAGGAAACACAGAATTTTAAAAAGAAATAGTGTAACAGTTAATTTTACATTGTAGGCTGGAAAAATGTGTGCAAGCTAAAGAAGAACTGGAGGCAGATCTTTATAACCGGTTTGTTTTGGTGCTGAATGAAAAGAAGGCAAAGATAAGAAACTTACAGAAGTTGTTGAATGAAGCTAAAGAACCTGCAGCAGATGCCAAATGTACAAGGTATTTCCCAATTCTCCTGAGTTACTTGGTATCATACCTGATGCACACTTTAGTGTAGGTTAGTTTCTGTTTCTTTGGCTCTAACAGTGAGCGACAGTTCTTCCTGGATAACTGCTTGGTTATCCAAAACAGTTCTGTTAGTCATGAAAGGAGAGGATTCTTTGTGCCGTCATGGCAAATAGCAGCATATTGCTTTGGATGCTGTAGCCAAGAACTAAATATTCAATGAATCTGGCCTCTTCTTTTTTTTCTGTTAGATCACTGTTGATTTTCCAATCAGAGTGTGTCTCTGCCATTTCCATAGGTGGTACTTTCATATGCATTCCCCCTGAATTATTTGATTCCTTTTGTCCTTTGGGAAACAAAAATATCTAAATCTAAATGTTTTTATGTTCAAAAATATCCAGAGAAGATGAATCATTCTAATGCTACAACACACCTTAATTTGTTTGCCTTTGTTTTTCCTGCCTTTTATATCTTAACTTACCTTTTATTGTCTGTCCTTGTATATAAATATGCTAAGCTATTCAGCATGGGAACTCTATGTTGATGTGTATCGTCTTGCATTGCCTAATAATTATGAATTCTTTGCAGGAATAAGAGATGGCAAAAATGTGCTAAATGTGCTGCTTTTTTTTTTTTTTTTTTTTTTCCCCTAGGAGTAGTGTAGCTACCACTCAGATGGCTACAGGGAGAGAAAATGACTATGATGGCAGCACTGATGAGGAAAGTGAAAATTTAACACGGGCCTCATTACCATCAGGTGAGACAGAATGTATTGTCTTTGGGGAATATCACGGACAGGCCAATCACTTTTTGTGAATAAACCTTAATGAAGACAAAATACTACCTGACAAATTGCTCTGTGACAAGCCAACCTGCAAGCCTTAAAAATATCTCTCTTGAAGCAAAGTATAATACTGGCATTTTCAAATTAGAGCAAGGAAGTTTAAAAGCATGTTGTGCAAGTGAAGGTACTGTCATTTCTTCCAGAATGGCTTTGCAGAACTAATGACAGTCTAACAGTATCTGAACCATCAACAATTCCATTTTAAATTCTAGGAATCATGATGTGTATGCAATGACTGCTAAAATGTAGTTCCTGACAGTTTCACTAGTATTTAAAAAGGAGAAAGAGAGGAGATTTAACAGCTATAAAAAGAGCGGTGTGCACAAATGGAATAAAAATGTATTTATAGCAGAATTAAGTTTGTCAGTGAATTTTTGGCCCTGTGAAGATGCTCATGAAACTTAATGTGACTAATTTTTCCAGGACTAAAGACTTGTAAAGTGTATGGAATACAACAATTGCCCATTCTACAGTACAAGATATTTAACTGTGAATCATAAGAAATTTTGGCATATTTTAGCAAACTAGTAGGACTATGCAGGACAAATGCTATCAAGGTTTTAAAACTGCACTGATACTTGCCATATAGTTTTTTATGTGTATATAAACTGCCCTTCAGGTTTGCAAAATTTGGCATTGGTTCACTCAATTTCTATTTCTACTATAGGTAAAGGTAATCAAGACAACAACTTGTTACAACAGTTTACTGTGCATGCTGAGAACCAGAAGTGTTCAAGACCCTGATACCAGTGATATGCAGCTTTGTAACTCATATGAGCCCGTTTGAGGACTTTCTGATGTAATATAAAGTAGGCGGAGCTTCAGACAGATGGAGAAAGTTGTAATAATGGAAAGAAATCATTTTATATTGTACTATGCTCTTCAGTTCAGAAATCTTTGCTTTCAAGTGGTATTTGGTCAGTTCAGAGAACGTGGGGGGAAATACTTAACATTTAGCGAAAAGGAAAGAAAAAGTGGAAAGTGTTGATTCTTTTGCTAGATTCAGTAGGAATTATCTAGCTCAGTGAGAATTTTGGGACAGATGTGTATTTTAAAATGAAAACAAACCGTCACTGCCCTAATCAGGCAATCATGAGGGACTGGACTGATCAATGTTATAGGGCAAAAAAAATAGCAACTGTATTTTTATTTGAGTTATAAACAAAAATGTGCTTTCTATTGCCTTTGAGGGACGATATAAAGACAGAATCTCAGGCCAGGAGGTAGAAGGCCAATGACCAGCCTTCAAGTCAGTTGAGAACACATATGCAGCTGTTATTGGCCTATTAGTGCGATGATAAAAAAATCACTAGTGATTGAAAAAGCAGCTGTGTTCAGTAAGTGCTTTTGGTTTGGGTAAAACTGAGTTTAGTTGCATCATAACATAGTTATAAACTATGTAGTTAGAACAGTCTAGCAACTAAGGGGGACATGAAACGGCAGCTGTAAAACTAGACATTTTAAAATTAGCCAGTCGGGATATGTTGAACTGCAGAGTTTGAAAAGCTGGCTGAGGATTTTTTTTCTGTAACCACCAATAATTGTTTTTCTTCTAGAATTTTTGGGGCACTGAGGGCATTACAGGGCATTTGGAAAAAAGCTGCTAATATTTACAAAAGAAGTAGTAAATGAAATGGCACGTTCAGTTATGGGTATATCCATCTGGTGTTGATTTGATGCAAATACTGGAACAAGACTCGGTGAAGAAAAATATTAAACAAAAGAGTAAGAATGGTTAATTACAATTGTAGAGGTGCAGAAACTGGAGGTTGAAAACTGGGTACTCCTGTCTTCTGTGACATGATTACCAGCTGGCTGATGAAGGTAAAATTAGTAAAGTAATAGACTGACTTCCATAACAAATCATGCTGCACCATGTTTTATTTGAGGAATTAGAATATGGAAATTAACATAACACATGATAAATATATTGTCAAAGGAGGTAATATGTCTATCTCAAAATATAAATGGAAAGTTGTCAGTCCTTGTATTTGTGGAGTGTGAAATTGAAGATCATTTGTATAAACAAATTTGCATTTTGTGTTACACCAACTATAAACAAAACGTATGCATTCTAACACAGTGTAACGCCGTGATTTCCAGTCCTTTGACAGCTATGCTTCACTTGAGGAAACCAACAGTGTCTAAAGCTTTGCTTTGTCTAGCTCGTCCTGCCACACGAAGCTGGGTGCCTCCAGGGATTATCATCATCTTCCCCAGGTGGACCCATTTAGCAAAGCCCAGAGCTACTCGGCCAGCGTTTGCCCTCTGCTCCATATGGCACCCATTCTGGGAGGGTGGCACTGTCCCGCCTGGCCCTGCAGGAACCAGTCTGGGATTAGATGTGTTAGTTCAGTCGGTCTCTGCCTGAGTCTCATCAGTTTGTAACTTCCCAGTGCTACCTGCCTCACCTGATAGGGAACCACTGGTCTAGTGTAAGGCTACTTTGGAAATTAGAGAACATATAGACTGTTCTCCGAAGAAGAGATTCTAATTGTTAAAAAAAAAAAAAAAATTAATCTGAGATGACATGGAGTGTGAAAATAAGCAGATTTGCAAAGTTATGGCAAAAGGGACTCTGATTTTGAGTCGAGATACGATTTGGCTTCTTGGTGCAGTTCTATGTCAAGTTTGGACATTCAGATTTGAAGAAAAATGTAAATGTTAGCAAGTTGGTGTGAATAATGTTGTGCTAACAGTGGAGGCATTAGCAAATTATTTAAATGAAATGCTGAGGAGGATCTTAACGATCGTTGTTTTCATGATCTAAAAGAAACTGCATTGCAAAGTGATGTCACTGTAGATGGTTGTTCCATCCAGCAGATACAGGTATTTGATGAACTTGAATAACTTGAACTTAACATTAAAGACAGACAAAAGCAGGACATTATTCCTGACAGGATAATTAACTATTGGAACAGTTTGGAGTGGGTTGTGATGGGTCATGTCCATCACTGCCAGCACTGAAATTACGATGGCGTGCTTTTAATGAAAAAGCAAGATCTTGTTCATATAAGCATGAATTTAAAAGAAGTACACAACCTATGTTATGTTGGGCATTGGAAATAGCTGTTAGTAAGACAGCTTTTCCTCTATAACAGCAGGTGAATCACAGAATAAAGCCATGTCTTGTGTCTTCTACAAAAATTAGTTTAGTCATGCATGAATACTCAGCAAGGCTGTCAGGTAGGTTTTCAGCCTCTGCACAGCAGGTGGTTACATTTATTTGTTCAGCTTCAGATAAATTTTGCATAGAGGCCTTTTCCCTACAATACAGTTAAACTGTAGCCTAAAAGTTTACCTAAAAAGTTAGGGGTTTTGCACTTACAGTACCATTCGTAGATATGATTTATGGTTTGCTTTTTGACAGCGGTTTCAGTTCCTAGTTTAAAGCCAAAATCAACTGAAACATAGTAGTTTTTGTCTCTAATCTACATACTGATGTACTTAATGCTTTGTATTGTAAAAGAACATATTAAAATTGAATTAGTAGGTATTTTAGTGTAAAGCACTCAGGAAAACAACTGATGTATATGGAAAGTAAAACTTTTAGAAATAATACAACTTTTATAAATAATGCTGTATGTCTTTCTGTACGACAGCTTTGCCTATCATGCCGTGAGCGTGGGGGAAATTTATTTGACATATTGATTAGGATTGTGAATATGAGATTGAAAAAGGCACACAACTCCTGCTTTCAGTGCAGTTTAATAATTTCTTAAGCAGCAGCTATGTATGATGTGCCAAGTCCTTGTAAATGCTTATGAGCTCTTGTTTAAGGGAGTTTCTGGTCTGGGAGGAGGACAGGAGGAAAATCCTCCTACTGTTAAGCAGTTCTTATGAATGGGGAGGTATATATGTTCCTTGGGAGCAGTGGGAGGTGGCTTTTGGTTTTTATTTGTTTTACTCTAGGGTTGGTAAGATTCTATCTGAGCCACCAAAACTGGATATAGTTGTTGCTTTCACTACTGGTATTTCAGCAAAGTTCCAGGGACTTTGCAGGTGCCTCACACTTGAGACTGCTGATGTGCTGTCTTGTTGTTTCACTCCTCCTTCACATGTTGAGTTTAGTTTTGCACTTCAACTCTTTAATGCAATATCTGATATTTTGTTTAGCTTGACTGCTGTCTAACATTTTTAGGGTCATCATTTTTGGTCAGGACCACTAGGTCCTGTGGCAGTAGAAAGAATGATATGCACATGCAGATGAGAAGTCTCTGGAGCAGGCTTGGAAAGATTACAGGGATTACATGTTGATTGGAATAAGACAGTGGTTCTTTTTGTGTTCTGTTGCAAACAGCACCCATTTTTATCTTAAAAAAAAAAAACACAACNAAAAAAACAAACCAAAACCAAACAACAAAAAAAAAACCCAACCAAAAGGCTGGAAATGGCTGGTCTGTATTTCTCTTAGCCCACAACAGTGACTTGGTGACTCAGCATGATGCCACCACGCTGATGCAAGATGTTTCTGCCATTTTAGAATGCAGAAACCCTTATTCTGATTAAGAACAACCCAGAATGTAACTCGGATGTTACTGATTCCTCTTCTGCTCAGTGCTAAATTTTACTGCTATTATTTACGCTAGTGTTTGAGTCCTTTCCCCTAGGGGACCTAAAATGACAGTAACAATATCAGACTAAGAAAACATCATTTGATGTCATGATTAGCAATTATGTCTTTTGTCATACAAATGAAACCCTTATATTAACTGAAATATACTTTTATAGTCCATATGACAGGAAACTTTTAAAACAGGAGTAAGGATTGGATAAACATTCACCCTTCCTTCCCAGGAGCTTGAAAGGTAGATGAAGGGTAATAGTTTCCCTCTTCGCAGTGTCTGGGAGATGACCAGAGAAATGAAGTTATTCCTCTTCCCAGGTGTGGGATAAAACTGCAGGGAAAGATGTTATATTCTAAAATCCATAATAATAGGAAGGATAGCAGGTGGGAGATAAACAATGGAAGAAATTATTTTACAATTTATTATTGTTATTTGCAGTTATAATGCTATTATATGTGGCTGCCTGTAGACAAAACAATGCTACTGGGCATCAATTCACAGTCAGCTTGCTTCCTCTCTTATTTTCTCTTGCCCATGAATTCCTTAGTCATATTTCACATTTAAATCAGTGGAAGTTACTGCTCCTTGGGGTGAGGAAGGATCTCATGATGTGGCCTGTTGGATTAAATGAAGTTGTACGTTCTATGTTTTTTGCCACTTCTATGGAAATCGTCCATATTAAGTGAATCCTCAGACTTTCAACACTCATACTTTTCTGCATGCTTGATGATGATGGCAGATTCAAAATTGCTTCTAATAAACTCGCTACAATGCCCAAAATAAATAAGAGCAAGCACCTTGCCATTTTCCACTGGTTTACTATGCAAATGTTCTTATCCCCTTCATTCAGGTTTCTGCCTTGGGGATTACGTGTTGTGCCTTCTGGAGGCCCTTTAAATTTAATTAGTTCTCTTGTGTAGGCCAAACCACTGATGGCTTGATGCTGCTGGTTAATAAGCTTTGATCAAAGTTATTTAAAAAAAAGGTGCCTATTATAACAGCACCCGACTGTGCTGTGCAGTTAAAGTTCCATCTGGGAAGGCTTCTCTTTTAAAGCCTATTTTAAGGAGTTTTAGAACTTGGCCATTTTAATTGACTTCAGGCTTAGATTATTATTTTATTTTTTTGTCAAGTTATAATTGGAAATGGTTCATCCCAAGGAATAATCTCATTTCCCTTAAAGCTATAGATACCTTTTTTTTTTCCTGAAACTTGATATTGATTCCCCTTTTATT
>VZSZ01008263.1:184105-207685 GCA_013398815.1 Ibidorhyncha struthersii
TTTTAAAAATCCTGTTGTGAATATTGGACTAAGAAGGATTAGTAAGCTATTACTTTAAAATATGACTATGAAAATTATCAAAACTGCTTATACCTCTGCATACACACCTTTTATTGTACGTGCCTCAGCATATAAAGTGACGTAGCTGAATGTGGTTGCCTCTAAATGAGTCAGTATGTATTCAGTGAATTGATACAATAATGATGATATAATCATAATGGATTTATGCTTTGGTAACACTGTCGCAGATTACTAAATTTGGTGATTGATCAAAAAAGTAGAGTACCTAATGACCACACTGCAAGCTAGGTGAAACAGCATTGACTAATATAAAATTTAAAAATGTTTGTTGGTGTATTATTCCCATATTACTAAATGTTGCATATGAAGGAACTTTATTTCCTTGGTGAGCTGTAAAATTTTTTGAAGTGTAATTAAATCTCTGCTTAGATCATCAAATTAACTGTCTTTATCACATTTAAGCTAAGTTGTAAGATTTGGATTTTAGAATCATTTCTAGTCCAAGGTGGAAATTGCAAGCTTAATACACTTCCATGAATACTGGGTGTTTTTTTCCTCTGCTTAAAAACAGAGGTAATTTAAACAGTTCAGCAATGTAAATTTTGAACAGAGGTGGAATTAATATTTTTTTGGGGGGGTTCAATATATCCATGCAAAGAGGAAAAACAACATAAAGTTCCAGTCATTCAAAAAAAAATCAAAATCAGATCCATTAACAAAGCAGTGCCTTTATAAATTTTATCCTCTTCTGTGGATAAAGAGGTTTTTCCCCTAAGGAAGCAAACTGTCTGTATGTTTGTACCCGGCTTGCTGGAGTTCTGATGTTTCCTCTACTTCTCTCCAAAATGTGTTGTACTTTGCTATGGCTTGAGAGCCTGAACGTAGGAAGCAACATTAGGCAGAGATAACAAATCCTCACTGTATTTATGTGGAGTACCGACACGTTCCTATGGGACACATAAAGGAAATGTAGAGCCTCCTTCTGTTCTTGCTCATATTTCACACCAATTTGACATGTACCCAACAGGCTGTAATTAGAGCAGAGCGGACATAAATTCTGTGAGTCAAGGCACTTTTGCACTGAGCGTGCACATTCTGATACTTGTTTCCTTTGCAAAATCCTGTAACTTGACCATCTACAAGGCAGCACTAGTTCAGGGGGAGCCTTTGTTTTTTTGCTTCTTCATGAACTACAGAAGACCTATTTCAACACCCATTGCTTGAGAATGTAATTCATCAGTTGTGAAACTGTAACATTAGTGGTGCTGGAGTGGTGCCACAAACAGTCCTGCTCAGTTTCATCCTCCTGCAATAAATAGTTAAAGAACAACTGCTTATCAGGTAAATAGGAAACTTCTGCCAGTAGTCAATAACCTTCCTGGGGTAATCCCCATTCTAACACTTTTGTTTGTTCTTGTGCTTTTAAGTCACAGACTCTGTGTTATTTGTTTAGTAACCAGCAAAATGATCCTTTGGGGATCTGTTGTAATTAAAAGAATTAGCAATGATTATTCTTCTTATACCAAAATATGCTTTAATACATGTATTACGGATCATAGAAATTACTGAATGCAATGTACAGTGACAACAGTGCTTTATCTTCATTTATACAAACCTGCCAATGAAACCGCTCTATCACACAGTTTCATTATGAACTTCATGCCACATACCTGCTCTAAACAATTNTCAGTAAAAATTGTTTTACTTTATTGCAAGTGTTATGGTTTAACTGCTTTTAGTGTAGATATAGCCACATCTAATTTAATGGGAATTTTTAATTTAGTGTTCTGTTCACAACATTTATTATTATAGTTTTATTGCACATATTTAGAAAGCTGGGTGTTAGCTTTTGGTGTCTGGATGGTTTTATGTAGACGTGTAATTCAGAAAGGAAGAAAAGGCATCAAAAATGTTTAAGAATATTTCATATAATACTGAAAACTAATAAAACAATTCACATGCAAATAACACAATGCATTTGTATTCCCTTGCATCTTGGAAATGTGGATGTACTTTAGAAGAGTTGATCTTGGGTTTAGCAGTATCAGCTCTTTGAGAAGTATCCTTTCATCAAAGAGAAGTATTGGTTCTTGAGAAAAATGGTTCCTGCAGGGGTACTGATAGCAAGTTTCTATAATCCTGAACATTAGGATAAAAGCCTTTATCTTCAGCTATTGAATAAGCTGCATATCAGTGGCAACCAACAAAGCCCGGATAGTGCAGACTCTTGCAGACCAGAGTCATGTGTTCAATAAGCAGCACGTTCAAGCTAAGTTTGCTGGCATGACTTGAAACCTGTGGCTGTTGCACATTGTATAACAGCTCTTCTCACTTTAAGATTAATACTTTGCAGGTTATCTTTCTTAAACTTCACATTTCGTATGTGTTTTGTCATGGGTGGTAGTGACTCAAGTAATTAAAGGTTTCCATTGCTGTTTACCCACACTGATGATTTTTTTTTTTTTTTTTTTCATACAGTAACAAGCTTCCGCTTCTGAATTTTGAATGTTCCTTTCTGACAAAATGCTGGCAGGGCATTTACTCTGGCCACCTGTGTACCATTCACTGTAACAATTATCTTAATTACTTCCCAACTGTTTTACAATGTCTCATTTGAGCAAACAGCCTATCTTGATTAAAAGCTGGGTTGCTGAAGATTGCACTATAACCTTTGGTAGTTTCCTTGATTCCTTTTCCAGGTTAAAGCATGTATTCTTGTTTTTAAATTGAAATTTTCTCAATTAAACTTCACACTGTGAGTCTGGTAGGTCTCTGCTAGATTTAAGAGTTCGTTTCCCTGTCCGCATTTGCTTCCTGTAGCCCTTTTTTGTTTCTTCAAACCCAGTGAATACTAGATTGGAAACATGGTCTACATCTAAAGAAATGTCAAAGACTTCATGCTATATAAAATAAGAATAGAAAATTATTTTATTTGCTTTTAATTCTTTGAAAAACCTTTGATTAAGAAGAAGGAAATCCCTTTGCTCCGTGAGCCAGAAGTCGGGAATGTTATACTCCCCTAAACCTTTTGTGGTTGGGTGTGTTTCTCTCTCTCTCCCCTCTCCTCCCTTATTTTACTGGATATTTTTATTTATGTCCATCTCAAGTAATAGCTGCTGTCACAAAATCACTTCCCTATTTGTCCCTTTAACTTTTGTTCTTAAAATAGCACATAAATCAACCTAAAAGATACTGAGGGTGAGATGATAAAATTGTATTAGAAAAAAAAGTTGCTTTAATTAATAGAAACCCTAAATGATAGCTGTAATTGATACACAAATTCCACAGGAATCATTTGGCATGATGCCAGATTTCGTGTAAAGCAGTTTTTTGTTGAGCATCGTACTGTAAAGCAGAGAAGTTCCTTTTCATCTTTAGGGTGAAAAGCTTTCCTCCAGGACCCTTTTCCCTAATCTACATAACACTACATACATCCCATACACAAGTTGCATGTAGAATATTAAGCATTTGTAAAAGTTGGAAAGGAAAAAATGGCTTTAAAATAATTCTTCTGTAATTATTACTCCAGTTCCTATAGTGTGTCTCGCTATATTCTGCTTGGTTTTGAATATTAACCTGAGCTGGTTGGTTTATGCTCCTTTACCTGTAACAGGCCAAATCATCTCCTAAAGAAGCTGTCCGTTACAAAGCCTGCGTTCAAGCGAATCAAACCTTAAGTGACACGCTCTGAAAGACAGCTGACTCACATGTGACCTGATGGTGCAGAGACAATTTCAAAGCTGGAACTGTCAGCAGCACGTTACTAGTTTTTCGACTCACTGTATAAATTGGGACAAAAGATACAATGCCAAATCAAAAGTGTCGTAAACTCTGTCTTTTGCTGTTTTTAACTGGGTGGAGATTAGAACCCAACATATCTGAAGCAGAGAGATGATGTATTTCCTCATGCTTACAAAGGCCTCATTTTATTTACATAGTTGTTTATACCTTTGATTTAGTTAACTCTGGCATGACACATATAATGTGACAACTGCTAACCCTCTGTAAAGAGCAAAGTGGGAATTCTTGAGGTTCAGAGCTTTACGTATATACGGGGAGACAGGTGCAAAACCCACTCTCTAGTATTTTGCAGTATATGTTCAAGAACAGGATCATTTTTACTCTAGTTAGTAGCTTAAATCTCTACCTGAAAGCTGTATGTTCAAGTAAAATGGGTCTGTGCATCCTGAATATGACTCCCCTGTCTTAGAAGCTAAAGATCTAATTTTTCTTTAAAAAGGGTAGATTTAAATAAAAGCAGGGTCAGAGATGGATTAGTCTTTCTTCACTTTTCATCCCCAGTTCACAAGTCTTTACCTAGTGACAGCTTTTCCTGTGAAACAGTAGTTAGTAGGTGTGATCTCGGTCACCTGGGACTAATCATCATACTGAAATCACACGGCTTGCTTTTGTATTGTTCACAAATTTAAACCTAGTAATTCACCTTTCCCAAGAAGGAATCCCTGTAGTCAAGCTGCTAACCTTTTCTTCCCTTGTAGCTTGTGAAAATGTAATTAATAGCTCATTTGTAACTCACTACCAATTCTGTCAGGGTGTAAAAAGACGCACTATTACTTTTCTCATACAAACAAAATTTGGATGTTCAGTGAGCCGCTCGATACCCATTCTTCTAGAAATTTGTGCATACATTTGGATAGCTAAATATAAATTAAAAAGGATGCCTGTTTTTAACTGTCTTTTCTTAAGGAATGCGGATTAATATGTAGGACTTAGCCCTTTTTGGATACAACTGATATCTACACAATGTTTACATGTGCCAGTATTTTGGAATATATTAAAGAGATAATAAAAATTAAAAATTTCCAGTTATTCCATAATAGTATTTCTTAGCCTCTCTTAAGCAAGTAACTGCCTCAATCGTTTGAAAAACACAACCAAAACAAATTAGTCTGCAGTATTGATGTCCGTGGCAGAAAACCAGTTTACTGTGCTGATTTCAAATGCCTCCCACTTCACTTGCAGGATATTGCTTTGTTTAGTTTGAGGGGAGTGTTTATTTTTTATTTAGTAAAAATATTAAACTTTCTTAGCACAAAAGCAAATAAGCACCTCATTGGGAACTGTGCTGATAGCTAATAATCTTGTTTCAAAAATGACCAAAGTGACTTCCATGATTTCATTAATTAATCAGTCAATAGCTTGGAAAGTTATTGCATGCAACCAATTCAAGCAAGAACAAAAATCTCAATTCTATTATGCTGAAACTTCTGCAGAGCAGGCTGTTGTGTTCAGCTTTGGCCATCTTCAGAAAACAGTACGTCCTGAGCAGGGAGAACAGTAAATGTGAGTTGGGGAGGAGGTACTGAGTGGAAAAATGTAGAATGCAGGAAAATAAAGGGAGACTAAACTTAATATAAAGCTGTATTTAATGCCAGTGTTTTATGTTGGTTTATTCCTCAGGTCTGAGGTCTGTAGATTACTAGAGAAAACTGCTGATACTGCACAAATCCCTGTTACATGTGCTTTTGACAGTAAAATACTGGCTCGTTTCCACCACCACCACATTCTTGCAAATCAGAGGAGCATTTTGTGTTATTTTTGTACCTGCCGCCACATTCGTTTCTTTTCCTCATCCTTCTCTCACCATACATCTTATTTTGCCTACAGCTTGTCATTAGTTAACCCGTTTATGGCAGGAAATTAATTTTTGTCTCTGTAAGGGACCTGTTTGTTTCAAATGGAGAAATAAACTCAACTTGTAGGAGAACACCTCCCAGCAGTGCCTTGTATGCTGAATCCCAGCTCTGCTCCGGCAGCTGAGACTTTGGATCTCCCAGGTCTGTTTACCTGGCTAAACTATTGTTTCTGCTCATACAGTGCCGTCCCTGGATTTCCATCTGCTGATCCTGCAAACTGCAACTGTCTCCAACTCAATAAGGCACAAACAGTGCTTGTTTGGGATTAGCCATACTGTGAGCTGCTGTCTCGGTCAGGAAAAAATAGCTCTTTATAGCCACGAGTTGGATTCTCACAAGGATACTCATTACTTAGGTTCCTGGGAGAGAAGGGTCAGGTCATGAGTATCTGATTGCCAGCAATTTCCTTAAGACCTTTCCTGGGAAACACATGAGGCAGGCAATCAGAAGGCTTTGGAGTAGGAGTTGAGAAACACTATGTGAAACAGAGTGGTTAACCTCTTTGTAACCTCCAGGAATTCTTGCATAAGGGTGATGCTGGCATTCTGGCTTTCTCTGTTGCTTAAGGTTATTTTAACTTTGTTCCACCATCTCCATGTTGTGTGAACACACCTCTTGCTGAAGACTTTAAAGTAATTTAAAAGGAAATATGGAAAAAATAAATGTAAAATAAAGCTGTTGTCTACTCCCTACTCGATAGTTTACTTCATTACACCTCAACAAATATTAACTTCTTTAGTTACGCATAAAACTTGGTGTGTTTTAGGAAAGGTATCATTAACTAAATGGCTTACTAGTGGCTCATCACTCCTGCAGAAAGCATCAAAACATTTTACATGCAGTCTTTAAACTCAAATAAGACTTTCAGACTTTTGATGAAGGTGAAAGCTTCGTTGC
This sequence comes from Ibidorhyncha struthersii, assembly GCA_013398815.1. NCBI lineage: Eukaryota > Metazoa > Chordata > Aves > Charadriiformes > Charadriidae > Ibidorhyncha > Ibidorhyncha struthersii. Next base: position 190,681 of record VZSZ01008263.1, read on the forward strand.
TCTTTCATTTTTGTTTAAGAGGTGAAGAGAGAAAGCACATTATAGAAACACTTTCTCACTTTCCTGAAATTGCTCCACGGCCCAGGAGACATGGAAGGAATATGTCTCACAGCAAAAGGGAGAAGATTTGGGACACGTCTCTGAGAAGTGAGACACTGGCATCTTGCATCGTTGATCAGTGTATGAGGGTAAATGAAGCAGATAGGAAAATGTATGCCCTCATATTTGAAACAGCATACATGGAATACATGATGTGACAGGGAATCTAACCGCAAGATTGTGTGCGGTAAGGAGGAGCATTCAAAGGGGAGAACCCCACAGCCGCCTTTGGAGAATCTCACGGAAATACTGTCTTTCCAAGGCAGTTGCATTTTGTGAACCACTGGGTGTCCTTTGTAAATTAAGGTACTCTGTTCTTGGCTTCCAATGACTCCTGCTTTCTGAATGTGAAAATTTTGCAGCATTTTTTCTTGGGTTCTCCAGAAACACTGCACTGGTAAGGGAAAGGAAAAAAAAAAAATGGATGTACAATGTGAACAGGACACTTGGTAGTGAATAGTTTTCTTGGCCAATTTGTTTTAAAAAAAAAATCCCTCAAAATCTGCAAAACAGAACTGTGTGTAGGTCTGCAACGTGTTTTTTTTTACCTGACTGCTTTTCTCGGCGTGGAGTTGTGATGCAGCATATAGCAGTTCATTTTCTGTTTAGAGGTAGGGCTAAACAAGGCTTAGCAAGAAGGGCTTTAGTTTGACAAAAATCACCCGCCTCCCCGTTGGCTGTGCAACATCACTTATATTAATTGCTTGGCATCAGCATCCACAGCTGGTTCAAACACTGCTCCTTGGTTCAGGTTAGCATTAAGAGCGTTTAGTTCATTACTTGCTCCTTGGCAAAGGTCTGTCACTTACTCACAGTTTGCTTTAACTGAGACTGATTGTAGGCTGCCTGAAGACTCGGTTCCCTGATTTCCCCACTTGACAACGGCAAATCTGAGTCATAATTCCCAGTGCTCACTTGTTTTAAACCACATAGCGAGGTGCGCTTAATAAACCTCCCTACAAAACACTGCCGCTTGTTCGTGCGGCTGCTCGCTGAGAAATCATCCTTTACGCAGGAGGTTACAGACACGTAGATACTTGTCCTCCAGTTGAAGCTGCTGAATTATATCTGATTTTATTTCAGTTCTGTTCAGCAAAAAGGTCGACTCCACCAACCATGATCTTAAAAAGGAAATTCTCACTGGCATAGCTTAGTCCTTTTCCTGGAAAGAAATTTATACTGTTGTGAGTTTTCATGGGGATACAACACCCAACTTAACTGCCAACATTAGGACTCTGGTTGAATTATTAGAGCCAGATGCTCAAAGTAACTGGGTGGTGATTTATTACTGACTTATATCAGTTAGGACTCTTGTCTTGCGTGTGTTAGAGTAGCACATAAGAATTAAGTGTTGGATTTTCAGGAATATTGCTGAAGTGGCCAGTTGCTTTATTGCCAAGCAACGTGGGTACGCAGCCACGGGGGACAAAGGCGGTATAACGTGTGCCTCACGAGCAGAGGAGGAACAGCACTGAAGAATATCCTCCGTGCAAGGAAGTCAAAAGATTTCGTGGTAGATAGAGGAGAAAGGAGAAAAAAGTGTGAATGATCAATTTTTAAGAAAATGGCACAGGAACAGAAGTGACTTTACTGCTGATCTAATGGAATGCCTTTGCCTTTTGATTTAATGGTAGGGGAAGCGTGATGGTAAGTTAGGCAAATGTCTGCTTAGCTTTTTGATAATTATGGCAGTTGAAAACCAATCATTTTCGACAAGTATAGCTACAGTTGCTTTTTTATAGGACTGTTTGGTAGATAAGACTTTGAGCCTGTGTAGAAAGCTGAACTGATACTTAGTGACAGAGCAGCTCCACTTCTGGCATTGAATTACAGAGATGAAAAACTTGGGAATTTTTGGATGGATGTAAAATGCAGATGCACCTTGAGATTAAATTTTCGATCACTACACTGTGCTGTCATTCATTTTCATATGATGTGCCCTATTTTTATTTTACTTTGCTGTTTTTTATGCCCCCCTGTTTAAAACCGTAGCATTAACCAGTGAAATTTAGGAATATGTTCTGGCAAGCGTTTGTAAGCTCTGAGAATATTAACAAATCACTAAACAAGCACAAGTTGCCATCAAGATACAGAAGAAAATTAAACACACAACCTCTCTGGGTGCCCCGGAGGGAAGAGCCCCTCTTGTACCCTTAGCTTCTCATATAAGCGTGTTTTATCTTTTCATCAAAGTGGGGAACAGAGAGCTGTTTTCTTTCTGGAATTTCTAGTTTGTATTTCCAAGAAACAGTCGAGGCTTATAGCTTTTTGGGAGTCGTAAAACGTGCTTCTGGCCACCAAGGACTTGATAAAGGTTTTTGGCACTTAACAACATGAATGCATCTGTCTTTTCCCTGTGATCGGAGATGGAGGCGGGTTATAAATGATGGAAACGTGATCTTCGATTTCCCACCTGCCTGCACCTAAATTGATTTTATTGAGAAAGCAAGGAAAGGTGTTGCACAGCTGACCATTAGGCTGAGCAGCTGACCCCACTTACTGCCGGCTGATGACACTGACTACATCAGACCAAGGGTAAAATCGGATCTTTACCATGAGTCCTGTCGTGTCAGGAGTCTCTTGCCTGTGAAACAGGGCAGGAATTAGAAGATCCTCACTGGAGAATTTTTAAGGGCTATGAGTGCTTTCAAGCTATCCTTAAGATACTTGGACCTAGAGACTGATGTCAGTCATTTTCAAAAAGCATCAGCAAGGTCAAAACCGTGATTACCCTTTCGTTTGTGCACTTATGTGAACGAATTATATTACTTTCCAGGCTATTGAACTGCTTACTGATGGTTTATTCTTTACTTGGTTATAATACTTGGTTCAGGGACTGCCTGGTGAAAAAAAACTTCTCTCTAGGCACGCAAACATCAAAAAGCTGTTTAAATGTCTGAGAACTTTCTGATTAGCTTTGTAGCATAATTAAATTTTGATAATCTAGAAAAATAATAGTTGGAAAATCATATGTTACTTTGGGAACAAGCATCATTCCCGCTGTATCCTGAATGAAGGAGAGTCTTGTCCACTTCATGCTGGACCTTTCAGGAGTCATTAAGCTTTGGAGAACTAAGGAGAGGAGCTGATTTATTGATTCCCTGCTTATCCCCCGAGACAGGATAACTAGGGATAGATGAAATAGAGTCATCCCACTGTAGGCAGTATATTGTCCTTCACCATGTGCATTGCTTGTGAGTTTTGGCTGCTGTCTGGGGGATTGAAGTTACTCTTATGTACAGAGAAAGGCCAACTCTGTGAATGTTCCTCTGTTCTTTGAAGTGGCATAGACACTGAAGAGCTGTACTGAGTGGCCAGATAAACAGGCACTTTCAGGAGATGTTTGTATTTTACGGCTAAAATACATTAAATAGTTCTCTAAAGCTACAGCCCTAGTAAGGTTTTGTCTCTGACAATTCTACTAAGGAGAATTTTCTCTGCATGGACAATGCATAGGTGCCTTATAATAACTCTCTGGTAAATTCCCCCTGGGCGGGAGACTGTCAGCAAGTCACTGTTTAGCTGGAAGGAAAGGAGTGGGCACAGGGAGAGCGCATCGTTGGGGGGAGATGTGCCTTAGCAAGGCAAGGGGAGAGCCCACAGGTCCTGTCTTCTGGTGGGAGAGACAGTAATAAATTTGAGGTAAATATAAGGCATTTTGCAGCTTTTACGAGAGTGAAGGAAGGAACCATCCCTGTTTTGCTCTGTGCTGCTCCACCTTCCTGCAGCAAGGGGTAGTAGGAGTAAAGGAGAGATCAAGTTGCTGGTTTTTGATGGGGTTTTGTGTTGGTTTTTTTTTTTTTCAAAATGGGTTGTCAGACAGGAAAAAGTGGCACCATTTTTGGCGAGCGCAAGCTATTTCCCACTTCATCCTCTCCTCTTTACTGTGACTTGCTAAAATACTGTAGTGCAGGAGAGAAGTGGAATCATATTTGTTAACCATAGCCACTGGTTCAGTCGGTCTTGACCCTTATCTCGGTGGCAGTGTATTAACCCTGACCTGTGCTATATATCTGTATCCTGTATCTGGGGTCAGAAACTAGAAACAAAAAACAAACCCTTCCTTCCAGCAGCCTGGAGCCTCGGAGTTGAACTTCCCGTGTCTCCTGATTATTCAAGATGGATCCGTGCTGCTGCTGGTGCTGTTCAGAAATACACCGACACTTCAGTTCGTGGCTGCGTCTTGGAATAAATCATCCCCTTGTTGCACATGGGTCTAAGGAACTTTAAAATCCTCATCTGGGAGAAAGCAGCACTTTGAACCGCTGAGCGCATGCAGTGATTTATGGTAGGAAAGANGAAAGATTCTGAACGCAGTTTCTGCTAAAGAGGGGTTTGCTTTATTTTCTTGGATAACAAGATCAACACAGTTCTTGTTATTAGTAAAAATACTTTTAGAGAAAATAACAGGTATATTTGTAGTAAAGACTACTGGGTCTAAATCGTGAAGTTACATAGCATTTCCCTTTTTATACCACCAAAACAAGGGGCTCTGACATAGCTGCCTCGATACGTGACCGTGCGGGCTAACAGCAGTCCAGGGACCAGCGAGCTGCTTGGCCTGGGAGCCCGTTGCAGCATCCGGGAACGTCCTCAAACTGGTCTGGCCACGCAACTCTCATTGACTTTTCCAAGGCTGGGAAAGATCTATTGTATCAAATGGTATTTCGTATTCTGGGATAAGTACGGTGTGTTAATGAGTTAAAACTGAATGTTTTACAGAATAGTCATGCTTTTTTCCTTGCTAATTCAGAGCTTGTGGGGAGAGGAAAGAGGAATCGGCTGTAAGCCCGTTTCTATAATTTAAAAAAAAAAAAAAGTACAAAATTACTATGTTCAGCTTTTACTAGAGAAAAAATGGTCAAGAAGGATTCCAGGTGTTTCTCAGGTAAGGATATTAATTAGCTGCCTTTTCAGGAAATATAATTTGAAATTATTGTGTTCATGCACTGCGTGCAGTTAGTCTTTTGCTTTGTTTTATGTATTTCACGAGCAAGCTATCCCAGAATAATACCCCGAATTCTCAATTGGTGTAATTCATTATAGTCCCATTAACTTCCAGAGAAGCTACTCTGGTTTATTCTGGCTCTGTTTCTGGCCAAAATGTTCAATTCTGAATATGTAATAAAAGTGTTAGTCATCTTAACAGCCGTTACTCACATTAGTATTTTGTGCCCAGTTCAGAATGTTTTAATGTGTTTTTTGTTGATCAACAAAGAGGGTGTTGTGCGCAGCAGGGTATACACGGGCAAAGATTAGATGTATCTTTCTCAGCTTTTGAACTTTATTCTGACATTTTTACTCTTCTGCATAGTATTCTCTTCCATGTGTAGTCTAATCAGAGCTGGTCTTCCTGGGAGGCATGCTGCCAAAATAACAGTCGGTACCAGCAACCATGGGACTGAGAGCAGCGCTGTGAAGACTTCCCTGCTTACACTTCAAAAGACAAGATTTTTTTTTTAATGTCTGATTTGGAACTCTGTGTGATTTTAATATATTTTTTTTAAGTCAGCTGTACCAGTATAGTAATGATTAATCTGTTGCAATAAAAGAAAATTGCAGGTTCTCAAACCTCTTTTTAGACAAGTATTATGGTGGTTAGAAACAATATCAGTTAAAGGCAAAAATTCCAGCATTAAATAATATCAACATTATTATTTCTAAGGATCAAGCTGTCAAATATAGTACTATTTAGGATAGCTGGAGTACTTATAAGATGTAGCCTGTAATGTGAGAAAATACGATACCAAGATTCTCTGTTGTACACTTCTTTCTTCCTTGGAAAGAGTAAAAAATCAAATGATACAGTATTTTCTGCTTATAGAACCTCGTTATGGCTTTCTGTCATCCCACACATCAGCCACTTAACCTAGTGACCTTATTCTGATTTTAAAGTTAGTGGACTTAATTCTGTAAGTCTCTGTGGCTTGAAACTCTTTTTTTTTTTTCTCTTGGTTCTTCAGAAAAGGTCATTATAAAATTGTGCATGCTTTGTAACATCTTCAGCAAGTGTTGCTGGAAATAACACACTACTGTTCTTTCTTTGAAGACATCATGTTTTTATCGTATTTCATCACCAGAATTTAGTACGCAGTTTATATCATAGTGATCATCCCTTCATATTCTCCCTGCAGCAAGGTGCCCGAGGAAAAACTCCTTTCTGTCTAAATCAGTCTGTTAAATTGCCTGCTGGTTCTAGCATGGTGATGGTTTTTTTTCTTAACTTCAAGGAGTGCATATGTCATTTATTCCAATTTCTTTAAAAGTGTAGGAGTGGGTTTTGGAACCATTAGTTAAGCAAAAGCTTTTAATCTGCCGTTGCCATTTGCTGAATTCACTTTTGGATGCCTTTGCGGTTCTCTTGTAAGATCAATGTTGCCATGCTGCCTTTTCCCCACCTCTTTTATTTCACAGGTGATCAAAGTTACATTTTCTTGCAGGTAGAATAGAATAGATGAAATAATTAGTCTCCGTACATTTCCTTGCACTTACATTGAATGATCTGCACACGTGTTTGTGCTTTTTTCCTGTGTAAAGGAGGTTCTTTTTGGCCCCTATCCTTCACTCAGCTTCTGGAGTGCTATTCTGATAAACTCAGTGTCTGTAGCTTAGGCTTCAACTGTGTTGTGGTGGGGAGGGGAGTGTGTATTTACATCCTATGTATTTAAATCCCATTTTCTCTAAGCTTTCTTTAGGTACAGGGAGACTGTATTGCTTTTCATAATGAAACCACCTTGCTGTTACAGTGGCTGTTGATTTGGAGGAATCTCAGGAAGTGTTTAAATCTCCACAAACCCTTAATAATTTAAATTAATTTTTGGTGGTAAAGGTGCATTAGATTTTCCCAGCATAACGAAATTACAAAATACATTAAATACAGAAAAGCATTTCCTTCTTCCATATAGATATTTTAAGCTTGCATGAAATATTAAGCAGCCATAAATTATCCCTATATATAGATTTCTTTTTTTCTTTTTTTTTTAGCATCACGGCATGTTGATGTAGGGGTGGAGGAATTGCATGAAGCTATGCCAGTCCAAGCTGTGTTCTGCCCTTAAGTAATTTCTCAGTCTGCTGCGCGCTGCGAAAGGCTAGTCTAAATATCAGAAAGGCTCAGTAGTAAGATTCTTTATCAGAAGAAACTAGTATTTTTCCTAGGCTTGAACACTTGTTTTGTGTTATCGAGTGGGTTTGGTGATTTAGGTAATCAAAAACCTGTCATTCCCATTTTAATAAAGAATTTGCGTGGTACCTCCTGGCCCTGGTGAGTCGCAGGGACACGGGCTGGGGAAGGATACATGGAACATTAGCACAGCTCAGGGCGTGATCCTGTTTTTTTTTACTGNTTTTCTTCCTGCAGAGTGGAGTTTTTACCATATGGAAAGACTATCCCAGAGTTAGTGGATCCCAGGGGAACAAAGCCAGTTCTGTATAATGAGTCTGGCTGTGACTCTTACCATCACACCACACAATTACTTCATCTTGCATCCTGGCTGTGCCTCTCTATTGTCTGATTAACTTGGGCCCAGGCTACTTGCCGCAGTCTTTTGCCATTGATTTTCGCCGTTACCCTTTGAAATTTCCCTGAATATCTTCCAGCTAGTCAATAGCAATGTGCTTCATAGGTGGTTTCATGATGTAGGTTAAAGCTTCTGAAGTTGAGCTCCTTTCTAGCTACATCTTCGGCTGTGGTCTGTCAGTGGTGACCCTTGCCTATGTGTCCAGCCCAGCCAGATCAGGAGAGCCCTGCAGATGTCCGGGGGCCTGATGAAGGAAAACAGCCCAGGTCAGAATGTAAACACAGCTCTTAAGTCCTATTGCAAGTTTTATGATCCATTCACAATGAATAATAAATGATGAATAAAAGTCAAAATTGTGCCATCCTTGTGTCTTGCAGACTGCATTGTGAGTGTTTAAAAGCATCTAAATAGAAGTTGTTATAGATTAAACCAGCCTCTTGGTTCTGACTGAGGCATGCTGATTGATAATTTTTTGTTCGTCGTGTATTAGTGTCTTGTACACGATCAGATTTCATGTTCATTGCTCAGTAAATGTTATAATAAATATTAATGTGTTGCTGCTCTCTAAGTACTTACGGAGATCTTTAAATTTCTTTAAATATATTCTCAGAATCTCTTAGAGTAACCAAAATTACCTGTAGCATTTTCCACAGCAAAATTATCCTGTGATGTTGATTGAAATTGTGCCCGTGCATCTGCCATAAAAACGTTAATGTCATGTCTGACTGAGACACATGCACCCTATGTTCATCGTTTCCGAATCCATTATAAAGACCTTAATGGTAGCTGTATATAAAGACAAGCTATAATGACATCTTAAATGCTGTCTTTAAATTCACAGCATGAAAAACCTTTTAGAAACACTGCACGAAAAAAGCAGGTAGCTAACAGCAATTTGTGGATAATATTCATGGTATGTCTTTTATTTAGCGGGGGGTTTATATTAATTTCAATAGAAATAAATGAGTCCAGAAAGCTAATGGTGTAAACAGAACTTTGTTCCTAGTGAATGACCTTTGAGACCTCAGGTCAGCTTGCTTGTTTCACAGCAAGCGTAAGAAAATGCACACCAGAGTTTGGAAGTGTATCAGATGGTTATACAAAATTTAAAAATATACAGTAGAAACATAAGATCTAAAGCATATTAAATTTGGGAGAAGAGTATATTCATACAAAAGGCACACTGTAAATATTCTAAAAATCCCTTCTGTAGCAAGGTTATTTGGAAAGGGCACGAGCTTGTCATGAAACGGTCTTTCAGAATGAAGGGATTCAGAATTTGTTATAATCCTGTCAAGGACCTTGTGTAGTCACTTTCTGGGCAATGACCTCCTTTTACTAGTCACCACAGTACACTCAGTCTCAAATTTTGCTAAAGGCAGAGAGAGGAAAGGGGAATAGATGGAAAAGAAGGCAGTACTAAATCTTATGGGCTTCACCCAAAATTTTTGATAATTTCACCGAATCACAGAGGATGCTGGAACAAAGTGTAGACTTTTCCGAGGACGTCTCCTGGAGTCACGTCTAACTTCCCAGTTTTTCACTTCAATATTCAAGACATTGAATACTTGGGGCAGGGGTTTACTCTTTAAATGGTTTACTTTGAATAAAAATAAAAATTTTTTAAAAACAAGCCAAAAAGCCCACAGTTTTGGTCCACAAGTGTCTACATTTCTATTCTTAATTACACAGCTTATAATATTGACATGACCTTTGATCCTGTCAGTAGTACTGGTTAATTGAATTAATTAGGCTTTATTCTTTCAAGTGTTCTCTATTGACATTGATTGGAAGATTATAATAACACTTTACAATCTTTCAGATGCTGAAGAATCATATTGGCCATCGAAGTGGCTCACTGGGCTGATAGATCCCATTTATTTGTGACTGAGCCTTGCTTGACAAAACTGGCCCTTTCCTCATGCCTGCCCACCCCAAGACTTACCATTTCATCGACAGAGGCTTTAGTGTCCCTGTCCTCTCCATCTTCTGGAGTCCCTGAGCACATGCATGTAATTGGTGTCTACAGGAATCACAATACCTCTTAGCTGCTCTGATGTTTACAGAGGTGCCTCTATCCTTTGGACCTGGCTTGTGTGGTCCTTTTCATTCCTCAGTGTCAAGGTGTTTTATAAAGTCAAGTAAACATTACTCGTGGTTTACACACAAGGAACCAAAGCACGGATATTCATCAAGGTCAGGGGTAGGATCAGGAGCAGATCCTGTGTCCCCTGAAGGCAGTGCAGGACCTTGCGCGTTGAATAACTTTGATCCTTAGAAAATTATTTGTAGTGTGGGATGCCAGAAGATTGAGGGGTTGGGAAAAAATGGTTAAACTTAACTTCTGCTTATAGATTCCAGAGGATTTTATCCATGCTTAGGTACCCAAGTCTTACTCAAATATCGGCAAGTAATAAATACTCCCTAGGAGAGCGATGAAATTAAATAATTTCACACTAACTACAAAACAGCCACCAGCAGTGGTGACCTTTAGTTACCACGACCATAGACAGAATTAAAATTGGGGAACTAGAGGTAAAAAGCACATTAGTAACTTTCTGAGTAAGTAGCCACCCTTGACTGCTTCCGATGCGATTGTTAGTGGTGTAGAACCAATGTATCAACTGAAGGACATGCTCCATTTCTTTTTTCACTCATTTAATGCTTTCTCAACATTTTTCCTTTGACGATGAAATTTTCAATCATTAGGCTCTATCCAGTTATTAATTATGTATGTTCACATGTAAGGACATTTTTAATGTAGCTATTTTGTGTTCCAAGGTTAAAAATGCGTACCTCACTGAAGGGACATAGTGCTTGCGTCACTAACTTTCAAAGTAAATGATTTTAAGGCTTGAAATCTGTCTTTTTGTCTCTCAAAGAAAACAGATAAGACCACATATTTATGTTGCTGTATAAATGATATAAGTAACAAAATAGCTTCTAATCTGAATGTAGTATTTGTTTAAACATTATTGCAGTTCCTTACTAATATATAGTGAAATACGGGCAGGCAAAGTTCCTGTTTAAATAGACTTTTATTTCAGATTTTTCCACCTGAAACATTTGCTCAACCTAAAGCAAAAATGTCTATAGCCCCAAAAATGGAATTTATAATATGATTGAAAAAAAATCTTAAGGCAGCTTAGAAGATACCCCACAATGAAGTTATGGTACAGGTTAGCTATTTGTCCGCTATAAAATGCCGTCATTATGAAAACGTACATTTCCCAGAGTTATTGCAGCCTGTGGCTTCCCTTGAGTTGTATTGATTTCCTCAGAATTTGTTTAACGGGGAAAGAAATCATTCTTGTGGCGTAAGAGTCTAAGCTCCAGCCATTTCAAAGCAGTATGGTGCAACTTCAGGGCACGGGGTAGGTTATGGCCTGAGTGCAGGTCACCTTGTTTTTTAAGGCTACCTTCAGTACACAGAGGCAGGTCTCTCTGGCCTCATGATCCCTGCAGGGTTCTTAGTGAATAAAATGTGTGTCAGGATGATGATCTTCTAAACCAGCTGGCTTTTATGTACCTTTCCAGGAGACAGACTAGATAATCTGAAGTTATTCAAGCACAAGGGCAACCCAGCACTTTATACAAAGAAATAAAAAATAAATGAAAAAAGTCAAAAGGCTTTATTGTTTACAGATCCTTTCAGTCACTGTTATGTATTTCACCATCCAAGAGATACTGACTTTGAGTGAAGAAGTTAGCATAGGCAAGGCTATAGTTCTCACAAATGCATTCCCAAGGGCTTTGAGACTTACTGTTAGTATTCATTCACAAGCCCTGTTTCAAAGTGCTCGTAAATAGCTATGCTACTTTATCTTCACTTTCTGAATAGCATTACAGGTGACCATTTTACATAAAGGTTAACAAAATAATCTCTTACTGATTTGAAATCGGTAAGTAATATAATTACCGTTATTCGAACTCTTCTTTAGGACTGATTTCAAATGTCAGGCTCCACATCCACACGGCCAGGGGTTAGCCATAATGATAAGCATTGTCTGACATACAGGGTAACCTTAGAGGTGATCCTTGGAAGCCCACCGCTGTCAGTGCCAGGGCCTGGATGAGCTGGGTGGACTTAGCAACATTAACTGTAGACACCAGAAAAATTTTCTGGAGCAAAAATGATGCCAGCTGGAATTCCAGGCATGAGGTATATGTTTTACATGCCTGGTGACAAATGACTTCGGGCTCCACTACCTCACACTGAATCGAAAGATCACAGCCCAGAAATTTTTTCCGCAGCTTTTCTTAGCTTCTTGTTTTTAATTCTTCCATCTGTCTGTTTTGTTGTTTTGTTTACTTGACCTGAATGCTGTTTCATGTCTCCTGGGGACGCTATTCAGAGGCCTCCTACCTCCACCCTGGGTGGTACAGATGATCCAAATAGGACATCAAGGGAGTCCAGAAAATGACTCCAGCAAACAGTCACACCCGGGACAGTGAGCTCATCTAAACCTTTTCAGACGACGACTTTTTAAACATTCTTGCCTGAACTCAGATGTGCTGGTGTGCTAGATGACAGCACGTCCAACCATGGTACCCAAAAATTAGCCTCATCGGGCAATATTAATACAGAGTTTCTAAAAGATTCGAGGGTCAGAGGTGGAAAAGGATTTCTAAAACTGTAGGTAATAAATCTGGACTTTCAGCGGATCGTTGAAAACATGGAGCATGCTGTTGCTGAGCAGCCTAACTCATCACCAAACAGCCTTTGGCAAGTCAAAAGCCACCACAGCATCTGAGTCGCCAGCGCTGCTGTTGCTTCTGTCAAGGACCCATAAAGAATGAAGCAGGGAAAGCAACTTCAATTGTTAGTAGGTTTCAGGTACCAAAATCGCAATCTCTTAGCTTTCACCGCTTCATAATGGAGCCGCTACCTGACCCATGTCAGGAAAGATCTGAGCGCATTATAAAGCTTTCTGTTTGTATCGTAAGGCAGGTACTAATTTTGGGGGGCTGGAGACACTGCGAATATATAGTATACAGCTGTACACTGTGAGGATTTTCAAGATCGCTGGGTTACTGATAAATCACAGCCTTTGGCAATGTTTATAATGAGTGACTTTCTTGGAATTATGGCATTACTGAAGTTTTTTGAGCAACACACATTATTATGGATTATTGAAAATTAATATCTCATCTGATGAAGTACATATGGTTCATTGAAATATCCCATATCAAAGTAATTTTAAAAGAGGGATTTCTATTAGAGATCATGGTTTTGATGATTAAAATTAATGAGCTCTTTCAGAGTCTCTGCAGATATTTGTAAAAACGCATTCTTTTTTTCCCCCTCTGATATTTTGATATATGAAAAAGGACTTTTTCATGCTTCCTGACCAAACTTATTATTTGCTTGTCAAATTTAGCCTGATTTTCTTTTGCCATCTAGTTTCAAGACAAAATGAACTGGTACCAGATCAGCACCTGAGTTATCTCCAATAAATAAGCATTGAGAAGGAAACCATACGTTAGCCAGACTTTTGTTATAACTTGACAAGTTTCCCTGCAGGTCTGAAATCAGCTTTTTTTTTTAATTAAAGAAAATAATTGTATTTTTAAAGCTTTTAACATAGGGTGACACCAGCAAAAGAACAGGCTTTGCAAATAGAAAAGTCTACATGTTGAGACTTAGGACGCTTGTCAGAAGTAATACAGTCTAGGAGGGTGAAATGTAAACTTCCTTACTGAACTGGACACAATTTATAAATTTTGTAGAGCTGGATCTAAACTTTTTGCTGGAGTTGTTTTAAAATGTGTCTTCATAAACACTTCCCATGGAGTTATTCTTTATAAAAATAAACGTTAATAACTAGCTGACAGAGAATTTATAGAACTGCAGTCTCAACTGCCTTTAGGCCCCAGGGGATTACAGTACAGTAAACCCAAATTTATACAAATAATGAAATATAAAGTAGAAAGGAACAAAGGGAATGGAGAATCGTTCTTACTGTTTTTTCCTAAAATTAAAATAGTGACATATTCCTGTTACTTTCACTGAAGCATATACATGAACTGTAAATACCAGTGTTTAATTTTGGATCTCTGAGTGATCTAAATGGATCTATTTCTTACGAAAAATGCTCGATTATGGCCAGAATGTGTATATACAGGATAACTTTAGCATAGGTGGAAGTGGTGTTTCCTAAATTGCCTGTCAAGAATGACTTAATCCTACTTTGCAGGAATTGCCTACATCAGTGAGACACATTCATTTCCATACCCATTCATTTAGGAGCCTCTCTACTGAGAATGTCAAAGAGATGCTAATTATTATCAGCTATGGTGATCCCTTAGGAATTAGGCTGAGATTGAGAAACCACGTAATTTCTGAAGTTACACTATAGGCAAGGATTAAAGTGATGAGTTCTGCTCCCTTTCTTTTTTGTTCTTTTGTGGCTTGAGGAGCAGCTGTCACAGGCGGTCCTGGTGCTCTGCAGGTGATCGTTTTGTGACCACTTTGTCCTCTTTCAGTCTAGTTTATCTGCTACCAGTGCTGTGCAAGGGCAGAAGCAGGAGAGGCAGTAATTGTGTGTGCAGCCTGGTTGTTTTGCAAAGAAACCACCCTAGAGAAAATGGCAAGATCCTTGAGGAAAGGACTGATTTTAAGTTAAATCATCTGCTTCATTAAAGAGTGACAGCAGAGCTTGGTAGTTCAGCTGAGTAAGTCTGTGGAGCAACACATGCTGCCTGGACTCAAGCACAATTCAGCCAGGGAATACTGTTCTGTTAACAGGAGGTCTCTGAGAGGAATTTAGGGGACCTATGATAGCATTAATATGTAAAAATCCAAACAAATTTTCATCAGTCCTTACTACTCTGACAAAAAAAGGATTCAGGTAAATTTTCATTCAGAACAGAAATTAAAATTGACAGACTTTTCTGCTACTGTTGATAAAACCCCCAGGATAGGAGAGATTTTAAATAAGGGCCAGTCCTTTTCTTGAGGATAAATGCCTGTATCCTTTATAAATCTTTCCTGTTCCATTCCAATCAAAAAATAAATAATGCATTTTTTTATAACTGCAAATTCTTTATTGTGAGCAATGCTGCTAAATATGTTTCGTTTGGTGGTACATGCCAGAAATGTGAATGTTCCTTGAATCCATTTGACATTGATGATTGGTTTTAAAATCATTATGTTATGTCCTGATAATTCAATGACATAAATCTGATAATGGTACAGTGTTCAAATATGTTTTCCTTTGCAGTGTTTCCTTTTCTGGGGTGACTGGTTAACGTAGCATCAATCCTGCGCATTATGAGCAGTGGGGCTAATCCCATGGGGTCTGTGGCTGTAGGACTATATTTGCAAAGGACACATCCCTTTCTAACGTAGCTCGGCATGAGGAATACAAACATTGAGAGATAAAAAAATATTTTATCAAGGGAAACAAATGATCAGTATTTCAGATAACAAAAAACATGTGATACACCTGAGGCTAGTTGCCAGTAGGGTAGGAATATAAGCAAATGAGAACACTGATGTGCTCTTTCAACTATCAGTAGCAAGGTCCAGGTTCTGCTTTTACCCGTATTGCATTAAAAGTCAGCAATGCAAAAGTCAGCAATTCGCAAAATACTGTTCAAGTAAGTGGTTTTAATCTGGATCTACGTAGGACAGTTTGGCTTAGTGTAGCAGCTCTACCAGATGTTTTGGATGATAGGAATGAACTTAATAGAAGTGTTCAAGTTTGGGGTTCCTTTGTTACATTTTAAATCTGTGCTATACAAGGTGAAGGGAAGTGAAGTTACGTCTGTGACTGTGTTTCCTATACATAAAATCTCATGAACTACTACTTTTCTTCTTGCTTGCAGTACACTTTTCAGGATTTCGGACGTAGAGAGTATGTGTTCTATCTGTGTGAAGTTAGGTCATAGTAGGGAAACAGATTGCTCAAATTTGGAATGTTTCAACTCATTTTTTGTTTGCTTTGCTCCCTGTATATTTTTTATGGCAAAGCTAAGCTTTTAGTACTGGTTTTAGTCCTTTATTGAGAATAGAGCTTGTACTGAGAGGAGCTGAATTCTGTTTTCTCAGTGAGTACAGCACTGTCATTACTAATTAGACAAGTCAAAGCTGTAGAATTTTCATTACAAGGGATGATATGCAGAGAATGAAGGTGGGCAGTGTTTTTTTTCAGACTGAAAAGTTAATATTATAGATTAGAAGGTATTTCTTTTTAAGTAATTGACTGCTGTATATCAAAGTAATGCAAAACTCCATATTAAAATATAGCTGGACTGCCTATCTTTAACCAAGTTATGGAAACTAATTTTAAAATTCGTGTAGTTTTGAGAGATCATGGTGCTATGTTAGTACACTGAACATTGCCAGGATCTAACCCTGATGCTGGCAGTTGAGCGAAGCTGTCTGCCCCCTTTCATTGCTAGCACATTCCCTGCAGTGATTTTGCTCTCTACCAGCTCAACCCAGTGGTTTCCCAGGCAGAGTCCGGCTGGCCAGAGACTGCTCCCAGCAGAAAGGGCTTGGAAGAGGCAGTGCTGTTCTGCGTGGTGATGGAAGGTGTTGTGTACCACATGTCTTAAGAATGGGTCCTGGCATTTTTCTGTATTAGAGTAAAAACATCGTCCGTTTCCAGGCCCCCAGTGTTAAGAGACAGTATTGATTTAATTTCATCCCGACTCTTTCAAACCAGTGAAAGCTATTTTTAGTTTTCAGTCTAAATTATCCTCTAGAATATCCTTTCTTATTTGAAAACTCCCTCTGCACACCAAATAATATCGTTCTTCAAAACAAACAACAAAAAAGTATATCAGGATTTTTTACTTAAAGTCTTTAATATTCTTAGTGCAAATATTCTTTTAGTACCTGAACTATGATTCCCTTTCTTGCTCTCTTATCAGTCTTGTTTCTTGCAGTTATTCACCTGCAGAAGGTATGTTATCTATTGGGAACATTTCCTTTTCTTGATCAACATTTGTTGTTTTAGGTGGTTTAATTAACTGGCTTTCATCAAGCAATACTCTTGTCTGTAATTAAATTGGTCCTGTTCTTCTCAAAGGTACAACAGTCATTCATATTCTATTACATAATATCAAAGTAAGAAATTTAATTTCACGAGAAGTCAAGGAATTTTACACTGTTGAAACGGTGATGAAATTTAGACAAAAAAGGTTTTCAGAATGAAAAACTAGGTTTATGTTCAAGACTGTCTCTCATTTTTCCAAATGATTTTGTGTCCAGCAATGAATAATACTTTGCTGAAGCTTTCTTTGGCTTTTAGTCAAGTACTGTAAATGAATTCATTAATGGGAATTATTTTTGGGCAACAGTAGAGGGTGTGTGTTTAAAGTCTTATGGTGATGCATGATAATTTGAGCTTCAAGTCTATGACATCTTTTCATTAGAA
>VZSZ01008263.1:207703-230541 GCA_013398815.1 Ibidorhyncha struthersii
ACCAGAAGAGGTATTTTGGCTTAACAGAAACAAACAAAGAAAACAAAAAAACCCAAGCCTATAGTAATCAACCGTTATCTATGAGCCAGTCAACTGCTGTTCATCAGATTGCATTCTAGGCTGTCTGAATAAGAAACCTTCTTCTCAACATTACTAAAAGAAAAATTCTCACAATAGAAATTGTGAACTTTATTGCAGAGGTTTACTTGAATCATTCAGGTCAGTTTTTTTTATTCTGCTTGGTTTTAATAGGTCATAAGAGCAAAATTTGTTTTCATGGGAAAGATTAGATTGAGATGTTTAGCAAAAAAATGAGACCCTTTCCCAGCCTGAAGTTAGCACAAACGCAATCTGTTGCCAAGAGGAACATTTCTCTTCCATTTTTCTTGCTCGAGCACCAGTGGCACTGTTGTAGAAGACAAACAGGATTTGTATCTAAACAGTAAACAATGCTGAGCATGAGGGCCATGAGCACCACTGGATATTATACAAGTCAAATGCACAGTCATTATTTATTTAACATCAGCATTATGCAGGGTTTGTAAATGTAGCTAACCTCTGGATCTACTTTTTGGCAAAAACAGGGAGTGTGTTACGAGAACAGCAACAAGGAGAGATAAGAGCTACGATAGTGAAACTATTCAAGTTTGTTTGGTTCTTGACAATAAACTATTTTATGTGTATTAATTAAGAAGGACTTGACTTTAGAAAGTGATGTTGGAATATGTAAAATAGTATCAGTGTAAATGTTAGTTATACTAACCGGAACATGCTGCCAGTAAATTATAACAATCATGAACATATTTTCAACCGTCAGCACTGGAAAAGTAAGCGTAGCCAATTAAAGTTTAGTGTGAAGAATTAGACTGTAATTTAACCCTTTTCAGCATTTATTATAGGTGATGTATCTTGTCTGTACTGGACTTTGAAACTCGTTAATGGGCTTGTGCCTTGGAAACACATCAGCTAATACCTGTTGTCACTGTACAAAGATCTGTAGGTCTGTGATGTAGTATAGTGCCTGCTGGTAAAAGCTAAGAGGTTCTGATGTTTAAGCATATGCTTCATTATAGGCAGTGGTTGCACTGGCTCTCGGGAGCTTCTATTTATGTGTTTAATTTAGCAGTGTTCTTGGTCAAAAACACGTTTTTTTGAGAAACTGTGAAAATGTTACTTGTGGGTTGCATATTTTCTTCCTGTTTCATTTACAGTAGATGAGTATAACAACCGTGAAAGGAATGAAGAAATAGGACCCATTATTTAATTTCTGTGAAAACCTTCAGTATTGAATCTCAAATTATGGTGTCTTTCATCCATGTGAAGATTAAACCTTCCTAAAACACACAGAAAGTAATAATCGGGGAAGTTACCATAATAACATCAGCCTCAGTCACCACATTATTATTTAATATATTTCAGTCGAAATGTGCTGTTCTGGATATCATTATCTTGAAAATTCAAAGTAATTGAAGATTTTATTTTTAAAGCAGACATACCAAGTAAAAGCATGCTACAGGATGTTGATAGCTCGAATAAAAATGTCTACATATCTTCTGAGTGCATTAATAGCAAGGGAAGGGAGGGATTTAACTTAAGGAAGTGTCCAGTTGTCTTGACATTTGAGCTTTAAGCAGATAACTGTCAAGGCAGAGACAAAGCAGAGTATAGATAATCCATCTTTTATGAATTTACATGATAATATAAATGTGAACCAGGTGTGAAATCGTAGTTTATGCAGTAATGATGGAAACTAAAATTGTAGGTAAATGAACCTGGACAGAGCCTACTTTACTTACCTTCAGCAGAGGAGTCAGTGTAAACCTAGACAGGTTATCCAGTTTTGGGTTGTGAGGTGTTAGGAATTCTCCCTGTTTTCCTTTCGGACTGCAGCTATGCTTTTGTCACTTTGAGATGTTTAGTATGTAGCAGGGACACCTGTTCCAGAGGCAGAGCAGTAAGCTGGTGTTACCACTTTTTATGCATGGGTATGCTCCAGATAGATTATTTCTTGCCTCACTGAACAGACGTCAGGCTGTCCATCAGTCTTTCTGCCTGTTGTCTTCAGAGAGTCTCCAGCAGAACCTGTAAGGATTTATTGCCTGGAGGTCCATGGTAGCAGAATGACTAGTTCATTACAAAATACAGTGCTTGATCACAGCAATAAGCTTCTCTCAAGAGTTTATCCTAATGAATATTGAAGATTATTTAATTCTTTTTTGTTCTGGGTGTGTATTTCTGTCCGTACTGCAGACCAAGAGCTGGAACAAAGCCATGCAGTAGGCAGAACAGTCAAGCTCCTTTCCCTGTGCCACGTGCACATCTTTCTCAATTACTCCGTAGGTGGCAAAGACTGACTTCAGGTAGGTGGAACTGGCTACCCCTCTAGTTGTTGTAGAGTCTACAAGGAGGAATGAGGAGACCATCAGTATATTTCTGGTTTATAACTGCCCATCTTTCTCTCCACTGACTACAAAGAGATGTCGAGGGATGCTTATCTTTCTAGTTTAAATTTGGTCTTTTTGAATTTCCCTTTAGGTCATCTGCTTGTTTTGACACCAACTGCTGTCAAATCTGAGCCCATCTTAACGGTATAGAGACTTAATAAACAAAAAATAGTTTAAGCATTGTCTTGTAATACTTCATATTCAAGTTCTTTTCAACTTTGGTCTTTTTCCTTTTGGCAGCATCAGAACAAAGGGATTCCCTTCTGTGTAGCCCAGATGTCATTGATACCGCTCCAAGAAGAAAGCGAAGACAAAGGACAGCAATGCCTGCTGGGACGGGAGCTAAGATGGCTGCTTATGAGACAGAACTGCCAGCTGAGGAAAAGTAAGCAGTTTGCAAATGTATTTAGATGTTTTTCTATCTACAGATGTCAGAGGGTTTGTGGTTTGGGTTTGTTGGCTTGTGCAGTTTCATATTTCAGACCAAGTACTGTTGTGTTGCATTCTGTGTAGTCATTTACAGTAATTTCACCCAACTTTGAATAGATGTGAATGATTCATTTGTCAGGCCCAATGACTTATGGATTCTAATACACCTCTAAAGTGACAATTGTAAAATTATTTTCCTTAATTGACTTGGATAACTTTAGGCAAATAGATTGAAGCCTACTAGAACGATGTTCTGTGTGTTACCATATAACCCTGCAGGCAAAGATGGATGCATTTGTAGCAAGTGTCAAGCTAAGATGGGCGGCTTCATCTGAGTTGTGTCACAGAAAGCAGTAGCATTGTGAGTGTCTTTTTTCACGGTGAGAGTGGTGAAACACAGGAACAGGTTGCCCAGAGAGGTTGTGGAGTTTCCATCTCTGGAAATATTCAAAACCCAACTGGTCATTGTCCTGGACAACCTGCTGTGGCTGAGGAGGGAGGCTGGGCTAGGCAGTCCCCAGGGGTCCCTTCCAACCTCTCCATCCTGTGATTCTGTCTTTGTAATTTCAGTGGAAATTAATCCACAATACCATTTTTAATAGACCAGAATGGATTTATTTTGAAAATAAGATCAATGAGGAGAAACAAGAATTCACTCTTAAATACAAGGGGTCAGAATTTGTAACACTTAAGGAAAGTCTTTTTCTTCTTACGTCACTCTTGAGCTTTGGAAATTTTTCACATGATCAGGGAGGTGCACAGAATTACCTTAGAGCTGCAGTATAATTGGTGGTATTTTCTTCAACAACTGATATTTTTTTTAAGTTCTATGGTAAATTAGATTGGAAAATTCTTATTTTCCATTTTTATCTGTAATATCCAGTGCATAATAAACTGTTTAAACAGACGGACACAAGTAGAGTACAAAGACATTTCCCACAATTAGCAAAGATTTCTGTTTAAATCAGCAAGAGAATTATCTTATTTTGACATAGAAGGTTGTGGCTTGATGCCAGCTGGGAATGTTTAAACTTACAATCCTGTTACATTAGCAAAAAAAAAAAATTGTATTTTTTATAAAGTTCTAGGAAAATGTCAAATTGTGCTCATCTGTTCTTTTGGAGTCTAGTATATTACAATGAACAATGCCCGTTTCCCATTGTATGTAGTCAGTTTGATTTTGAGAGTCTGGCTGTGTTTGCCTGAAGTACAGTTTCACTCTTTTTAGTATTGATTGTGGAAGGAAAAACTAGAGAGGCAAATGACTGCGAAGGAGAATATAGAGGCCTTGGGCTGACTAATCCTCAGTGTATGAATATCTGAGTCCTGTTTGTAGGGGAAGGACTAAGAGGATATTGATATTTTTGGTTTGATTCATTTAAGTAAGGCAAATTTTAGAAAAAACAGAGCAACATTGTTTTTCATACTTTGCTAAGCATTTCTAATATGCTTACCAAGTCAGAGCGAATCTGAAGAGTGGCACTTCTTCTTGGCTATAACATAATTAGTCATATTTTAAGGCTTACCAAATGGAACATCCGTTCTATCAGTCTCTATCTCCGTTTTTCTTTTTTGCATTATGTATGAATCGTATTGCAAACAATTGCTTTTCACTACAGGTCACAACATTGCTTGGCATGTGGCATGCCTTCCCGTACCGTGAAGGTGTATTTGACAATGAAAGATCCATGTTTCTCTCTGATCCCGTGGTGACTTCAGAAATCAAATGTGATATTGCTTGATACTGGAATATGTCTTTTAATACTTTCCTTAGTTAAAAATACAGTGGCAGTGCTAATTCTTTGGTTAGATAAGAAGATATAGATCTCCCGTTTACCCGGAACATTACGAAAGCCAAACTGTAGTAATTTCCATTTTGCTGATTATTTTTCTCAGTGCCCCTGCTTAGTTCTTGGGTTTTGAACTTCATTTTAAGTCTTTTTCCAGCTTCTAATCAAGCTTTCAGTCAATTTTCTTGGTTAGTGAATTTTACTTCTCGTCAGCCTGTCAAAAGCAGGGAGATGTAGAACTAGTATCATAATTCAGTTCACAAATATGGATGTTTCTTTTTATGAAGCCTCCTCAGTAATTTGTACTGACGGAGGGCTAGATCCTAGACGGTGTGAATGGCTTTATCTTAAGCTGATGGTACATTGGGGTCCTGCCCAAAATGTTTTCCAGTATTGTGTCACTTAGCAAAAGATTACTAATCCAAGCAAACCACCCCAGCCTGCTGGGGCAGCGGGGAGGAAGTCAACCTCTGAATTCCTTCACCTTTGGAAATGCTCCATCACAAATATGGAAGATGTTACAGCCCTTGAAAGCATGTCATGCTTTTCTGTTTGGCAGGAGGATCAAATGACAGATTGTGATCACATTTGCAAATGCACGAATGAATCCTTATTTCTGAGCTCTCCTGCACAGACCTGCAGAAGGATTTGAGTCTTTACTTGTAATGTAAATACTTTAACGTGCTATCAGATCAAATCGTAGTCCGCAGGTCTTGCTTTAACAGACTAAATCTTATTTGGAATTATTTTCCGTTTGCAAGTTTTGCTCACATCAGTGCTTGTTTCATGTTTGCCAGGCAATGAAAGGGCAGTTACAAACCAGACATCAACAGCATAATGCTGTCTTTATATTGTTGCATCGCAAGTCGGTTGATACAAGATCCTAAATCAGAAGAAAAAATACCTTTTTACTGAAGGAGAGCATCCAAGTTTTTCTTTTCTTTTTGGCTTTCACTTTTTTTTAAAAAAAAATACAGTGTTTTAAAACACAGTCATTGTTATCACGTAATAGAAATTATCTCTTAACCTTTATATATTTCTCCTAAGATTTTAAAGTATGGTGAGAAAGTACCATTTGTGCTCAAAGTTAAGAGCATCTAAAGTAAATACTGAGTCATGACAAATGAAAGGCTTCTATTTCCGCAAATATTTTAGATTTATGGATATTGAGGCTAGTTATGTAGCAATTCTCTAGTTCGTTGGAATGAAAATATATTCTTAGATATGACCAAGAATACTGAGAAGAATGCAAATAAAAATCTGTTTAACGTAGAAATTAGAGCAAAAGTAGTACTGCCTTTCTTATGCTTTGTGTGTGGGTGCAGTGGCCGGAAGAGGAGTTGAATTGTATTTATCTATATAGACATCTAGTATTACAGTGACAATTTATTCAAGGACTAAATCAACATTTTTAATCAAACTTGGAAATGTGCTGTGGATAATATTAAGCTTAGTGAAAGTAGTATAGACATGAGATCAGCAAAGAGCTGAACTAGGATTTGTGGAACAAGGTTTGCCAAATGAACTGTTTAATTATTTGGTGAGATAAAGGTGTTCTTTAGGATGAAGTGGAAATTCAGAATAATTAGCTGGTCACTGAACTGCTGAAATTCAGGTTTATCAAGCTCTCTAGCAGGTTGTTTTGCAAATCTGAGCTATCCAATGAAAGGAAATGCTTCTTTAGGCAGACAGATGTTACTTACAATTGATAACAGTCAAACTATGGCTTACAATGTACACATTTTTAAAATGTGACAAAGGATGGTTCTTACAGTTCAAAACATAGATTGAGTCAGGAAGTAAAATAGAATTATTCTGATTCCAGGAAACTGTCATGGTATTGGTGAAGCTTTAACTGTAACTTAATATCTGGCAATTTTGTAAGGTGCAAAGCAGAGATAATATGTAAGTCAAGTTAAGATGCAAATTCTACTTTTCACAATTTGCATTTCATACTCAGAGGAGAAAAATTAATAAGAGCAATCCCAATCCACAGTTAGAAATCATGCTTATTGATGCATTACCCAAATCTCTCAGGGGACTGCATATGAATAACACTATTAGCTATGTAGAATATGCATTCAATATAGAGGCTTATGTGCATGGCCTGTCAGCCTGAATACTGTAAATAATTGGATGTTTCCATAATAATTTCACTTTAAAAGTATTGAAACTTATTTGTGGAAAAGATAGTACCTGCTGAAGATGACAGATTTTTTTTATATAATTTTATGAATATAGTCATTGAATACAGAATACTTTGTGTAACCTGTAGAATCCATAGGCACAGCGTACAGTGGAACCCAACCCATGCTGGAGTCCATATAACTAAAAAAAAGTAAATCAGGAAAAAGCTTCCTTTTCTAGTACAGCTTACAACTATTACTTTGTTTCCACAAGTGAAAATCTATCTTTCTGCTTGGGTCTATCAAAATTGTTTTTACTTAAAGAGGTAAGAAAAACAAAAACTTCTTTTATATCTGTCTGTTGTTTATTACTAATAAAGCATCTATTTTTATGGTCCTCATTCACACATGGGTTTCTTAGGAGAAAGGCTTTACTGGATAGGACACAGGATTTCTTTGAGTTATTCTGTGTGTTTCAAAACGTAATCCTTTCTGGCTGCTGTATAGTGTTTATAATTTCTTTGCTATTGAATGTGTACACACTGTTGAGGATATGTACAATTACAAAAGTGGTTTGAGGGAAAGCATCTTAAATACAGGAAAAACCTTATTATGGATGCAAA
Source organism: Ibidorhyncha struthersii (assembly GCA_013398815.1). Lineage (NCBI taxonomy): Eukaryota > Metazoa > Chordata > Aves > Charadriiformes > Charadriidae > Ibidorhyncha > Ibidorhyncha struthersii. The sequence goes on from VZSZ01008263.1 coordinate 215,116, forward strand.
TATGCTGGATTCTCCTGAGAATAAGAGTAGAGACAGCCATAAAATGTTATTACAGAGAAAATGCTCCATAACTCTGAGAAGGAAGTGTTAAGAAATACTTCTCATTCAGTTGACTGAGAAATAACAGGTATTATTTTCTTGCCTTTTCTATAAAGAAATATGTGTTTACACCAGGCACTGTGACACTGACTTATTAGTTATTCTACAGGTCAAAAATTTCAGTTTCATATGTGTAAGTCTAGTTTTGTACATTTGACGTAGCTGTTATTGTCTTTTTTTTTAATTAAATTGAAATTCGACTTTTGCTGGCCTGATACTTCTTGCTTGATTGATAAAACTGAGTAAGTGACTGTCAGAATGAGGCTGACATTTAAATTGAAGGAAAGAGCTGCTTTCCCTTAACTTCAATATGTTTGGTTTTGCTGAAATACTGAGATGCCGTCATAGCCCCACTGAATTTGATAGGACCTTTGCCACCAGTAATTTGCCTTTCTTTTTTACATATGAATGCTGCTTTTTCAGAGAGCTCGAAGTGTTCTACATATGTCTAGGAGTCCTCAGAAACATCTGTAGGAAGTAAAAAAAACATATTCAGGTTGCTGACTGGGTATTTGGAAGTGCCAGGAGTTGCCAGGGGGTGTTTTGTGCCACCTGCATTGCCATCACCTGCTCCATCAGAAGAAGCCAAAGAGAGAATGACATTTTTACTTTAAAGACGATTGTTACGGTCCTCACGCTCAGTGTTTGTTCTTGACTTAAGGGTCTGGTTAAAGGTAGTCACGCATGTAATTGTGAGTAGAATCAGCTGCATAGTTTTTGCTTGTTAATGAAAAATGCAGGGTTTTTTATTTTTATACTCTCATCTCTTTCTGTACCTTCAAAAGGCTTTTACAGTCTTCATAGGTATATATCATTTATTTTTAAAGAAAGCTCTTAGCGTTATATTCCAATACTGTAATAAGCTCGAGCTGTCTTTCTTTTGATAACCTTCTACCTCTTTCAAAGCTCTCAGACCCTGTGGTGTGCCAGGAATTCCCTGGGGATCATCTCTCTGCATTTGTTTAATTTACTGCTTGCGGTTCACATTTTTGAAGTCCTAATGCAAGGTTTATTTAAAATGTGGTTTGCCACCACCAGTGATTCAGGTAGCAAAAACATAGATTTGTCCTGGAGTTGGGCATTCTCAGAGGGTTACGCACAGACATCGGTATTACTGTCTCACACAACAAGTAATTCTTTCTCGTAAAGATTTAACCACGTGAAATTTGAATTCCACTGAAAATGATACCATAACCTTCCATCGTCTGGGATGGGTATAAAGTTTACACCACAGTTGCCCCCTTTTGAAAAAAAATATATTTGAGAGTTCACACTGATGTGTCACTTTTTTATTCGTTAAGTGTATTTATTTAATATAATCAGAGAGAACTTGCAGAGCCTTGTGTGGTGTGACAAAGCACTATGATCACGGGTGTATCAGTGAGTCAACGTCATATCTGTGTACCGGAGCGCTAAGCTCATTCCTGCCATAATGAATCTATGGAATGCAATGTTTAGAAAGTTTTTGATAATTAACTAATTCAGGCTGGAACATGAACACCTTAGGAAGTCTGTTAGAAGGGGATGGTCAGGTTCATTTGAGAATCTAGTGTAAGAATCAAATTTTTTTAAATAGCTGAATTAAGTCCTTTTTGTGTTTCATTCATGCTCAGCATATGCTTATGCTTTGGATGGTTTCTTTCTTTCTCTTTTTGCCATGACATTGGCAGCAGCAGTCAGTCACCGGTCGTACCAACCAGACTGTTTTGACTCAACTGTGCAAATATTAAAAGTTGTACCGTAGCTTTGTGTGGCCTGATGTGAGCTTTGATAAGTGACATGCATCTTCTGAACAGTCACCTGTGAGCATTTAAAGTTGCACAAGGTTGGAGTAGAAAGAAGAGTTGCGTTCAATACCTGTGTTATGTGACTTGTGGCTGTAAAAAAATGGGATGTCATCAGAGGAAAAAAGGATATAAGCCTTTGAGTATAGCAATATTTGGTGAAAAAAGGGTTGCAAAAAAATCTAAAGTAACTCCATATTCAACTGGAATGAATAAGGCAGAAATAAATACAACATAGTACAGTTGCCTTTCTCTTGGTGGTACCCTGGCTGTCTGTGCAGCGAGTGTCTTTGTTTTAACTGCGTGGTAGATAATTAGGCTTCCACCATCCATGTGGGAAGGGATGATTTATTTCCACGGAAAGCGCACGGAATTGTTATCTGCAATCACCATTTCTCCTGACTCCCCAGGGAAGGATGGGAAAATATGAAGGCTGAAAGCCCCGGGCAGGGAAAAATGAATATTATCTGCTGACCTCCGAGGCTGCAATTTCTCCTGAGCAAAGTCACTCAGCTCTCTAGTTTGTAGCACATCTCACCAATTTTTGTCACTAGTAATAGCCTAATAATTGACTGCTGATGGAGAAGTTATTACTCAGTAAGACTGACAGGACTGTACCCTGTGTTTTCTCAGGGCATGTTCTTTGGAGCAGGATTTTATTGCTGTGACAAATCTGGTGAGAGATATGTCTCAAATGATTAATCTATAAAGTATTTCAGTGAAGCTGGTAACTGTGAGATTACAAGAGGATAGCCTAAAAAATTGAAGCAATATCTTCTTCCATTATCTTTCTGGTAAATTTTTGGTGGTTTCTTCCCTTGCCTTTCTAACAATGTTCTTCTATTGGAATGATGTTTGAACTAAATTTTAGATTTTAAGCCTCTCTTAGATGGGTTGTGGGTTGATACAGTTTAATTTATTACACTATGGATTAGTTTTGTTAAATACTGTCATCCTGGCTGGGTATTTTAATGTGGGAGGCAAAAAATTTGCTTCTTGGGAGTAAATTACAGTAAGGAGGAAAGATTGTGAGCGGTTGAGCTAACCGGCAGTGCTGGAATATTTGTTGGTTTTTGATGTAAACCAGGCCACGATATTTTCAGTCTTCTAGGGGGAAGGGTGGGAAGTAAGAAAAGGAGATTGCATTGAAAACGACAAAGGCGGCAATATTTAAAATTCTTTGTACATCCTTGTGATTAGTGTACGGCAGCAAATGTGCACTCTCTTTGTGAACACTTCTGTAAAGGTCTCTTGATGATGGTGTCAATTAAACCTCCATTTCCTAAGAGAGCTTTTCAGGCAGAATTATTTTCACATTACTTTTAATAGGAAGAAGCAGGTAATGTAGATGCCAAAGATTTTGATTATACATGTTGGCAGGAGATTAAGACTAGACTGATGGAAAGCCTAAGTAACCACACTTGCCCGCTCAGTCTTGATGTCAAAGATAGACAGCATGGAAGAGAACGAGGTGAAAGCTTTGCTGTATTAATGAGATAAAGCTGCCTCAAATATCTGTTTTCATTGTTCATTAGACTGATCATGAAGCGTGCCTTCTTTACTGGATTAAATTAGAGTATTCCATATAGCACAACTGTCTGTGAAGACCAGTAATCCTTTAACTCATTATGAATCCCAGGAAAAATTCTAGAGAAAATCCCATACACAAAAATAGACTGAAACTCAGGATTTGGGAAATGATGTCACAAATGCTTGCAAATGGTCCTACTCCATTGAGATGATTGCTCAGCTTCTGCTCAGTTCAGTGCATTTTTCAAAAGTCAGATTCACTGCATGAAGCTATTAATCATTTTGTTTTTATTTGTATTTTTCCTTTTTCTGTACTTAACTTTTTACCAATAAATCATCCTTTCTTCCTCCCTCTGCTCCTCCCCCCCAAAAGAAAATGTCCCGCCTCAGCAAAGCAGGGCTAAAAAGTTGCCATTTAGAATTAGCAACAATTTTCAATTTCTTAATGCTGAAATAAGTGATTAATTCTCTGTATAAGGACCACAGAACTAAATCAATCAAACTTATTTTTCCAATAGTGACTTTGCTCCTCAAACAGTGAAGCTTGTGTCTAGATTGCCTGTTTTTTTTCACCTGCTTAATTTCACTGATTACTCTTGCCTGTGAAGACCTATGTCCAGCCAGTGAGAAATATTATATCAGACAGGTGACCTGCTAGACCTGCTGCATATAAGGTATAACACAGAGTATATTCAGTAACATTTTCTGTGTCTTTCTCTCTGTCTCATTTTATGTCTTTTATGGCAGGTTCATTAGGCTTCCTGTTTGATAGTTGCCAAAGATGCTGTTGAAACTGAGTAAGATACAGGATATTTTCTCTTCCAGAATGCTAGTCTAGTGCAAAAAACATAGGGAAAACAAGAGGGAAAAGACTCCACGTAAACAGACGTGTGCTGAGTTTTGTTTTAATCCTGTGCCTTCTGCCTCACAAAACAGGTTGAGCTTTCAAAATGACTGGGAGGGGGAGCAAGAAAATGTCTAGAGAGGAGTACAGAAAAGGGTGAGAGATGACACTGGGAACGTTACTGATCAGGCAGATGAGAGGGAACATGGTGAAAGGCACTGATTTGTGCATTTGTTTTCCTATTAGTCACATATATATGTTTCCCCAAAGCAGTGCATTAAGCACTTGAAGTCCATGACAATGGATTTTCAATAATATTTAGAGCATCCCCAAATCTGGTCTGTCTGGATAAATATTTATTAATTTATACACTGTGACTAATACATACGGTATGAGCAAATGCACTTTCATGGTTGGCTGAGAGGACTCATCTGTTTCTGTCAGCTTCTGTCAGGATTCAGNGGTATATGGCACATTCTTATGCATCAGTCTAAAAACTTGTAGAATAAAAGAAAGAGCGGGACAAATTTCACATTATGTCTCTTAAAACAATTTAACTACCCTTTCAATCTCCTTGAATGTAAATAAAAGCAAGAGCTTATTAGGAGCTGCAGGAAGTACGGAATTAGATTAATACAGTCCTTGTTTGCATAGAATACTGCTGGAAGACTTCCTTGATTACTTAATAACACTTTAAAAAGTCCCATATGTTTTTGAGCTGTCAAACCAATTTTCATGTAGCTATTGCATCATTCATACTTGCTTGTACATACTAACAGTAATTTCAAAATTAATTACATGCTTGTATTTTCTTCAGATTTTAGCTGTATAGCAACTATTATAAGTGGGCTTGGTCTAAAACCGAAGGAAAATGGTCAGTATTCAAAAACTGAATGTTGTGTTGTAATGCATGTTAGATAGCAGAAGTGAGGTAAAATAAAAGGCTCTTTTCAAAATTATCTCAATGACTCAAAAGGCATCAAGTACTAAGATGAATTCAAATCTGACAATAGTCTAGCCATTGGCAAGAATATTTCATCCTGTACGTTTAGAATGACAACAGTAATAACGACTAAAACTGAGGAAAAGGGCCAAACGTGCATGTAAACACTACTGTTTGATGATGGTAAGTTTCATTCTAGGTTTCATTCTAGAAGTAGATGAGATTTCTAATGTACTTCTTTAAAAGCTGATAATTATTCAAGAGTATAGAAACAAATATTTTGTATACGACTCCTACCAGTTATGTAGATATCAGAAAGAGAATTTGACATCAAAGAGACCTGTCTTTAAATTAAAAAATGGCACCTCTAGCCTTGTGTTTCTCTAGAAAACACAAAGTAAAGAAGGTATTTAACTTAAGAAGATAATTTATGAGAAGGTTGTTGAAAAAGGTGGTAACTGTAGAAAAAGGTTGAAAGAAGTTGGGTTTAAGTTTTACAGCATGTATTTCACAGAGAGTGCTTCACTGGATTTAGCAAAAGTTTGGAAAACAGATTGATCTTTTGTTCCACATTGAGAAGTTAACCACATGCTACTTAAAATTATCAGGTTCTGAATTATTATTTGGTCACAGGAAGAAAACTGTTATCAACACTTAATTCACATTGTCATCTGCCCGGCTCCACTCCCCAGATTCCTAAGCAACACTTTAGAATATTTTCACAGGGGTTATTTTTTTGCTCAGAGAGGAATATGATACATTATTCATCACGTCAATTTTCCGGTGCAACTCGCTAAACCTTGAAGTTGCACAAGTGTAAAACTGAAGTAAAGTGGTGATAAACCATGTCATTTAGTTTCTAGTAGTGATGTGAACAATCTAGACTGTTATTGCTTTTGTCTCTCTGGAGTTGCTCCCTATTAAACTACCTGAACAAAATTCTACTTTTACTAAAGGATCCTGAAAAATATATTTTTGTAAAGAAACTCCTTAAGCCTTTAGGCTACAATATACCACTAAATAATAAAACATATCTACAAACATTATACCTATAGGATTTGCGGTTGATCACAAATACAGAATTATTTTTCTGCTCAGGTGCTGTATCACTGTCAAGCTGTACTGAAACATCAGGTTAAGAAAGAATCCCTCAGTATGTAAATTCTCCCCTTTAGTTATATATCTGTGTAGCTACAGCATTGCCTGAAGATATTCCATGAGAACAAAAATCAGATTATACTCGGTTGTGTTGACAAAATCCAAAGCGATAGAATCTGAACAGCTATTTCGGCTAAAGTAAAAACAGATTTGAAAACGTAAACAGAAGATCTCCAAATAAAAATAAAATATCATCAGGATGTGATGAGTTCCCTGTTGACTCTTTAAAGGATTCAAAATGCTTTGTGAGCTCCAGGTTCAAAGTTTTAAAAAGAGCCAAAAGCATCAACTTTTTCTCCATGTTGCTCAGAGTGATCCCAGAGCTAGGATAAGCAAAACTGCCAAACCAGTATCCCCCAACCACTGATAACGGTGTGGGAGAGAAGCAAGTGAAAGAACAGGAGCAGAGGCCAGGAAAACAGTCTTTCTACAGTATATATTAAGTTTGTGCAACTTACCGTCGGGGTACATGTTGTTCCCGAAGCTGGGAGCAGCAGTGGTTGGTTGGGCCAACGAAATGCCGAGGAGCAATATCCTGTTTGCCCCTTTGTGAGCAGGTGATGTCTGACGAGTCTCAACACAGATAATACTTGCTGGTCTGGCTGCCTGTGGGTTCAGGCGTACCACCACTAGCCAAACAAACAGTGTGACCACAGCTCTCGTGGTATTCCTACAGTTGCGCCACATCGGCTTTGTCCAGTTAGCACCTTTGGTTGGGTGGTAGGTGAGAGCATGCTAGTGGGGAGGTAATGGACATGGTGGTTTTGCAATAGGAGGGTGAGGAAATCAGAAACATGTATGTATATAGCAGGAAACGTAGAAAAATTATGTCAAGGCACAGAAATAAATGGGGGCGGGACTGTTAGAGCTGGAGGAGTTGTAGTGACATGGGATTTAGTGTTAGAGGGATATAGTGTTGCCCAATTGAGTATTTATTCACTCTTTTGTGTAAGACCTCTCAGCCTTCTCTTTGTCTTCCTCCTTTCTCCTATCCAGCTTAACACTTGAGAGGCGTATAACGATGGCCTTCTGCATGCCTGATACGCATCTACACCTTTTCTGCTCTAAATAATACCAAATCAACCATCACATCTTAGGACAGAAGAATGAATGTTTGTTAGACTGTTTATTCAGTATGACTTGGTGCAGGATGTCGCCAGAGACCACAATCCTAAGTTCACAGTGTCTCTAATGAAATGATTTGCAAGGTTGAGATGCTTCTGATGCTGTTACCAGGCTAGATTTACAAAAACGTCAATGTTTCTTGATACCCTAAGACAGTGTTAGCCAGACACTCCTCTTTTCCACAGTTTCTTGCACACCACTCCCAGTTCTGCACTGACTCCTGCGTCCTGATGTCTTCTCCTTTTGCCAAGCTAAAAAGATTCAACTTATTTCTTCATTAGTTCTAGCCTTTCTGGTGCTGAGGTCCCTTTGCAAAACTAGCTTATATGTAGATAGGCTATATTGAATATGATGATAGGTGTTATTTGCCTGCATATCTTCTGATGTTAGCATTTGACTGATCAGAATTTTTACCTCTAAGATAAAGACGACTGCAAAATCACCTGCACTGAAAGTGCTTTTCAAATGCCATGAAAGTTAGCTCAACTTTCAAATCAGTGACAAATCTCCTTTAAGAACAAAGTTGAGCCACCCTGAGCGGTTGAGAAGAATTTTCCAAACACCATTTGATCTTCATGATATAGCAACTGAAGGATATATTTCTATTCAATGGAGAAATGTGCGAGTAAAAGAAAATGCTGATTTGGGGGACATTTGTATTAGTAAAGTTCAGTATCATTTTTTATAGATGGTAAAGAGGCTTGAAAGTTGTTGACCAGGTAAGTTTCCATATTCTATGCGAGCCTTTCAAAGGACTTGAATCTTCCTGAATCATATTTTAGTTTCACATCGTCGCTTTTTTACTAAACATTCCTGTCTTGAGTAATATTTAAGCATAGTATTCAGTTTTAAAGCATTCATCTGGTATTTATTTAAATGCTGTTACCTTAGCATTAAAAAGTTGAGTCTTAGTTAGGGCTTCCAAATCATTAGCATTAAAATTTCTGTTACGCCTAAAATTGCTGGCCTTAGCAGGGCACAGACATTCCAAATGTAATTGAGTTCTCTGCTTTTAAGTATATTCCTTGGCTGAGTCATGTTGACAAGTGCTTTTCATCTTGAAAACTTTCCAGTTGTTAGACTTAGTCAATTTGACATGGAATTCAGAAAATGAACCGAAGTGGAGCCTAACACTGTCTGCATAAAGGTGCACCTGTGTGTAGGTTAACTTGCCATCACCTGACATCTCCAAATATTATTCTTCCATTGTATGTTCTTACAAAAGTATGTTGTCTCCTGTAACACAGTCTCTATTGTTTACTGGAGCAAAATGTGACCGCATTAATGTATGTGAAGGGACAAGGAAGAAAAGAGAAGTCAGATTGTTTTTCTGAGCAGTTTCACCTAAACATTTAGATATACAAGACGGAAACACAAATGTAAGATCCACAGCTGCAAGTTTTTTTGAGGTGGCTCATAAGCTTGTGAGTACCATCTTGGAATAGCTTTTAGAATCCAGCCTACTCCATTTATGGTGTCTAATTCAGGTAATTACCTCACCTCAGTTTTAGGTCTGGCCCAAGGTAAGTTAGGTCCTGTCTGACAGACGTATCAGCCTAAATTTCGTATTGGGTTAATTGACAAAAGTAGATACCTTGGAAGAACTGTGAAGAATAATCTGATTCATCTAGCTTAGATCCAGCACAGTCTCCATTAGCTGCCACTTAGTCCCTCAGGGGACTCTAGGGAACCAATAGGAAATGTTAGGTTCTTCCATCTGAATGTTTGAAAGCTGCTGGATTTGGACCATCTCCTGGAAAACAGATGTAGGTCAGTCTCTCAGGCTGCGTAGGGTCTAGCATCCTGAGTCTCACTGGGCAAATATTCTCATCTAGACTTTGGAGAAAAAAGGGGCACTATGTGGTGTGATGTAAAGCTTAAAATTGATTCAATTTGACTTCATCTAAGTTTCTGAGCTTCTCTAGACGATTCCGTTGGTAGTCCTGGAGCTTGCCTGCTAATTCTAGATTATATCAGAGCTCGGTGCAAGGGTACTGCAGGACACACGTGTAGGTAATGTAAGTTCCCAAGGAACTTTTCCCAAGGCTATCTAGGGAGCTGTTTAGTCATTTCAGATGCTTGCAAAGTCAGGCCTTCGTAGAAACTGTGTAGACCAAATAGCTATTTTAGTTGTTAAGTAGGCTCTTCGTAGACCAAGCTCATCCAGAGATTTCAAAAATTTGGTAAATTAATTTATAGGTTATTGGTTTGAATGTATTGAATCATGTTGGTAGTGTGAAATGGCATTTGAACTAAAACTTCTGAATGAATATTCAAGATTATTTATAAGCTTTGATGATGAGATCAATTGCTTTAGAAGCCTGATACTCTTCATACTTAGACTATGTAGCACAGAAGAAATTAAGTAAGTTCAGCAGAGTGACAGGACACTGAGTGTTCTCAGTCTTTAATAAGTTCTTGCAGACATTATTAACATGTCAACTCTTCAGTAGTGTTATTGTGGATCTATTGACAGAGAAGAATGTGCAAGTCTTAGAGAAGAAGGTGGGTTGTTGTTTTTTGTGGGTTTTTTTTTTCAAAAGAACATTTTACACTATGAAAAATTAATTTTTAGTTAGCCAGGGAAAGAGTCTGTGCTGCAGGACAGGATATTACTGGGATATAATTGGCAAATTAAAGTTTTATTATAAATACGCGAGCAAGACATCTCCCTAGACTTCTGTCTTTTTCTTCTTAGAAACAGGAAAATTTAATTTCACACCGCTTCATTCTTTTTCCTTATTTTATATTATTTTCAATATGGTACTACTTTTATTTTCTCATTCTTCTTCATGTTTCAGCAAAATGAATTCTCCTGCCAGTAACCAAGCTGTCAGGTAAATTATAATAAAATTCATATTAACTTGAAAGGGAACTAAAGGAGAAATACTCATTAAAGTATGCAATAGAAATTCCATATTCAATCTGTATGTGAAGGTTACCTGAGAACTCACAGATAATACCAACTCGGAAGCTACTGTTTTTATTAAAACACTTCTTGATTTCAGAAGAATTTTGCTCTAGATTTTAGTGTACACATTAGATGAAATGGTACAGTTCTTCAGCACCAGGCCAGTATTCAAGAAAAAATATAATATGTTGACAATATATACCTGTTAAATTGGATAAATAGGACAACCTCCTAGATAAATGATGACTGACAGATCATAAAGCTCTCTAGTGTTTAATTATAAATGAACTGACTTCACAAGGGTGGCACAGATGTGTGACAAGGGTTTAAGCAGCAGGCTTCAATTTTACTAAAAAGCACTTCTGAAGAAAACATAATAGGGCATAAGCAGTGCATGGATATAGATAGGGGACGGAGAAAGTCTTGGTCTCTCTAGAGACAGCATTAAGCAAACTGCAAGGAGGCCAGAGGTGTAGAGCCTGGCAGTTTCCTCATCCTTTCCCAAAGCTCAAGTTGTGTCTTGTTGCTGGCTGGACCTGACCATTTCTCTAGGCCCACCAGCTATTGTCATACCTTCCGCGTTAGAGAGATTTGCCTACTGGGAGTTTTCCAAAGTCACAAGTTATGACAAAGATTTGCATAGTATCCATATTGTGCAACTTCTTTTTTTCTGATGCTTTCTGGCCTCCTCCTCCTAGGAAAATTCCTGCTTGCTCCTGCCTATTTCAGGCAGGTGGCTATCCTATACAAACTATAGACTGCCCAACCGGGTACTTCGGTATGTCTTTACTGCAGGCGGGTTGCTGAGCTTTCTCTGGTGGAAGGACACAAACAGATGGGGTGTCAGCTGAGCTATGGCTTATCCATCTTCCTGTGTACCAGATCAACTCCTGATCAGATGATTTAAGGAGGTAGTGGCAATTGTAGGGAAATAATCTGCTCCATCTGTATCTTTTACTTAAGACAGTCAAATCCTTCCCCAATGGGGAAGTATTTTCTGTGCGGAACAAATAACTTGGATGTAGAATACGCAGTTGTCCTGCGCTAGAGGGGCTGCCTTAAGAGTGTACAATTATCATCGCATCCCTTTACTCTCATACCTAGACCAAAGCTAGATATATGTCACTCCTTCTATACTTACCATGCATTAGACTCTTACCAAAACTGGTTATAGCAGGGCAGACATTTTCCTTGCTTATGACTTTACAGATCTGATTAAGGATAGAGTACCTCTTCTTCAACTGTGAACAGGTGATCCCTTGTAGGCATAAGAGCTCCTGGAGCCTTTATGACTCTATGGAACAAGATACCTCCTCATCCTCCTGAGGACCACACAGCACTGTGTTAATTGTGTCACAAGTCAGTGCCTGGTAGGGTCATGCATCTAATCTGATCAGTCAGGCATTTATCTCACCACGGTACGTTGGTCCATACACCTATTTGAGTAGCTTCCTGTGATTACTAGTCTCAAGCGTAGTTCAGAACAAATAAATGTATTCCGTGCATTTCAGGCATAATCTGTTGGTTGTTGTCATTGGCCAGCAACTGATCATTAGCCAAATTAGTTTGTATTTTACTAATAAAATATTCAGTCTTAAATAAAATGTATTTTGCCTGTGTTCAAAAATCAGGTAAAAATAATTCATGAACTGAAAAAGCAGGTATTTGCTAGGAAAAAATGTCTGCTAGAGTTGTTTTGAATTCTGAGTTAAATTTATTTTTGAACGGTGAACCCCATCACTGGAATATTTATGCATTTTCTTTTTGGCTCGTAACCTATTAATTAACAGTAGACCCTTTGAAAGAGACACTTCTTCTTGCTTTTCTAATTTAATGTTTCTTATCTCTTCTTCCTCATACCTCTAGCCGGCTGAGTACACCCACTGCTTTTCCCTGAAGCTAATGCAAGAATTTAAAATTCAAATTACCAACAGACACAGATTGCTGTTCAAACAAGGCATTTAAATGTTCTCAAACACCTTTATGAGTTATGCGTTCTGAGGGCGTTAGATCAATGAAATCTATCATGCGTTTTTATTTATAGTCTCCTTCCTATCAATGGAATTGCCTTTTACATAATCTCCAAAGCCCAGTCTGACAATTGCTATAGTGTTTCAGGTATTTTATATACTTACCTCTGAAATACAAAGAACAGAGTAATAAATATTGCATGCATGACATGCGGTCCCTAGACTTACTAATCAACACAGAAGGTTAACTGTTTGCAGTTTATGATTCTCTCTTTACATTCAGAAAACACAAATATTTTCTCTTTGAATACACTAGAGAGATCTTGGACTGATTTTATTGTACCGTGTATTCTAGTACACCATAGAACTATTCATGATATTAAATGCTGCAAAACTATTATACAGATGATATGGTGCCTTTGCAGACCTATCTAGAAAGTGACTCAAGATGTATTATGCATCCATTTGCTGTTCTAGTAACAAAAAAATTACGTGCAGCTCATTGTCTGAAAAAAATACACACTTAACAGACTACTAAGCATAAAAGAATGAGCCTATAGAAAGGGGACCACTTGGATTAGGGAAAAAATTGAAGGAAATGAATGAGTATAGATACTTATCAAGTCTGAAATAAATATTTTTCCTTTGATGTATGGTCCCAGCCTCCTCACTTAGTCTCATCAATTGCAATAATCATTTGGAGGTGGACTCGCTTTTAACCTTTGTTTGGTTTGTTTATACGCACATCAGTCAGGTGCATACGGAGCTACTGTAGTTGGTTTACCACCTGGAGTACTTTCATGGGGCCTCTGGTTTCCTCTTTTTTTAATCACACTGGGTCATTGTTTGTATGCCTTTCTGAGATTATTAATCACAAGGAAGGTGAGTGTAAAAATATTAATTCTGGAGGACTGAACGCTGTGTTATTTCAGAATGTAGGTCTTATGTTGGGCAGTGCCAGAACTACATGGAGCTGGAGTAAACTACTAGATTTTGGCTTTTGTGGATTGAAATTTAAGTTTCTTATTATACATTTTCACAGGAATTATTTTTATAGGTGCTTTTGCTGTGTAAGAAAAGATGCGACCAAAATCGTAAGATCGCAGTTCTTAGATAACCTGCAGGGCTTTGGTAAAGAAAGTTCTTTTTTGGATCTAAGCAAAATTTCATCTGTATTTCTTTTACATACAAGTTTTTTGTTTGGGAAACAAAAAGGCATTTTGTTCTCTAATGTGAAAGAATAATGATGGAACAACGTAATTACTGATCTCTCTTCCTGTGGTCACACAAACCATTAGGACTTTCATCAAAAGATAACTTCATAAAGAGGCAGTCTGCAAAAGCTTAAAGCCAACCCAAAAGTCAGTGGCAACAACCTAATTTCATCCTGATTTGGAATTTAGCCTATGACGTCCATTCAAGTAGATGGAAACAAGAGAACCTAGGAAGCCACTGCGTCCCATGGCTCCCTGAAAGACTGCAAGAATCCAGGGACGGCATGACATGAGAACAGTAGGTCTTATGTATAGTCATGTAGCAGAGGTCCATCACGTCTCTGGAGATTGCTCTTCTGAGAAACCCCACCTTCTCAGGAAGCCACTGTTGATTTGGAAGGGAATGCATCTCCGTTCTAAGGGAAAAGTTTTTATGGCAGAATATTGAAGTGTGGGCTGCACTTTTGGTGTAAATGGGACCAGTTTCAGTGACATTGGGAACAGGATGCTGGAATGTGATACCTCAAGGTGGTGTGTGGTGAAGAAACCAGCACCTGTGTGATGTCCCACTGAAACCACCAGTTTGAACCGCACTGTGCGTAAATATTTGCATTGCTGTTTCAGGTTAGTGAAAGCATAATAATACAACAAGAAATGCTCAGAAATGCTGATGACAGGCAGGCAATATTTGCAGTCCAGCTGTGGGGAAGTACTAGATTCTCAAACACGCGTTATCTTTGAATTTGTGCTTGCTGCTATTCCACTATAATTCCCATTAAAAGAACATTGTGAGCAATCTATTGTTTTTAGAGGGGTTGGATGAAGATCTTAATGGATTAAAAATATACCACGTTTATCTATGGAGAAAAAAGCTTTCATCTTCATTCCCCCAGGTCCCTGTGCCCTCCTAGAGAGAATGGTCACCTACTGATTTGACCAGAATAATGTGCTGAAAATTGATAAATAGGAGGAGAAGCAATTTATCACTAATCTGTTTGAGGCTTGCCAGAGGTGGTCTCTCATTTTGAACTGTAACTTGAAGCTCAGAGGGGTGGTGGGTGAAAACGGGCAGGTGAAATTATTCAGTTTAAAAACTGCTTGCCAGAAGCTGCATTCCTAGGAGTGAGGTTTTGGAGAGCAGGAGTACTCTTTAGGCATCTAACTCCCCTTAATTATCAGTGGAAGGAAGGTGTCTAATCATCCATGACCGGCGAGTTTAAAAGCCTCTTCCTTCACCTTCTTAAGAAAGTGTCAGAATAGGAAGTTTGAATTTCAGCAGAGTGAATACAATGAGGTCAGGGCAGCTGCGAAGCACTCATCATTCTTCAGAAAAAGGCCACTCTGTACTCTCAGTGTGGAACATTTCCCGTCCTCAGACATGCTTTTTATCCCCTTTCTCTTTCTGGCTTTTGCAAGTGGACGGCTTAGTCACCCTGGTATTAACAGTTCTTGTATTCTGGGCTTTGCTATAAGCTTGATTATGCAGGCAAATTATTGCAAAATAAGCTATTCATTTAATAAGTGAATTTAAAGAGCAGTGGTGTGGCACAAGTCCCTAAATGACACTCTTACACCACAACCATCCCTTGTTGTGCTCCAGCTTTCCCCGGCTCCTGAGCAGACAAAGCTGGACCCCAGGGACGCAGACTTATCGCACAAGAGTCTCCACCTGAGGAATTGTTCTCCCATTCCTCTTCCTGGGTGTTTCAAAACCACAAAAGTCCTGACTGTTTCAAGGCCTTTGAAAAATGTTATTTTATCGGATGGATGTCCTGCTCTATAAGCTTGCTGATAGTGTTAATTTCTGGGAGGTAGTTCAGCCTGATCAGCTTTTTAAAAAAAAAAAAA
>VZSZ01008263.1:234862-252848 GCA_013398815.1 Ibidorhyncha struthersii
GCTGTTTCCTGGATTAAGTTTTAGCCAGCAGCTTTTAACCAAAGTTCTGTTTCCCAAATGCTGTATTTCATCAACTTATTTCAGTGACACTGATTTTGTCTAGCATTTTTAATATTTCTTCTGTGAAACAAGGCTCAATTCTTCAATTCCCGTCAGGTAACATCTGATATCTTTAGGGAATGAAATGGTTCTCTTAATCAAGCAGAAGGAACATTTTTTAACCACTACCACAAAACCTGGGTCTTTAAAAGGATTGAATGCTTTAGGGAAACAGTGCAGCTGAAGGCATATATTTGAATACCTGATGATATTAGGTTACTGCTAGATGTTATAAATAGCATTTGTTTCACTGTCCCAAGGTGTTATGCCAGCAGTGATTGGATTTCAGTTTTGGTGAGGAAAATGGCTGTATTATTTTTTTTTTAATATCAGTATTTATGAAACAGCTTGCCTGCAAAGGAGCTGTATGGAAGGGAAGGCAGAATTGTGTATCACGAGCCACATCTCCGTCCTCCAGCTCCTGATGGAGCTGAGCGCTAGCATGCTTTCCTTTCTGCTCTCAACACCAATGTTAACCCATTTTTCAGAATCTGAACAGCTGAAACACTGGACTCTGTTCCTCCATCTTCCCCACTTGTGCCTGCTTCTTTTTCACAGAGCAGCTTTAGCTTGCAGAGGTCATTGTTGAAAAGTTACTTAATTGCAAATTTTTAAAACTCAAAACATTAGCAAGGAAACAGTAGAGTTTTGATAAGGAATTGGTTGGGTATGTTAATAAGGACCTGGGGGTGCTATTTAATTTATATTTCTGAATTTAGACAAACTTTGATTGTGCTGTTACGATACCGGTTTGATATTATTCAGGAAAGACTTGTATTGTAAAGAGAAGATCTATTTTTGTGTTCATCTGTTTCAGAATGTTGTGATACAAATATAGTACCCTGAGAAACAATATATCTTAGCAGACATGCACTGAAAAGCCATACGCTTACTCTGAGGTATTCTTACTCTTTATGGTGGTGTCAGTAAAGTCTCCTGAAAATCTCCCTAGAGGTTGTTAGTACAACCTTAATTCCCTTAATTCCTACCTGGGTCATTCCTCAGAGCCGCGTTCCATATTCAGAACTGAAGAAGAATGTGCTTTCCTAGTCCATAAAAAGGGTAAAATACATCCAAGAATTTTTTTTTAATTTCTTTTTTTGTCAAAATACGAAGACTGAGAAGTGAGACCAAGTGATATCTTTGTGGCTAAAGCCTGTACCCATTCAATTCACACTGTCTGAAAGTCTGCAATGAGATTAAGAGAACACTCAAAATCTGAAAAAGAGTAATTTTTTTCTGACCTTTATTTTTTTATGCCATATTTCACATACTTCCCAAGATATGCAGAGCTCTATTTTAGGTTAGGGAGGGGAAATAGGATAAGAAAAGCCAAATATAAAAGAATAAAATTTACATATCAGGAAATCAGTAGGACTTAGCGAGACCAATCTAGGAATACTAAGAAAAACAGTAACACTTCTGCTAATCTGGTGGATTTATTAGAGGATAGGCTTTCTGCATATTCACTGTGTAGTTAATAATTAATAAGGCTGCCTATAATATTTAAATTACAGCATGCACCTAAACTGCAAAATGCACTTGTGTATATAGTCAATATAGTGGACCTCTAAATATTTAGTTTATTTGAACTGCTTTGGCAAAATAAAATTAACTTAGAGAAGAAAGGATGGAAAGTGTAGATTAAAATTAAATTATACTCAGGATTAAATTTCTTCTGCAAACTGGTCTAAC
The DNA here is from genome assembly GCA_013398815.1 of Ibidorhyncha struthersii. Lineage (NCBI taxonomy): Eukaryota > Metazoa > Chordata > Aves > Charadriiformes > Charadriidae > Ibidorhyncha > Ibidorhyncha struthersii. Next base: position 236,657 of record VZSZ01008263.1, read on the forward strand.
GTGCAATCCTACGTTGTCCTCTGCTGAGGTTGCCAAGAAGCATGTGAAGCAGCAGTTTCAATGGTGACCCTGTTAGGTGGATACCCACCACACTGGTCTGGAGCTGGGGCAACCAGGTCTTTTGAGGAACGCCACAAAGAATCTTTTATTTGTATCCAGCTGAGAAGAATTTGGTATTGCAATTGCAAATCTGATTGTTGTTGTGAAAGTTAAGTTCTTGGTGAATACTTTTTATTACATGCTTCAGTAGGCAAGAAATCTTCTTATCAAAGGTTTCCTACTCTGTTCATGCTGGGAAGTGACTCTTCATAGCTCTAGCTATTCCACTTGTCAGGTTTAACATTATGTGCATCAGTGTTAGGGAATGTATTTTCATCAATATTAGGAAACACATCAGGTGCTGTAGTTCTGGTTTTGTCATCAATGATACATATTTTTCTCATAGGTTTTATTAGTTGAAACTTCTGCAAAAGTAGATTACTTCTCAGTTTCATAATAAAAATATTTTTTATATGTGTATAAGAATTTAAGTTAGCTTTGTACCTTCCTAATAATGCCGTTACATGTAAGGTATTAAGGAGTAATACGACAATGACGATTCACGCTAGTATTTTATATTTGTGCATTAGATGAAAAGTAGTATGGAGTGCCTTAAAAGGTGAAGTGCAAGTGTTAACAACATTGAGGTCATTTGATTTTTAGAGCTGCCATGTTGGTAACACAGGACATTTTTATTAAAAGCAAAACAAAAGGCTAAATCTCTTTGTTTTATTTCTACTTCCTCATTTGATCTGATCCTTAAACTTTTGTAAATCAGTGGAGTTGAGGAGTATGTTAATTCGTATCAGCTGAATCCTCTGACCTGAATCTTCCAAATAAACTTTAATAATCGGCTAGAACAATGAGGCAAGCAGATAACACATTTTCCAGGCCATTTTAACTTTGTTTCTAGCAGTTCCAGTGCTACTCATGGTAAATGGAGACATAAATTTTTCACAGTAGTATACACCTGGTACCCAATTAATTTTCTGCTGCCAGGCTTATTAACACAGTAGATATACCCATTTGTTCCCTCTCTTTTTCTGCTGGACTGTTTTATTTCTTTGATCGTTGCCCTACAAAGCATTATTAATATTTCATTTCTTCACTCTGTGAGTCTCTTGAAAAAAAAGATAGAGTCAATACCTGTAATTTAACTTGGCTTCTTAGTGGTATCTTTCTCTCAGTGAGACAGCTCACATATGCGCACTGAATTTCAGAGCAGTGCACAGATTTTGCAGATTATCCCCATCTTTAATGTAAAGGGAAAACGCAACTTAAATTCCAAGTCTGAAGTAGGGTGAGTTTTTGGAAGCTTTGTATAAGCTAGTACATAAAGTTTGACCAGTAACAGAAAATTTTCTGCTTTATCGTAAGAGTTCAAACACAATGAAACAGGAGACATTATAAGGGACTAAAGTGGGAATAAAACAACCCAGATACTCTGTAATCTTCATCGGGTTTAGGTGATGTCACTTACCGTCTGCAAATGTCTTTTATCATCACTTTCATCCATCCAAGACCAAAATGTGCATTTCAGTATGTATGAAGGCTGCCCATATCCAAGGGCATAAAATTATTATTCAATAAGAAATTGCCAGGTTTTTTTTCTTCTTTAGTTTCTATTACTGCTGTGATTTAAATTTACATTTTTGTAGAGTAAAAATTTTCAGTCCTGCTTTCTAGGGTCATTAAGCTTGTATTTAGTAGGGATACCTTTGGGATTGGAATGAATGACAGCTCATAAAATTTGGAGGCATTGGAGACCTTTGTATATGATTGACATGAAAACCATTGAATTGCTTGGTTTTAGGAGTGTTTGTAGAAGCTCGAGGCATAAGGCTATGCATTTTTTAAACTGTCTTTTCTGATACAGTGTGTCTGGGGTTTTTTTTTGTTTGTTTCGCAGCAGATCTGTAGCCCTCAAAATAACTAAGGGATATAGATAAAATAGGGATGAAAGAGATACAGACCGTAGCATATTTCCGGGGGGGGGCGGGGAGAAGAAGAAGAAAAAAAAAAGAAAATAAACTCCCTTGTGAAAGGTGCTTTTCTCATTATTTTGAAGTGGATAATTGTTTCATTATCTGAATGCTACAACTTCTTTTTCCTTTCGTGATTTACTTGCTTCTTTTTCCAACAAGCTATTAACCATAGAGAAACTTTGTTCACCTACTATCCTCTGTAGGATACAGTGAGTCATTTGGTTAAACATGTATTTTATACAATGTGAGTACTTAACTCCACTCACTTGTTTGGCGTGGGTGTAACACGTGCTTGGACATTGCGTAGGTAGCTCTTGCACTGGGTGACACAATGTTGGTTTATCAAATGGAAGAAAGACGGTGTTTGTATGGGAAGCTCTCAGCTGCCTTTTAGCACCCACCATACCCGTGGCTGTGATGACCACGTATTCCTCCTCCATCGCTTCTAGCAAACCAGTGAGGTGGTTCTTTGTTCTAGTTTCGTCTCAGTTTAAAATGTGTTTCCACTCTGCCATTAGTTTCTCAAAGTGCAGGGAATGCTAAATGTAATGGAAGATGTGGTGCTAATGTAAGTCTCTGTGATGAAGAATCATGGCCAGATACTTTAAAATCTTGGTATATGTAAACAACCCCTTATTTTATACAGTTTGTCATCCACTGAAATGTCAACAGAAGCAATTATCATGACAGAGTATCATGACAGAGATGTTCTGAACCTTCTGAAACCTTCTGAAACCTTCTGAAACCTTCTGAAACCCTGGTCCCACTGAGGATCTCAGTGGGAGTTGAGAGGATTTTTACTGTTCTTTTGTCGCTGTTGATTAAAATGAGTTCATGGTAGGTGCTAAGCATTTTAAAATAAAACCCACGTATTTTCTTACCTACCCATCTCAAATCTATGCTGCAAGAGAACTCAGAGCTTGGTGTTCATGAAGTCGCTGTAGTATAATTTTGTGTGACGATTATTCTGTTGTTCTGTATGGGTAAACATGGTGGCTTCAAAAGTGTAGTGTAGATTTAAAAGAAGAGTATAATAGAAGTTGAATAAGTAACAGATCTATATCAAAGATTGTGTGAATGGTAGACTTAGTGGGAAAACAATAACAATAAGCATTTATATTTTATTGTTAAACATGTAGAGCTGAGATTTCTGAAGCAAGCTGATGCATTTTGAACTAACATTGAATTCGCCTGTCTTAGTTCAAAAATCCATCTCTGCTGCTAGGGAAAACTCTACAAAACCAACATAAATATCAGACTGGTTTTGCGTTCACTGTGCCGCACCCTCTAAACACCTTGTCTACATTCTTCAGTCTATACTGGTCTCCTGGGATACTCATTTCTTTAACAGTCGTCTTCTCCTCTAACTTCAATGGCACTCCTCAGTGTAGTAAGCGTTACACCTGGGAGTAAACATTTGCAAGATTTGGTCGTGAATTAAGATGTATACAGAGAGGTATAGACTACAACAGAGGAAGGAGAGGGATGAGAGAAATGATAATGTCCTTTTGAAATGGTATTTTATCATTTTAACTCAGTTTACATTTATAAATATAAGTGATGCATTTCCTTATGTACAGGAAAGGCTATTTTGAAGCTTGCAGGTTTTTTACTTCATGCAGTGCAGAAAATGATGCCTTTTGGAATTTGGATCCTGTGTTTTACAGCTTACCCTACTGAGTCCCTTTACAGAAAAATACCATCTTAACTCAGTGTAGATGTCTCAATTGCGCATATTCTTGAAATAAAAAATCTGCCATCTGTTACCTTAATATTAATACTACTTTCCCAATAATTGTAAATAAATTTGCAAATATCTTCCTACTGTTCAGAAAACAAAATATAAGAAATTGTATAATTCCTTTATGCTAGAAACTCATTTTTGTGTAGTTGTTATGCAGTAACGGATAGTTAATTTTGCAATAAATTTCAGAGAAGACAGAGTATAGCGGATAGAAAAAGAACTTCTGTAACTACCACATTTTCATCTTCCTCCTTGGTGAAGTCTTTCCATGCTGAGTCCAAAAATGTTGCAACTAAAGCTGCTCTATTTACTACAAAAAATAAACAAACGAAAACAGCTATGCAGAGCCAAAGAAGGGAGAAGAATTAAAGTTTCAGTGAAGTCTTCAGAGAGCAGATGAATTAATCTCAGAAGTGCTTGTGTTACAGTTCAGAGAAATTAGACACTGGACTTCATTGTGAGATGGAGAACTTTTAGGTGTAAACAAAGCAAAACTTAAAACCACAGTGAACTTAATGCCCAAGGATAAATATGGTGAGAAAAGAAGCTCAATGTCATAGCCAAGTGAAAGAAGAGTGTTGTACCACTACAGAACTGTAAAAAAGAGAGCCTTTGGAAAAAAGACTTGGAATTTTTAATCTGACTTCATGTAAATCCACTGTCAATTTGTAAATCAACAAGAAAATTATGGCAATGCTGCAAAGAGTTTTTTGTCAGTGAGGGATGCACAGTTGAGCTGGTGCCATTACATGTCCATGGCAAACTCTTTATAACAAAAGAGAAATCCACCTCAAAGTAGATACTCATCAGTCTTTCTGTATTCTGTGCAATTTCCCTTTTTCACAATCAGGCATCTTAACATCACTGCAGTCAAGAATGGAAAACTCAACCCATTATTGCATCCCAATGAACTGTGGCTTCATAAAAAAGGCTGTCAATTCAAGGCATTCATCTTTCAAATCCATACCACTTCATTTCCTTTCAGATATTGCCAAAGGAAAAAGTGAATTAGACCTGCCTGAATGTTTACTTAGAATGGTTAAGTAGCAAAAAGAGTTGGGTTTTCCTTTTGTAGTTACGTTGCTTAGCTGAAAAAAAGTTGTTGGGGAGAAGTTTACATGTTGCTTCATACACCAAAAGCCATATTGCTTTGAAATTTTGAAATCGCTGTCAAGTCCAAAGACAGGCAAGTAATCTTGCACAGAATTTACTTCATTAATACAATCTGGTTTGTATGCAAAGATGAAAATCTATTTATTCATCAAATGAGAGCATAAAAAATAGCATTTTCAAAATTCTCATCAGTTGCCAGACATGATTGCGGGCAGTTGGAACTAGATGACCTTTAAAGGTCCCTTCCAACCCAAACCCAGCGTATGGTTACGCTGTACTATCTCTTATTTCTATTTGGCTGTAAAGTGATGAGGAAAAATTTGAAGCATCTTTTTGAATAATAAATTGTCAGATAGTTGGCTAAGTCTTTTGGTTGCAATGCAGGTTACTACATATAAATGTCTTGGCTTTTTGCAGTTATGTTGAATATTCTTTTGTTACATTCAGGGTTAGCATACATAAATGTTGCTATGTCTAATCATTGCATTCTACATTACTTTGGTTGGCCTAAATCAGAGAAAATAATGTTCCATATCAGTGAGCCAACCATTATTAAACTTGCTTTTCTCCACCGTCCACTCCCTTATCTATAGTTTATTGAAGAGAACGGTGAAAGGACACCAATGTAAGATAAATTGATCACTTGATTCAGGATGAAATTAAGATGTTAGTCCTTCTTATTTGCATGAAAATTACTCAGCCGTGCAAGGCATAACATTAATGAAATATAAGACTGTGACTAATAGTGTCACTCTAATTTATTGTGCTTCTCTTTGTCCCCACTGTCTGATTTTACACTCAAACAAAAGAGCCGGACATAGTGGTCTCGTTCTGCAATGACTGTGCTCTTCTGTGGCACTTAATGTAGTGTCAAAGATGATACTCTTCTATATGATCATGGTTGAAATCTAAGTCGACCAAGCAAGTGCATATATCAAAACCTGTGCTGTCTTCTGTTGCTTCATGAGCACAGAAACTAATGGGATCTCTTCTTCATTGCTTTCTGACTGCAGTAGCTTGTCATTTTGACAACATCTAAAGAAGATACTGATACAATCACATCTGGTATAAGGCAAGTGCAGTTCAAAAGAAACACAAATCACAATCAAGTAAAAAGGTATTGAAATGTTCTATTGGGATTTTTTTGCCGAATGATACCTACATGGTAATAGCTTTGCTCCCTTTGCTCCTGATTGGTTTTGTTACTGTGTTTTTTTGAGGGAAAAATATTACACCAGCTTGAATTTTAAAATAATCAATGGATGAGGTTGTTTTGCAGTCTTACTATCAATATCTTTTATTTGACATACACTTAAAAAATTCTTTAGCATTGGCTACCAGATCCTGATAGGTTGCTTCTGTCTTACCCTGGGCAGTGTTTTTACTCCCTGCTTGGTTTGGAAGCGTCTAATGGACTGGTACAAATAAAAGAAAACAAGCATAGTTGCATGTCTCCCATCCTGAAGTGTCACTGAAAAGTCTTTTGTAACACAGGAGAGAGAAATCAGGTAGTTTATAGGCACAGCCCATGAGTAGAAATGTTTTTTTTATAACTTGTGGGGACTTAGTTTGCAAAGATGGCAACACAGGGTAGTTAGATTACTGTACTGGAACTGCTTTAGGAGAGATCAATATGTGAACACTGTTCCCACTACAACTGCAAGGGAAATTCTTGTTATTAATAATAAAAAAAATGATTTATGTGATGGCAGTGGTTTCTAACGATAGATATCAGGCAGCCCTGTAGGAATAAAATGCTGCAGTGTTTGATGAGAAAGTCCAGTATTGATTCAGGCTGATAAAATATTTTTCTTTATCTTTTGAGAAGTCTTACTACATAGATGCTATGAATAAAAGTTTGGCATTTCTAGCATGTTGACAGTCCCCAATAGATACAATTCTTTTTTTGTTATAGAAACTTTATTCTCTCTCTGTCTCGTTTGCTGTTTGACAATGTATGTGAACAGAGAACTGCACATAGGAGTAGGGAAGTATAATTCTCTGTTTTTCTGAGGCTCAGGCTACTGAATAGGTATCATTGTATCCATGTCTCTTGAGAAAAAAGCACTGCAAAAACTTCTTGGTGCGTTTTTTTGGTGTGCAGCCTCCTCCTGACAGCTGCAGAGAGAAATGTCTTCTGGCCTTTTTATCCCTTCCTCTTGCTGTGTGCTTTTCCTATCAACTACCCCATAAATATTTTCCCGTAACTGGCACAGACGATGCGCCTGATGCACCCGGCTCAGGACCTCGTTAGAAATGAGACACATAATTTAAATCTGCACTAAGAGAGAAGCAGTGACTTTAAGGCAAATGGAGGCCAGGTCTGAATACCAATCATCTTCCTTAATTTGAGAACTTCGCAGTCCCTCCCGTTCTCTGATTTCAGTCATGTGCCTGATGTTTCATGACCAATTCATATTTGTTTATGCTAGCGCCAAAGTGCGTCCTTTGACGTGAACAGTTTGTATTTGTATTATTGCTGATCCACATTGTAGATTGCCTTCATATCTAGAAAGTCTTCCTTGCAAAGGCGTCTCCGTTCTGCACATCTCTGGGTTTGTCTCGTTGTGTGACATATCACTAATGTGATAAAGCACTTCGGATTTCCAGCTTTGGCTTAAGATTTCTGCGAGACCTTTGTCTCTCATTTCACGAGGACAGATGAAATTCACTGTGGTAGGCATTAACATAGAACGGGATGGTACTTCTCAGACCAGGACAAACCTCCTTTCTTGCTAAATTTATCCTGATAGATGCTTCATAAGGAGGGAAGAAAGGCATGCGTATTCCATGTTCACGTTTGTGCTGCTTGTTTGCCGTTTAAGATATTTATTTGGGATATTCCACTATAAAGCTAAGATACTATTTTCTCGTTCTAAGTGGGCTGGGTAGGGTAGTGATACAAGGAATTATAATTTCCACTTTAAAAAGAATTAGGGCTACTATAAAGCATGTAAGAGGAGCTGATGTCAGGGTGGTCTGGAATTGTGATTACATGAACTACTGCATTTGGGGTTTGAAAACAGAACAATTTAGGAGAAAAGATCCTAACTGTACTGATATGTCTAAACTATATTATCTGACTTACAGAAACTGATGAAAAAAATCTCTTTTGTCTGTGACAGCAAAGATTAGCAGAAAAATCACAGATCAGTTTTTACAGTACATCTATCACTTTGAGAGCTAACATTGGTTTCATCCTAGGGATCTTTAACACTATAATTCTTGCAGGGAGCAGTACTATAAGTTTGGGGTTTTTCTTTAAAGGGAAAGCATAAATTTGCTTATGGCTGGATATTTAAGCGTTATACAATATGGCTTTAAAATTTTCCTTCAATTAAAGCCTAATCCAACACTCTGAAGCACATTATCAATTTTATGCTTAACTGGAGCATTTTTTCAACAGGCCTATTCACCTACTTAAAATTAAGCACATGCTTAAGTGCATTGTTGAATCAGCGCCAGAGTTGTTATGATGAAGCAAAAAAACCCACAAAAAATGCCTAACAGATAGTATTCATATTTCTCGGATTAAAATGTTCATTTCAAGAAGAGGAAGAAGAGGAAGAGCTTAATTATCAGTTAGCTTCAGGCACAGGTGAAACAGGCAGCTGCTTAGGACACTGCTGTTGAAAGCTGTGGATTGCTTACTTTTCCTAGGGCGGAGGAGATGAGATTGATTATTCCAGCAGTATTCCAGCAATTCCCTGCAGATCCTGCTGAACGGAGAGGTCAAGCTACCAGGCGCAGCAGCTACTGCTGTGGATGATGAAGCTGAGACAAAGAGGTCTTTGGTTCCTGATGGCCCTGTCCTGAGGGTACTTCGCAGCCCTGGGTAAACTGAGGAAGGAGCAAAAAAAGCAACAGATCTTCCTGACAGCCGCTGCCCACTTCCAGTCCCACACCCAATCTCCCCACAGATTGTATTTTGCTCTTTCTTAAGAGAAAACTAAAAACTAAAACTTTTTTTTTAAACCTTCTCCCAAAATATTTTTGCTTGCATATTTTTTGCTGACGCTGCTAATAACCTCTTGCGCCTAAACTTGGTGCTGTTTCCTTATTGGTTTTGCTGTTATGAGTCATGTGGGTTAAAACCACTGCTTTTGTGCCTTGTTTGCTGTTGCGTGTAGGTAGTGACACTGGTAGCAGCCAGCGCACTGTCGTGTTGCGTAGGCACCTCCGTCGGATAGATTTGTAGTGTAGGATGCGTTGCTGCAGAGCAGAGATCAAGTGTCCAGTTAAGGAGAACTGTATGGTCTGAGCCATCCCGTTGAGCCCTCAGGCTCGTGTCCAGGCTCGCTACAGCTCCTGCGGGCTTCAGAGGGTGCCTTGGGATGGAGGTGCAACTTGCTCTTGCTGCGAATTATTCAGCTAAGCTTTTGATGGCGACAACGCATAGAGTAAAACATTGATCAGCGTGCGATGTTGGTAGGACTTGAGTGCTACCAGGTACAACCCTGAAAAAAATCTGGCGTAGGAGGAGCCACGGATGATTGCCATGTGAAACCTGGAAGTAATGTTGAAAATTGAGCACTTTAACAGGAGGCTCTGGGAAAGGAGGACTATCCTTAAGCAAGTAGATAGTTGCATTTCTCTTTTTCCTTCAGGTTACATTTTGTTCCTGAATTGAGCAAAGCATCTACACAGGCTACCAGCACTTGCATAGGAATCCTCTATCTTTAAAGTTAAGTGGGTGTTAAAGTGCTTTATTACATCAAGGAGTCTTAGCAAGGAGGGGGAAGAGGCCATTGTGTTGTAAACAGTATAGCTACTATGGAAACTACGGTGACTTGCAGAAAAAATGGTAGGAGGGGAGGAGAGGAAATTCGTGCAATTTTTTGTCTCAATATTTAAATCATAACTGTGTAATCATATCACAATATTTTCTTGATATTTTAATCATAACTGTGTCCTCAAACCAGGACAATTAGTGACCTTACTTCCTGTATCTGTTTAATTAACGTGGAAGGCAAATATAATTGTTTTGAAACTGCTGGAATATTCCTGTGTTATGTTGCATGCTTTGTCCGTGAGGTAAAGATGCTTATACGTACAATTATCTACTCAAAACAGTTGACCTCATGCTCATGTATCCTAAGCTATTTTGCAGATTGCTACAGTTCTCACACAGAGCAATGTATGTTGTCTAATGATTTGTTAACTTTTCACTTCTTGGCCCATGTTTAGCTGTAAAACCACAGTCCTGTTAATTACAAAGAACCTGTGTCTGTGTTTTCTTTACTTTGCCTTGTGGGGGGAAAAATTAAATGTTACGGAGGGGAGTTTGGTTTTTCTTTTCTTTTTTTTTTCTTTCATATAAAATATTACTGACCTGTGGCAATTTCCAAAGTATTTCAGTATGTTCCCTGATGTTTAAATTGAACTTTACATCATTTGTTATAGTGACACCTGCTGCCCTTGTAATGGTTAAGCGTATGTGAGTACATAGAACCCACTTTTCAAAAATTTATAACTCTGCTGTAAAAATTTTACTTTGTGCTGAAACTTGGCATACAGGCTTTTTGACTAGGAACAAATTATTCTTTAAAAAATGTGGTAGGGAGGAGTTGGTCATTCATAAGAGCTTACTGTGCAGTAAAAGCAAACTTATTTTACTGCCATATTTATCTATTTATGCCTCTGTAACTTGGAGTATGAGCAGAATGAAATAGTGCATTTGTTCACTTTTTATGTCTTTAAATCTCAATTGAAGCTTCTGCTTAGGTCACTGGTGTAAACGGATCTAATTTTCTTTTTCCTAGTTCTTCTGAGTATTTCCCTCTGTCACAGACACCCACCAGACAATTTGATTAAAGATTGCTCAGCCGTTTTCAAGCAAGGAGCCCAGCTGGTTTTCAGCCAGAGAGCAGGCATTCCTGGATGAAATCTTGGAAAATTCTTTTAAGTCTGTCCCAGTTTCGAGGTCTTTTAAACCTGCTGCTTGTGGAAACAGCAACAGGTGCTTTTCTTTCATGTTAGGGTTGTTTTTTTTATAAATTTTTCCCACAGTACAGAAAGTAGGAGGTAGACATTACCTGGGAAGGTAATCACTACTTATTGGTACATTTGTTTTATGTAGCATTATCACTTTTTTTAAATGGCTATGAGTTTTCCAGCATGTTTGCTGAAGATGCTACTATCACCTCAAACATCTCTTCTACAGCAATCCCTTGCAAACCGACTCTGGTAGTCGGTATCATCTTTATAGTTATCTTTTACTATGAAGAGTAGTGTAAATAAGAATTGATTGTGCTTTTTGTTTGTGTAATCATGAGAATACAGGAATTTTTTTTCCAAAGCTGCATTGAGATAGTTTATATACTTTGTGACAGGAAACAAAATCCGAAGCAGTTTTAACACGCTAAAATGCATGGAGGGTAATATTCAACTAGAAGTGTTGTATCGATGTGTAGAAAATAAAGCAGGTTGAACTTGTATGATCAAGTCGACAGAGTGAAAATACAACAAAGTATACTGTACTCCTGAAATAATGTCTCTGTATCTAGTAAAGTATGCCCTTTTCCTTTGCATTTTGTTGATTCACCTTAAGTTTCCCTCATGTCTGTGCAGACCATCCTGAATTCATAACGATGTTACATGAATTAAGTGAGCACGCAGTAACTGCAAGGGGATGCCTTTGCAACTCGGTAAGCTGCATTTTCTCATGCTGCTGAGAAGACTGGTGTTAACAATTATAAATAACAATAATAATGATAGAGATAATGCAAATCCTCGTATACTCCAGCTGGGTCTTAGGAGGTGAGATGTGCTGGAGTCGAGAAGTGAACTGGGCTGAGGATCACCTGCAGGTTGACTGTGAAGGTCTGCTCTGGTGAGTGGAGCCCGGGGAACTGGTCCTGTGGCTGCATCTGGGACAGTAGGTGACCGTGCAGATCCTGCAGGGTGAAGATTATCTTAAACCTACTTCTCCATGAACGTGACTGACATACTATTAATGCACAGCTTCATCTTCATGGTAATTCAGTAACTAGCAACAGCAACAGCTTTGGTGACTGTTTATCCAGAGTCTAGACATTTTATGTGAGTTTAGGGCTCCCTTCTGTGTTTTATAAGGGAGGCAAACACACCTTTTTGGGTCTTGTGGTAGCATGACGGGTGCACTGGCTGTGTGCTGTTCTGCCTAAACAATCTCCAAAATAAGCCATCTGCTGGTGGTTTATCTGAAACTATGGTTTGGCAAATATGACACAGGTGTATCAGCCTCCACCTGTGGAAAGGAATAATGGGAACACACCTATCACCTGTCACTCAGTAATTCAGCATCACCACATATAGTTCAACAAGTATAAGCTGTCATACAAAACTACGACATGGTTGGATAGAATGTGTTTCTTACAGTCTTCAAGAAGATTATGTGCTGCTTTTTCTTCTTTGGTCTGAACTTCGGAGAGAGACACTAGCCCAGGAGAAGAGGGAATATGATAAAGTGCCTCATTACATGACCCATAGTAAATAGGTTTGTTGGAAAAAAATACAGGTATGAAGATATGGCGTCCACCTAGGCTGGCAGAAAATTTGTCACAGAGCTTTCTGAGTCAAAAGTTGGTAGGCTCAAAAAAAAAACTGGTAGGCCAGTCCTGGGCGTGATGCAGATCCCAACCAAACAAAACATGTAAACACAAATTTAACCTTCAAATCTCTGAGTAATTCCATTGACTTCTGTGGTAAGTGATTTATAGTACCGGGACCAAGAATGCAGCATTTTGGAAGAACAAACCTCACCAACCTATTTAATGCCTGCTTTAACAAGTTATCTAGGTCAGTTTCCTTCCTTTGTCTTCTCCCCAGTGCTCCCTGTCCCCTTAGGCACGTGCTTTGTATTATAAACCCACAAGCTATGAACTCCAAGTCCCTAAGGGCATTGTAAGACATCAACTTCGATGGTGAGCATGGATGCTGCACAATATCATCTGCAATAACAACAATTTGCAGTCTTCTTAATTACCTGTGGTTTAAAGGTGCTAAACCATATGCAAATATTTTGCATTTCTTTGTGGAACAGAGCATTTGAAATGATACGCATTAATCTCAAATATATGAAATGCTAGGTAGCAAAAGTACAGGGGGGCGGGTTTAATTGTTTTTTGAATAATTAATACCTAAGATGCCTAAACTTACCAAACATCATTTCATTCAGTATTGAACAATGCCCTGCACCATAAGTTGCTAGGTAGTTAATAATTCAGTAAGACAGTGTTTATACAGTGAAAATCGGTCTAAAATACATATGCAAAATTGTAAACTGGACTAAGTTTCTGTTTACGTTAAATACATAAACAACAGAGTGGTTTGAGCTATACTTTGTGTGTGTAACACATACAATGCGTGCCCCAGCTCTTATGTGTACATAGCCTGCACATAAATATTTCCCATTAATGTATTCAGTTAGTAATGCTTTTTAGGAAATCAAGTGCCCATGACCAGGGACTATGCATAAAGTGTGTTGATGTGAAGTTTATGTGACAATGGTAATGGAGCATGTTTCCCATTACAGATAAGGATACTTAATATTTATATAGTGCTTTCCATTTTAAAAGCATTTGAGAAACATTAATTAGTGCAAGCCTATCAAGGGAAAAATAATCTGAGACACAGATTCCTATGAGTGAGAGAAACCTTGGAAAGCAGTAATGCCAAAAGAGACTTAAAAGTAGTAGCTGACAGCAAATTACGCATGAATTCAGAATACTGATTTGACAGCAATAAAGACCGATTCAACTTTAGTCTAATAAGCAGAGGTCTCCTGTCACTCAGAATGCTGAAGTCTCGTTAGCAGAAAGATATTGACAGCTGGAGAGAAGGAGAGAAGAACAGCATACATGGGAAAGGTATTTGGAGCCTGGATTGATAAGGAATGGGTTTAGGTTAAATACGTAGAGGCTGGCTAAAGGACAACACAGGAAACATTTGATAACACTTGAAGGGTATCAACACAAAGCAGAGAATGTAATATGAGAAATGGGATTAAGGAAGATGACTTGAAATGAAAAAGAGCTTTTGGACAATATATTAAGAAATTGTCAGTTATACCTATAGGCTTGCAAGATAATATTTCCAGAGAAAAATGAAGCAGCATCTCTTGCTTCATTTAAAACTGGGCTGAAAAAATACGGGTAATGAGGAAGAGTTCTGTAACTTGAAATAGGTTAGGCTGGCAAACTCCACAGAGCTTGTTTCTCTTCACAGTCCTGTGTAAGGAATTACAGGTAAATAAAGACCAGTCATCTAATACTATATTTTGGAAAAACAATATAAACAGAGAAACGTATTAGACTTGTGCCTGCAAGAAAGCCAGTACAGCCCTGGATTTGTATACAGAGATAGGTGCAAGCACTGACGTCTCTGGCAAATCTCTCATTTAGTTGTCAGGGCATCCTGCCTCCTTGTTATGCACCTTCTTTTCTTAGAAATAATTTATATAGATAAATTGTGTGTTCTCCATTGGTGTTATCTCATTTTCCCTGTCTGTGCTTCTTGCAGTCACTTTAATGTTTTGAGGTCAGATGAGCTGAACGTGGCATAAATTATTTCGTTAAGGGTATCAAGGCAACCAGTTCAAATTATACTTATTTTGCTGAGTGCTGTCCCCATCCGCATTAAGGAGTAGTTTCCGCTGAAATGAGTTACTGTGATTGAAAAACTCATCCTTGGTCTTCGGAGGAAGAATGCTGGAGTATTTTCAGTACATAGTTCATATGCAGAGAGTATGGATATGTCCATCCTGCTACCTGTCTGATCCTGCAATTCTCAATGTGTTGGGTCTGTTGTAAGGAAAGGATACAGTTTTCTGAAGAACTGAAAACACCGGAGAACCTAGATCTCATGGTTTAGACACTTAGGAACAAAGCTCTATTAGCATTTCATGTCTGAAAGCATAGACAGATTATGTAGGCGGAGTGATCCTGTAAGCATAACACATGAACAGGGTTGTAAACCTATTTAAGATCGGCAGTAGTAAAAGAACATATCTGATTTTCTGTGCTGCTTCTCCTTCCATCAGAGTAGGGAGTAGGGCTCTTCAACTGGTTGAACTATAATAAAGAGAATAATCCTGTTTCTTTCTTAGCAGCAGCACACAGAAGAATAGCACTGTGGGGGTTTTTTCAGTTTCAACCATAGCATTTCATAGCATGTATGCATCTGTTGTAAAATCAGTGCAGCTGAGTGTATTTTGTAAAAAGTCTGCTTATGTCATTTAATTTGGGCTTTTTGTTGAATTTGTTCTTCCGTTTTTTAGCAGTATCCTTTGTGGAGTCAAATTTCCAGCTCTTGTGGCCTGTATTTGCAAGTTTTTATAGTGCTCAGTGCCTTTCTGGGGTTTCTGTCTGTCACTGTCTTGCTCTACACACTAACAATAGTCAGCCAGATCAAACCCAGGGTCTTTACTTTAGGGGATGCAGGAGCTGCAAAAGCACGAGGGCTCAAGGGGCAGAGAATCTGATGTTCTGAACTATAAAGGTATGTGCAAGTCTGGCTGGCACTGCTAGCTGGCCAGAGATGGGAACCATCTCTTAGTCCTTATGTTCAGATCCCTGTGTAAGTGTTCAAAGCCACTGATTAGATCTACATGGCTGGTGTCCAGTAGAACAGACTACTTATTGCCCCTGACAGGTCCTACAGACTACTGTACTTTGTTATATGCATCTGTCCATTCAATTTCGTAATTTTTTCTTATTCCTTCTATGTTCTCAAATCATCAGTTAAATCCATTGTGTTCCTTAGTTGGCTGGACTGAGTAGAAGTGTGTTCTCTACGTGTTTGGGGGAGTTTCACCTCTTTGAGTCTTCCTGCAGGTTCCTGTTGCATTGCTTTCAGGAGGGTTATGATAGCCAAGTTTAGACTAGCGGAATAAGATGCCATCCGAAGTCCCTTCTTTTTTCTTCAACACACAAGATCCTAGAGTGCAGAATTACAGAAAAAAGCTTGAAGCCTCTGAGGCCTCGGGCAGCTTGAAGCAAGTGGTCTCAGAGAAGACTGATAGGTTTGGGGTGTATTAGTGTGAGGGACCCCACTGACAACACTCAAGAAGAATAAACTATTAGAAAAGAAGAAAAAGAGCAAAGTTTTTTGTCTGTCCACTACAGGAAAGAAAAAAAAAAACCAAACACCCAACCCAAAAACCCCAACCATGTTGCTGCTGAGACATACTCTGTTCTGGTCTTGTTTAGAACAGGTCTTTTTTCACACCTTCCCCGCAGTTGTGGGTTTGGGACATTGCTCGGTGAGGTGCTCGAAGGCAAAGCCTTGTCAGAATTCACAGGGGATGTTGTTTTGCAATTATGGTCTCATG
>VZSZ01008263.1:252887-280532 GCA_013398815.1 Ibidorhyncha struthersii
AAGTTTCCTTTCCGAAGCTCCTTCTATGGAAGCTGTGGCTGGTGGCAGCAAAAAATTCCATAAATTCATCCTTGTGCCAACGTAAGTGCAAGTTTGTGCTTTGTCTTCTTCCAGTGATTTTAACATTTTAAGTGTGGAAAATGACAATGAAAACCAAGTGCTGTTTGGATTGCTGCATGTACGTTGTGCTATATGCATCCCCTTAGCTGATTTATTACCTTCACTTTTTGCTCTGCAGGTTAAATTTAGTCCTTATCTTCTGAATGAGTGGTTTTCTTTCAGCTTAAAATGCTATTTCTTCTCTGATGGCTGTGTCTAAATGCAGAAGAAATGTAACGGTAGGTTTGATGTAACAGTGAATTCTTTACAGCGGTTTCATAATCCCTAACAGACTCTACAGCAGTTTTCATTCACTTAATTGTAAAATCCTTTACAAATTTCTTTCATTATCTAGGAAAGATATGCTATGTGGTTGATTTCCAAAGTTTAAGGCTTCAGTGACAAAAGTTATATTTTCAAAACTTTTCCTACTTTTTCTAACACTCTGAAGAAAATGCTTCGTCTTATTACTTGGCTAATTTCCTTGAAATGTTGAATTGTGGAATGAGGTTTTGTTTAAACAGCTCCAGACCATGAAAGTATTGTGTTAATGCAGATGATTTTAGGAGGAGTAAACTGTGTTCCAGTAAAAATACGGCAATAAAATTTGCAACCTACGATTCTTCTTTGATCACTTAGATTCTTTGGGATTTGATTCCCAGCATTGCAAATTGGGTCAGTAATTGATAGTTCATTGTACTGCCATATAATTAATGCTTTTTGGAAAACCACAGCGGAGGCGTGACTACCTCCTGGATAGGGTGAAAGGACCGATTAGGCAATAGGAACTTTGGATCACTGAACTGCTTCTTCATGCTGGGCTCTCACACTCTTGGCAGAGTCCAAAGTCAGAGGAGTTTGTAATCCTGGCTCAGCTGTTTGTGCACAACAGTTAGAGACTATAACGTAGAAAAGAGTATCAAAGGGGAGGACAGTAGAAAAAAAAAAAAACAGAAGGAATAGGGAAGGAGATTTGTTCATCCATAGGAATCCTTATAAAATCAGTCCATCAATTGTCTCATGCAAGATGCTGAAAAATTAATGCTAGTGCAGACTGACAGCGTTGGATTTCAGCTGTGCATGGAGAGCGTGGACAGAAAGGACGTGAAACTGCTTAGTCCTTGGACCTGCGATAAAGGCAGGCACATTTCTGAAGGTGTTTCCTGCCTGATGCTGCCTGTGATGTTTGTAATCATCCACGTGCCGTACAGAGAATGTGTGTTGGGAGGGGAAAACACAAGTGGAGGATTGTGAATAGGAGATCCTAATTATTCTGTGAAATGCATCTGAGAAAAATCCAGCCATAGGAAATATAACCAACATGGTCCCTTTATGGAAAACTAACCCCAACTAATCCAACTGATTTTAAAATGTGATCTGTCTTTATTTCAGTGACGATCCCGTTAATCAAAAGCCTGCGTTTCTTACAATGTCATCAGTACAATGAGACACTCTTTACTCGTCTAAGGAAACAGTTATGTCTTTAGAACGAGTTTTTTGTATGGGAAATCTGCCACAGTCACATTAAAGTATTATTCCATAGAGCTGTAAACCAAGATATAGTTTATGGTTCAAATCAAATCTGGTAAATCCCAACCTAGAATTACTCACCATTAGCTGTGTTAGTGAATGTCATTTTCCAAAATCAATTTTGTCATTTTGGATTATTTTCTATGCACTATATGTCACGAGTGTTTATCTTGACAGAAACCAAGATACCCTGCTCTCTGTTCTAAAATTAACTGTTTGAGTTGAAAAATAGCATGTAAGGATGAACTGGTATGATAAACATATGCAAAGTTATTTTTACATGTCTTTTGTTGAGGTAATTGTCATTCTGTTGGAAATTTCCATTAAACCTAAAGCCATGGCTGTCCAGATCAGAGGACTTGCTCCAATTAGTATTCGTTAAATCCTCCTTTAACATACAAATATATAAAGGCTTATTTGATGATTTGGTTTTATTAAATTCTTTTAGGAAGTTTCCAGCAGCACAGAAATTCAAGCCTTAGTGATTAATGTACTGAAACAATGAGCTTTAAGTAAAAGATTATCTCAGAAAAGGCTTTTTATTCACCTTGCAGTTATTGGTTTAATATTTACCTCTAGACTGTCTTTACTGTATTCACCCAGAAATACGAGTTCAACTGTATGACAGAAACTGAAAAAGCTGAGAATGAAGACTATCCTGTCACAGCAGCAAACAGAACGACTCATCTGTTCCCTTCTCTGACAAGACTCTTCAAAAACAAATTTAAGTTGGTGTTTGCTATCTGTATTTTTTGTCAGTAGACATACAAAATAAATGTCTGTCTGTCTTTCACGTGTTAGACAGTTCCCACTATACAGTGACACACATGATATATTTTAAAGGGAAATATTAATGGCCTTGTTCTATGATGAGGAGGGCACTTCTAAAAGCTCGGGTGCAAGGGAGACTGTAATCTGCATTTCACTTTTTGAAAATGCCAAATTAAAAGCTGTAAGCGTTCGTTTTACTAGAAATGGTTAGTTGCTGTTACATTCTTCCAGATGGACTTCAGACCCACAGAGATACACACCTGAGTGGCACAAGAGGCGAAGCGGGGGCTGATGTTGGGTGTTGGGCACAACTTCAGCGTTGCACCGAGGAAGATGCACGCGCTTCATGAAATTAAGTGCTATGTGAGGTTTTTTTTGCCCCTCCCCTGCAGATCAGACCGTGTGTGGCGCAGGTGCAGTATGTTGCAATATTCATTAATATTGGACGTTATACTTAGGCTGAACAGTGCCACATACCATTCTAGTTTGTAAGCCTTTTTTAACGTCTCTTCCCAAAAATTAGAGATTTAAATTTGAGTGAAACATAACAACTTTCTGACAAGGTATGTGGCTTAGTCTCTAAAATAGCCATGTCTAAGAAAGACCAGAGTACCAGTGGTTACAGGAACATTGCACAACAAATTTCAGGAAGGGCAGTAGAGGTTGCTAGCCATTTTGTCTGTCATGAATAGGAAAAATGCTGCATGTGGGTGAGTATAATTAGGTCATTGGTTTATGAACACAAAGCCCTCGTTTCCCAACGTTTCTTAAAATTAACATGGGTGTATATTTAATATGTATCTTTGATTTGGCTGAAAAACATAGCCAGAAAATTCCCAACTGACTATGCATATAAATAGCTTCATAGACATAGATTATTCCAAGGAGGGTTGGCAAGAACATATCCTCATGAAATTTGCTCAATAGCCTCCAATTTTGGATACTGTGAGCTTGTCAGGCTTTAAAAAAGACCCTTGGTGCTACAGAGCTCCCTGAATAGATGTCACGTAGGGGACAAGTTCAGGGGGTCTGTGGACCAGAGTTATTTCAGTGGACTTCTTGTGGAGGTGGGATATTGCGAGATGCGATGACTGCTGGAGCCCAGAGGCTGCAAAGGTGGCGGGGCAGTTACTTAGCAAACTGACTTCAAGATGTGTTGGAAGACTCTGTTTCCGAACCTCCTGTTTAAGGTTGTTTTATTTTTCCATTGAATGGTAGGGTTGGAATCTGGCCTTGCAAAATATTCATTAGTGCAGCATGCGTTACTTATCGTTTTTGCAATAATAAGTCTTCTCTGGATGATTTTTCCCGGTAGTCTTTTCAACAGACATCTTGACAAATCTTTGTGCTAGGGTTGCCATACTCCTTGCTGGGTGTGTTTATTCCCAGGTTTGGGGTTTTGATTTTTTATTTTTTTTTTCCCCCCAGAAGATACTCCTAGTTTCCTATAGCACAAAGAAGCACTATTAACACATTAACTCAGTAAACTCTTCAGTGATTCTGGGACTTGCTTCTCCATTAAGGGAGTTCATATTTGGAAAGGGTAGCAATACATCATCCGTTGGAGGTTCTGCTGGAGTGTGGTGTACATAACCTTTGAAAACTGTTCGGGCCACCAAAAGCTGCCTGTTCTGTGGCTGGCCCAGATCCAGCTTCTCCCGATTTGGACCCATACTGGGTTTATGCCAGTCAGCTACTGTGTTCCTGTTCCCGTCAGAGGCAGCACGTGGATTTTGCCATTTGGACTGCTGGACGATGAGGGCGGAAGCAATAAATGAAATGCATGGAGAGGCGCAGTGGGAAAATAGGTGGGTCTGGCACTTGTTTGGGACAAGCTGCATGAGCAACCGCGGCTTAGGCACACATGTGCAATGTGACTAGTCTAAACCTGTGCCAATAGCAACTTGCTTTTACTACATAGCGTGGCATCTGCTCACCTCTCCAGCAGCCACCTTCAGTCTGCCAGTGACAGCCTCTCTATGAATGTGATTTTTATCCAAACTTGTATGGCTTTGAGTGGTCCTCAGGAGACCTGTACATTTCTCTCCCTCACCCGGGTCTGTAACACTTAAATTTTTAATCTTCATACATATTAACATTGAAGTAGGGATGGGTGTGGTGGCACTGGTGCAGGCGAAAACAGACCCAAGGCCGTGGAGCAGCCAAGTGCCATTTTGTGGTGACGCAGAGCAGTGTCCCGGTGATGTCTGCTAGCGAGCCCCGGGGCGCCATGGTAGAAGGCATCCCATGGGTCTCCTAAGGACTTGTGTGCCTCTGTGGCTGCTCTTCCCTTCTCCAGATTATGGGATGGAGAGAGGGGGGAGCCCCGAAGGGTGTTCACACAGTGGTGCAATGCTGCACAAGGTAGTTCCCCCCCCCCCTTTTTTTTTTTTTAAAAAAGCATTTTAGCAGCACGGTGGATCATCACCTTCAAGCTTTGTGGAAGCCAGTCAGCTCTGGTGAGGCAGGAAAGTATCTGTGAGGGAATTTGAATCACATAGGGTATTTTGCTTTAAAAAGAAGTGTCTTTGGATTCATTATTCCCTTTATTGATTTAATTCTAGCTGTTTGCTTCATATTGATCTGGACTGCTCACCAGAGGTAGTTTCACTAGAGCTTTTGTCTTTTCAGTCAACAATTAAAAGAAAAAATGCCACACCTTTGAATTAAGCACCATTTGTAAGAAGTGCTTCCTAGGAATGGCTAGTTTTATCGCACTTTTGTTGTCTAATTTGTGATTGCTGACATGTAATAAACACACAGAAGTGCTGAGGATTAATGACTCAATATGATAAAGTGGTAACTTTCCATCCTCTGCCCCTGCCCCCAAGGCTTCGTACCTTTTTTGATGCAAACTTCAAAAGAATTGTCCTGGGTGTTCATGTTACCCCGTTTTTCATCCCACGCTGTAAAAGAGGGGTGACTGTTTTTTCCCCCTCTCATTTCTGAAAACAGTAATACAGGAATCTTACAAGAGGTATATCCTTGCATGATTTTCTGCTTTTTAAAGGCTTGAGAAGAACTGGGTGGTTTTGATAAGCCTCCAGTCCAATTCCGAGCCTTCTGAGTCTGCTCATTTGTGTAATGCTGGGAGCACCTCTAGGATGCTTATAGGAAGCAATAACATCTTACTATACAAATTCTGTCTGGGACCATGAGTGTTTCTTTCTGCCTTGGTTTTGCAGCAGCTTAGTAATCAAGTAAGAGTTTTATTCTTTGTATCTTGTCTACCAACTCTTTATTCTGTCTGTTAAGCACTTTTGTTATGAAGAGAGTCAGTTAAATGTGCCTATCTTCCCTGTTGTGCAGGGAAGAACAGGAGTAGTTTAAGTCCAAACAGCCTCCCTTTCTGTAGGTATAGGCATCTTATCTGTAAGTAGCAAATGATACTGTGTCCATCAGTTGCTTTTACGTTTACTGCATTCTACCCCTCGTGCCTGGGGACAACTTTGTTTTAATTTATTCTGTAAACAGTCTCCCAGGCTGTAGACTAACACATTACTTTGTTGTTGCTGCAATTTTTTTGGCTAGCAGAGGAAAGGTTTCATTATTATTTTTTTTTTAAATGCAGCAATTGTCACTAGCCAAAGTCATTAATACTAGTTTTATCAAAGTCTCAGTTGTTCTTCATATACCATGCTGATTTATCTATAGTTTGGCCACACCTCCTCTTTGATGAAGGCAAGCAGATGTAACATAGATGGTGTAGATGGCTCTTTAACACTTCTAGATCCAGAACTGAGATTTCCTTCTGCGGTCATTCCTGCCTAGTTTATGCATCTCTGCCAGATCTCCATCGCATTATCTAGCTCCCTTATGTGGCCCTGTGCTGTACTCTGTTTCACCAAGTTTTAATGTGCCTCGCCCCACAGTGAAACAGAAAATCTTACTTCCCTCAGCGTAGAGTTATTTATCCCACTGAATTTGACTTCATGCATCATTATTTGTTGCTGTCTACTCACTGGCTGCTCCGCAAGTGGCTCAACTCCAGTTCAGGTTCTCTATTGACTGACAGTTGTTGTTTCATTGAATATTTGAAATAAACAGGTAAAGTAATCTGTCTTCTGATCTGCCACCTGGTGTATCCAGTTATCGTTCAGGATGATTTTCACCGTCGCTGGGAGCTTCAGCTGAGGTGCTGAAGACTGAGTTGAGGTATAGAGTTCCAGGGGCGTCTGGACAACACTCAGTCATATGGTTTAGTTTTAGGTAGTCCTGCGAGGAGCAGGGAGTTGGACTCGATCATCCTTATGGGTCCCTCCCAACCTGAGATATCCTATGGTTCTGTAGACCCACTGGCACTTTCCTCTCGGTGCTGTGGAGCCAACTCCACTGGGCATTAGAAGAAACACACATTAGGTGCCATATTGTCAGTGCCACCGTCCATGCCATACTTGATTTTCATACAAACAGGATGTAGAATGCACCTTGTTTTGGCAGTTCAGTGTTTTTTATAACCACAAAGCTTGTGTGACTTGGAAGTGTGTGTGTAGGGCATTAGCATCAGTGCTAGTTTTGCAAGCAACTGTAAGAAAAACTTTAGGCAAAATATGTTCTGCTGATAAATGGCAGTATTCAGGCAAAACCTAATGACTCATTATTATTTTATATTATTTCATTGTTTCCTCCACAATGGAACATGTTTCCAGCCTACAAAAACAGAAACAATTGATAAAATTTGAAAGAACATGCTTCCTAGACCTCTGAAATTTCTTGCACCCCACCCCACCAAGGGCCTCAAGGCCCTTGTCATATTTTTTTGCCAGTAATATCCAAGAGTGCAAGACAGGTCCCTTCCTGAAGAATTGCTCTGACATGGCATATAATTTTATTGGTGCTTTATCTAGTGTTTCAGTGTTCTGCAGTTAAGTAGCCTGTTTCCTTGGTCTCATTGCATTCTCAACAGAAAATGGCTTGCAGTCTTTTTTCTTCTAGAATAGAGAAAGCGTAAACTCTAAAGAATTACATTAAGCTTGAAACTTGACAGTTTGACAGTACCAAGCCCTCACCATAATTGCTTTCATTGGTTCCCACCAGATTTAGAATGAGCTTTTATTACTGTTGCCTGAATATCTTATTACAATTAGCAATACCGAGTATGAAAAGGTAGAATGGATTCCTTTTCTCATAGCAGCTGGTGGAAAGCTGGTCGATAAATTATTTCAAAAGCTATGTTGGTTATTAAACAGCCACACAGTTAAATAGCCTTCTCAGTTTGCTGCTTTGTTCCAAATATCTATCTTGTATCATGGCTTTTGCAGGGATCAATATAAATTATTTTATTATTTCATTAATGTTTCTTTAAAATGTTCTTATAGTTTAAAAAAATGTGAATAGAGTTAATGTATCAGCACCTATTAATTTCTGTATTGATTCTGTTGTACGCTTTACGTTGAGACAAACATTTGCTATGAATGCTATGTACCTGACAGAACAATGCAGAAGCAAAACAAAGCGAACATACAAATATCACCATCGAAGCCTAACCGGTAAGTAGGATGTGCTTTGGGTTTGTTTCCTTGCTTCTGGTTTGTGTCAAAACCTAATAGCACATACAACCAGGACAGTCTTGTTTGGTTGGGTTTTTTTTTGTTCTGTCATTAGTTTTAAAAGCTAAAAAGCAATAAGATGGCCATATACTCTGGACTACTGTCCTGCTAGTGAGTCCAGACACGTCTGGGGGAAAAAAGCGAATAGGTTAAAAGTACAGTCCACTGACCTCCTGCTAAGTCTCGGGAGGCTGATGTTGGTGTGCTGTGTACAAAGAACCTACACAAAGTGAAAAAAAGACGGTGGGGAAACTCCTATCTTTTATGATCAGAACAGGCAAGAGTATATATGTGTATGTACAATACAGTCAATTGTTATGCTGCGTATTGTTAGTAATAAAACTCTTTGGAAGATTCGCTGGGGGATTAGGAGGGCTGCGTGCCAGTAATGACATGGAGGGAATTGCAGCTTACCCTGCACTGTGCTGGAACAAGTGAAAGTGGGAACTCGTCGCCCCTGAGATGAGTTCTCAGAGCTAAAGAGCTGTGGTAATTCCATGTGCAATCGTTTAGAAAGTGCCAATGACTTAGTCTAACTCTGCTCTGAAAGAAGATGATTTTATTAAAAGGAGAGCTTGAACTGAAAATCCCGGCTTCAGACTGAATTCTGGAAAATTCTTTTTTTCCTAATGATACCAGAAATGCTTGCTGTCTGCCAGATTTATTGGGAAGCTTTTCAAACACCATTTTTATTTATAATAGTGCTTAAAAAAGAAAAAAAAAAGAAAAGGCTTTTTAAATGACTGGGTCTTTTAAGTTGTTTGCATCCATTTGTACTACTAGCTGAACTGCTCATTCTGATCACGAGAATTTATGCGAGGGCTTAGGCAGTTATGTGCTATGTTTCAGATGGGAACTCCTCTCTGTCTTGCTCTTTCACTTTCTCTCCCTCTCTCTCTCTTTTCCAAAGATACCTGTTTCAGACAGAAACAAGATTCGAAATGTTAAAACTGTCGCAATCTTAATTAACAGAAGACAGTGACTTCCCTGCGATGCTGGACTCTAAACCTACTATCAATTCTTATTTTTTCTTTGGAAAGAAAAATCGGAGACGTCAGGCGAGGAGGTGTGCTTGAAAAATGCTCATTACTCTTTTCCTGTTTCCCGGTACTGTAGCATGGATAAAACCAGACAGGTTTCCAATAAGCGGACCTGTTACCAATAACCCAAGATGCAGGTGTAATTGCATTTTCCATGATTCAGTATAGCACACTGGGTTGTTTTACACAGGCAGCATCTGTTTCACATGCACACCATGACTCTCTACTGTGATTGACATCTGCCTTCTCCTAATAAAGTCCCAGTTGCCCGCCTGTATGGTGCTCCCTTTTCTCTTAATGCATTTGTAAGATTAAAAAATCCTTTAGAGCACTGTGCTGAAACTCACAAAAAGGCAAACTATCTAAATTTGTCAGTGGTGCAGCACTAGCACAACTATCAAGACTCTCTGTGGATTAAAATTTCATCAAGTTTGTGTTTTGAATGCTTGTTTGAACCAGACCGGTACAAGAAGACTTTGGTGGAGGTACTTCAGGTTTCTACTAATATATCACAACGGAAGATAAAATCTGTGGAACTGAAATAGCCTTGTAAAGAAAATTATTGTACATCGGTATTTGATCAATTTTGTGATGTTTTTCCCCCGTTAATTCTATTCTGTGTTTTCTGCTGTGTTTTTCCTGTTCCTGTGTATTACCTGTGGAGCTCCTTCAAGATTTTAGGAATATTAAACGTTTACATGAGCTTGCTGGGGGACAAGGCCATTTTGTGAAACAGAAATGCACTGAATATTACTGAATACACAGAAATTAACCTTGGCTCAGGAAGCCTCTGAGCTACAAATGGTTGGAGACTGAAAAAGCATTTTGTACTCTTCAAAGAGCGTCTGCTCTTGGCCGCTGTTGGAGAAGGGGTTCTGGGCTACCTTGGGCTGACGCAGGATAGCTGTTCCCGCATTGTAGTCTTTCTCATTCTTTTTTTTTTTTCTCATTTTTTTTCTTATTTTCTTATTTTTCTCATTACCTGTTTTAAATTGGCTGACACGGCCTGTTTCTTCATTGCCGGAAGGCACTGATTTCAGCTCAGTGCAGGTCACAGTGACCAAAAATTGTTGAATCTTTTTCAGTTCCACTGTGTGTGAAATAAAACATGCAGGTGTCCATACCTAGTGCCAAGTATTGACAGGTGCTGAGCAGGCTTGGAGTGTAACATGTAAGGTGATCTCTCCAAGTCAGGGTGGTGAGCATGGGGGCACGGCAGCCCGAAGGAGCTTGGCTGTCTGACACCAGTATTGCACATTCTCGGGGTTGCTTTTGTGCGTCTGGTTGGTGGTATTGATGAGCCTGGTAGTCTCGCCTGATGAGCCTGAGGTCCATCCAGGACCCTGCTCTTAAGTTCCTGATTGACCAAGTGTCTCTGAAAGACTGGATCCTGAGAAGAAACATCTGGCAGAGGGACTTGGGGTGCATGGCTTCCCTGAAATTGTGCCTATATTTGTGGAAAGGTAGTAATTGGAAAATTCCATTTAAAATACAGTGTTGTTGCTGTCTTTTCAGCTTGCCATCTCATTAATTCCCTTCTTGTAACTCCTGTCCATTGGTTGTCTTGGTTCCTATCTCAAAACCAAGATGGGTGGCTTGCTACTGCAGAGTCAGGTCTTGACTGGTGGCCGATCTGGGCTCCTCTCCCTTCCACCTTTGGGGACAGATCTGCAGTAATCCTGGCACTGTCACAGCCAGCTGGGGTGTGACTGGTGATGGTTTGGCACCAGTTAAGTCTCTGACCTTCATCACCATAATGCTGGAGGAGGTCCATGCATGAGACTGTCCCTTGATCCTGGTACAACATGTATGCAAACTGTTCTGCTAGAAAAGGAAATCTCTGAAATTTAAGGGCAGAAGAATCTTTCCATGAATTTGAGCATTTATAGAAATAAAAAGTAGAGAGGCTCATTAGGAAGAAAAACCTGCTTTATATAAAAATTTTTCTGAAAGAAACACACAGGGCCAGTTCCAACCTTTTGGTTACTTGGGGTTTTGTTGTTTTTGGAGGTAGTACAACCTTTCTTAAAAATCTTACAGTCTCGACTTTTTTGTAGCATTTACCCAACAAGTAATGACTTGGCTATTTGGTCTATTGTTAAACGCCCCTGGTAAAGTACTTATGCAGGTATTGCTCCTTAGGCAGACCCTCAGAGCTTGAATGGATGGAGATCGTTTGGGGTTTTGGAGAAGAAAAATTGACTTTTGAAGTCGGCTATACAGGCTGTCTTACAGCAATTGCATCCGGAGCTGTAGATGATTCCTGTTTCATATAAGAACAGAAAATATGTTTTCAAAGTGGCTTTTCTACTCCACCGAATAGACATTTTGATAGATGGCCTCCCTAAGGGGAAGATTGTTAAAGCATCTTAACCACAGTAAAAAGATGTATTAGCAGCGAGTTAAGAAGTTCAGGAGTCAGAGCCGGGCTCTTCGTCCCACAGTGGTTTGCTTTATGTGCCCTAAAGTAAGGAATAGAGTTAGCATTAGGTGGACAAAGCCATTGCCTGTTCTCTACCCTGGGTAAGGAGATGTCTTAAGTGTGGGTAAGGTATGATGAAAATGCAGAGGAGAAAAACTTGAATTTTAACCAGAAAACACTGGCTGTTGCAGTGTCCAGCTCTATTCTGTCTCGGCCAACTGTACCTACTTTTTTCCCTTCTGTTTTCAAAGGGCTGTCTGTGCTGTCCCCCCTTCTTTTTTTGGGTTGGTTTTTTTTTTTTTGTACTTCTGTTTGAGCATGTTTCATCTCTCACAGGTGTCACTGTAGGCAGGTATTTGATCTTTAAATATTAAAGGTTTGATCTTATTTCAGAAAAGTGAATGAATTCAGATCTACAGCTGGGGAGGGGGCAGGAGGAACATAGGAGAGGCTGAATGGGAGTTAAGAGACAGCAGAAAGGAAAGCACAATTCTCAGTATTAAAATAATTTTGTATTCAGTAGAGACCTATTAGAGACCTATTAAAGGGGAAAAAAAAGCTTGATGTGCTTTATCTGTTCTACCTTAACTTTAAATTGAAACCTGTTCCCAGCTTATTCAATTCACTGCTCCCAGGTTTACTGGGAATTCGCTGCTGCTCTAAGTGCATTTTGTCATTTGAAAATACATACATAAGTCATATCCATATACTGCACTGATCCAAAGTGCTTTTCTGCAATAAGCCGATTAAAGTGAATGATCCAAAACCCGCGGAGCAGATCTGTGGATAATAGCTAATCTGGGCAGTAATAGGTTTCTGCTGGTGCCCAGAGGTACGTATACAAGTTGTTCAGCAGGAAGAAAGAATTTGCTTAATTCAGTCATAGGAGTTTTTAAAAGATGATTTTGGGGATTTTGTCCATGGATTCTCCTACATCCTTCTGAGCAGAGGATGTTTTTAGCTATACCTAGTAATTTAGCAAAGATATCAGCGTACCCTAGTCTAGTATTAAGAGGGAACTTTTCATCATGTGAACACTGGACTAATCCATTTTTCTTGAGGAATAATTTTAATTTTATTACTTTGCGAAGTTATGAGTTTCATTTTGTAGCAGTCAATGCAAAGGGTGGACCCCAGAGAGTTGCAAGCTGAGGCCGTGGTTCAGGAGGCTGCGTAAGCACGTGCTTAACTTTAAGCAAGGTCTTAACTTTAAGCAAGTACTTAACTTTAAACAAGTGCTTAGCTCCTGTTGAAATCATTAGGATTTAAACAGCTACTCAGACCCTCAGTGCTGGAAAGGAATGGAAAAGACGTGGAACATCTGAAGCACGATCTAGGTTTTAGGGTTGCTGGATTTTCCTCCAGTTAAATGCTCTTATGTTTGTGATTTGATTCAACGTGGTTTTGCAGTTGTAGCTGCCATCTGCAGGCTTCAGGCTCATACGGAGAGCCCGTCCCTCCACGCTCCACCACTGTGCGACGGCTGCCACAGCCATCTCGACCCCTTCTGTCCTTGGGGACAACAGGCAGAGGAGCATGAGGACACACATTTCCTACGTGAGAAATTGGTTCGGGGATTTTTATTTGCCCCCTTAGGTCTCCGGCTACCGTTTATGATCACCCTGAGGGGATAAGAAAGGGTTAGGGAGAGACAGCAGCTCCAGGGTTTGACAGCCTGGAAAAGGGTTATGACACAGTTTAGCCGATGCTGGTGTTACATAAATGTATATGAGATAAATAGTGCTTAGCGACTATGAGAAATGGCTTCTAGCATTTGCCAATAAATTTGCAATGTACTGGATTTATGAAAGACCTTGACAAAATTCCTAAACAAACAAAGTTTTCCTCTACTATATACTATATACTCTTGTAGTTATGATTAAGAGATTTGTCTTTTTTTTTTCCCCAGTGGTGCTAGTATGTTCCTCAAAGTGAATGCGGTCTAGTTTATTTAAGCAAGAAGGAGTTTAAGTGGAAATGAGCCACAGAAATGTGTGCCACTTGTCTAAAACAAACATGGTTTAGGTTTTTCCTTATAAGTGACATCTATTATTACATTTTTAAGTAGATTTTGTTAGTAAGCATCTGCAAGTGTGTTTGATCAGATGAAAAGGTCCAAGACTGTATTTATATTACTAAACCAGAATGTTCTTTTTAAATAAGGACCTGCAGCTATGCCAACTGAAGTTAATTGGGAATTTGCAACTGAACGGATGTAAGTCCCTAAAAAAGTACTGTCAGTGTTGTTCATTTACATGACGTGTTGTCTGTGCAGCCATTTTAGACATTACATATGGTTTTCTGAGGATCTTTAGACCATCTGTTTTGTAGGACTAAATAAGTAGTGTGGATGATTAATAATGTGGAGAACTGATCTAGCCCAGTCATTGGAAGTTACATCAATATTAAAAGTTATATCAGTAAGAGATATACGAGGATCCTCTCAGTATAGCAGATTTGTTTGCCAGTTTGTTCTTGCTGCCATCACTATATCGATGTCTGTGATCTTTAAGGGATTCCCAGTTCACTTTTCTCCCTCTGAAAGATTCCAGGGTTCTGTAAAGAAACAAGAAAACAAACTTGTATAAGCATAAATCAAAGTTATTCCCCATTTGACAGTTTCTAGTTCTAGGGAACAGAGTGGTGCTTGCAAGAGCTTGAGACAGTGTTTAGCAATTGTCCTGTTTTTTGAAGTTTTGCTTCAAGTTTTGTTTATTGAGGGAATTCCAGACTTATCTTACTGCACAGTGGTTGGGATAAATGCAGGTGCTGTTGCTGAACATTAAATTTGTGGTTGCTGCATTGAAAATATTCTTCATTAACTGTGTAATTGAACAAGCTTATTGTTATTACTATCTGTCTGCTGACCTTAACTGAGACTAGACCATTTGCTTAATACACTGAGTGCAGGAAAATACCACACATGGAAGGTTCTCTGAAAGGGATGGAGACAGTATCCCTTCAGCTAGAAATCATTCCTTTCAGCTATTTCCTGAGTATTTTTCTCTAACCTCTGTGAATTTGTGTTGGAGCCAGGTACAGCTTGGGTTCTGATGATCTCTGATACTACTGCTCTCTTCAGATGATTGAAATAGCCGGAAAAAAATTTCAGTTTCTTTACTAACATAACTTAGGGAAAAGTCCAATGACTGTAATTTCAGCTCACAAAGGTGATTGTATCCAGCAATCACCTGGATTGTATCCAGCAATTTCATCATGACTTGCTGAGGTATACATTTTGCAAGATCAATTAGAAATATGTGGATTTTTTTTCATAATATTTCTGGGAATAAATGCCAGAGTGGACTATATCTGGAAGCTGAAGACTCATAATACTGCCAAAACCTAAACCAAATTACTGAGTTTCGTTTTCCATTTTAAATTGAATTGAAAAGAAAAATACCTTTATAATTTACCATATATTATAGCCATTGTAGCATTTCTGTAAAAGGGAATACCCTCACATTTTTAATCGCATGTAGTTTCAATTTAGTCTACTTACATTTTTAATATTCAACTTTAAAGAGGTCTGTCTGCGCATAATGTTCTTGATGCATCTATTCATGTACGAGGCTTTTCCCCCTCCTCTATTACACCATTTCTTTTTCTTTTCATGGGTGAACTTTCCTCTTTTTGGCCGGTAGCCATAGGCAGTCAATATGATGTCTCCCAAGAGCTCACACCACGGGGCATCGGTTATTCAAGGCCAAGGTTTTTCATATAGCCATGAGCTTCGCTCAAAGCTCCTTTCATAATCCCTCCTTAATGACGATGGCTGATGAGTACCTTTCGTCTGAGGCCTTTCTGTGAAAATGATATTTATGCAGCCAAGACAGCAGATGATTGCTGATAAATCAAAGAATTCAAGTTTTTCCCTCAGGGTGGACTACAAGTACCATCTCTGGAGCACAAATGTTGCTCTGAGCTTTCGCCCTGTCAGTCGCAATACAAGTGTTCATTAGCATTTGAGGTGCCTCACCTTCGTTCCCGTGTTAATGCTGTAACGACTACCAATTCTCTGTTTATGAGCTACTGCTGCCATCTATTTTTATGATACTGAAGAAAGTATGTATCAGATTATATCCTTTGTTAATGTCTACTCATGGTATTAATCCTTCATTTTTTTCAGACTAATGACAAAAAAGAACCATTAAACCAAGCTAAGGAAAGACATACACACTGAGAAATCCAGCCTTTTCCTAAAACACTGCTACACATCTTCTGGGAAGACTGAAATCTCCTCTCTTAGTAAAATGCCGGCTTTTGATTTGGAACTGATTATTTTCATTACTAAGAAATGAGGAAAATAATGTAACGGTCCAAGGACACCAGTATGCCTCCTAGGTCACCTAAGTTTCTTGGGAAACTTTTATAGCTAGGTTAATTTACAAGGGTATTTCTCTTTTCAAATCCCATGAGAGCTGCTCGAGAACAAAAACTTGAGTAAAATCATAACCACAACGTGCTGGGTTGGCTATACAAGCATAGCTAAGTGTGAGAACCTTTCATCTTTCCAGCAAGAAGTATTGAAGATGAGCCGTTGTGCTGAAGTCGCAGCCTCTGACCTGATTTTCCTTCAGCATAGCTACAACTTGTTTGATCTTTTCGGCACTAGGAAGCTCTTTTTATTCATGTCATTTGTAGCAGTCACCTTAGGAGATAATTTTCTACTTCGTACTGCTTCACAAACATTATCTTGTGGAACTGGCCGTCTGTTGCAGCAGGAATGGTGTTGTGCCAGTCTTCTCTGGGGTCTGTGTGAACCTCAGGATTAATTCACCACAAGAAACAATTGGGAGTGGTCCATCTGTCCTACTGCAAAGGAAGGCGTTGCGTTTTCTCCCAAGCTGTGCCAAGCCATCACCCTGCATGGCTTTGAGTTTCTGTGCTGTTTAGTTAAGTACTAAAGTGTTGCGAGCCTTCTGTTTCTTATGGCTCTTACTTAGCTGTGGAAAGAAATATCAAGTAATGTAACCACTTTCTTCCAAATCTTGGGCCAGAATCTCAGCTGGTGTAAGTCAGCAGAGCTCCACTGACATTATTAGTGCTCCAGTGATTCACACCAGCTGTGGATCTGGTCTTCTGTCTCAATTTATGAAGGGCTTGAACTAAATGTCAGGAAATATGAAATGATCTCTTATAGTCAGCAGTTCTCCACATGTGTTAATGGAGTTTAAGTTTACCAAAAGGCAAGACTTCTAAAAGTGATCCAACAGAAGAATAAACTTTCAAGAAGAATGCCTTACTTACAGGCTTTTTGGCAAGAGAAGACTATACAGCTCACTGCAATTTAAAGAAATTAACTCAGTTATGCATCAGGATATGGTAATACAGCTTCAGCGAGAATCCAAAATTCAAAATAATTTAACAGCACAAAGCAAGCTGTTGGCATTCAGTGAATAATTGCCATACAAATAGGAATCATCCAGTCTTAAAATTAAGTTGCTTATGAACTTCATGTAAAGAGCCTAATGCTTCCACTTTGCAAGTGTAGTTGAGTTTATTCACAGGCGCAGTATTACAGCTTTTGGAGATTCAGTGAGGACCATGTTGTTCCAAGAACACAGAAGCTTAATAGTTCTAGCTGTGTAATGCTAAAACTCGACAGTGATTTGGCTTATAGATGCATCTGTTGAAAACAGTTATTTTAGCCAATGAGGATAAAATTGTTGTTGATATTGCTTAAGGACTGTCAGGCGTACTTTTCAAAATCAGAAAACACTGGAATAGGTGAAACCTCAGAGTCAACAAATGTGGAGTCTCAGAAATCTTTTAGTCTTTTGCCTAGTCTTATATGCCGATATGGCATATGAGGATATGCTCTAAAAAAACTTCCAGTACCTGAAATAGGCTCTGGTGGTACACAGGTCTTCACAGCCTAATTTATTTGCTGATGAGACCTTTCAGGATTAGTTGAAATGATCAGTGTGTGGCTCCACACTGTGTGATTTATGTATGTTCTCACTGGAGACTTAATGCTCCAAATAGACCTAGAAAGGTAAAATAAAAACACGCCTTCAATAGTAAACTTGAGCATCACACTGTGTTGGGGTATGCTACCTATATTTAAAAAAAATTAGGGTGCAAATAAGTCAATTGCTAGCAGTCAGAACAGCATGGAGTAATCTGATCCTGCTCATCAGAGGTCATTGGCTAAGGGTCCGATTCCGGCAGGTTTGTTTGACAGTTAGTCCAAGTGACTTCTGATGAGACACATATCTGTCTAGATGTCAGTGCATACCAAAAGGAAAAGAAAATGCTTGGACACAATTTATTCAGACCTGAAGGAAAGCGTTTTGGAAGAGTTCACGGAGAATGCTAGTTAGTCTTCCAGACAAAGTAATTATCATAATCTGAATATACCAGTAGACTGAATTTAAAGTGGTTTGCAGAACTGGAGTGATGGATAGAGTGGAGAGGAAACCCTTCTGAATACTGGAGAGCTCTTGGGAAGTGACAGCATCCAAGACTCAGCATTTACTAGGCTTTTGCTGATTCCCCTGGATCATGGGGTGCTCCACCTCGAAATGAAAACCATTCCCCAGGTCCACAGCAGGAAACACTGTAGTGAGATCTCTGAGCCTCCAAGGGCTTTGACAGACTTGAAGTGTGAGAGGCTCTGAGTCATGCAGTAGCTGGGGTCTTAGGAAGCTCGTTGCATTTTGAAGATTGCACTGTTTTATAAAAACTTCTGCTCTCTAGAGATTTCTAGGTAGGAGTTCTGGAAAACTTGGTTCTGAGTCGGTTTGAAACCAAATTTAATTTGGCTCTACAACATGGAGCAATTGAAGGCAAATGCTTGAATTAGTCTGAAAGTTAAGATTGCTTTTGCATGCCTCGTTGCACTAAGCTTTCATATGGCAGCATTTGAGAGTAACACTTTCCATCACTTCTGTCTAGTTCTTCCCATCCTGGTGGCTGATGTGTTGGCCTTCATAATATACAAATTTTTCACCTTCTGTCAGGATGACACCAGTGGAATATACCTGGGCATGAAGCCATCAACCCTTATGAAACTCCAGCCAGTCCCAAATCCTACAATACAAGCATGTCAAGTCTGCTCCCTCCTTCCTGCACCAGTTCCCTACGGCATACTGTGCCAAGATTTAGAGTTTTCAAAGCACCTAGTGATATTGACCTGGAGTATCATGTCACCGAGAACTCCCGTGTCTGTGATTAATAATTCTCCTCCTGAAGCTCACAAAAGTAAAGTTGTCTGTGCAGGATTCAAAGATTTTTCAGGGATTCAGCCTATACATATAAAATTAATTCCTATAGGGGTAGGAAGCTGTTGCAAATGCTACTGTCTTTAGAAACTCAAGATACCTTGCCTTCCCAGGCATAAGAACAGAGCTGTCTTTATCAGAATGGTGTCTTGGAGAGGGAGGAGAAACAGTGAACGTGGGCTCTTGGCTTATGCAAGAGATACTTAAACAACCTGTGCTGATGAGGACAGTCGAAGGGGTGCTAAGTAGGACTGACTGATGCAGAGTAGCATGTTACTCAATATAATCGATGTCTGATTCAGGCATGATGTTTTCAAGTAGGATTCTGTGGTGTCCAGCTACCTGAGGACTAACCCACACCTTAGCACATATATATCAGTGGATGATTAGTGCTTCTATTTGAATGCAGTTGTAGCAAATGTAACCATAACATACGTACAGGGGAAGGCCAGGGATTTGCAAGTCCCTGAATACCTGGATTCATGTATTATGCAAGGATTTTCTGCATTTGCCTTTGTTTTCTTCTGCTCTGCTGTTTGGGAGAGACTTGCATCTCTGGGGCGTGGATCTCTGAGGCAACTCAGTATGATTCTTCATAAGCCTCTGTGCCAAACGGGTGGACAACAGACACATGCTTAGCTCCAGGGCAAAAGTAAAGAGCGGTTAACAGAGCATCGTCCCGTGCAGTAGTAGAAAAGCAGAACCTTTGCATATTTTCTGCATTTGTTCTGCCTCCCTAGCTCTCCATCTGGAAATTGTGGGTGAAATGGTCGTTCTCAGGGTCCTATAAGTTGTAATAAAATAGCTGAAGCCTTGACATTTATAAGCTGAATTTCATCTGTTTGTTTTGCCATTGCCATCTCAGCAAGTAATTAGAGTTTTAAAAAATTGCTTTTCTCTTACACGTAACCTTAACAAAAAGCTCAAAATACACTATTAAGTGGTTACCTTGGCAGTGTATATGTTGAACTTGTTTATATCTGTATCTAAATTTGTTTCAAATCTCTTTGCTTTATATTTCCAGACCTGATCTGGCCTCACAGAAGACATCGGGCAAGCATTCCCCGGATGTGATGTCTCTCGAAACACTGGAAAACACTTGTGAGCCAGAGGACCTCTTTGACGACATCTAGCTATGTGTTGGCTGAGAAACTGAGAGACTGGCGCTCCTAGTAGAGACAAGCTATAAAATTAAAGGCTTGCTTATAGATGGTGAGCCAAAATCTTTACTCTGTGGTGGTATTCAATGACAATGTTGCTCTAATCCTCTTGCACTGCACTTGTCTCCATTCTTCAGTATGCAGTCGTAGACCCTTGGCCTGCTAGGCTTGATTTGCAACAGCCTTGAAATCAATTTAGCCTCTGTGTAGATCTTTTGTCGTGTGTACATGGGGAAAGAGGGCACCACCGTAGCATTTTTACATCCTAAGAGTCTCTAATTGCTGATCGTATCCAGGATCAACTGGTTTCCAGATGTCTCCAAGGAGTAAGTCAGACATAAAGGAGACTTAAGGCTACCACTGTACTTACCTTATATACTGCTCCTTTCCTGAGAAGCTCAGCTTAGATGCGGTCTAGCTAAACCACCTTCAACTTTGATTGAGATATGTCTTTAAAAACCGTGAGTTTAGACTGTTGTCTTCTGACACGAAGCATACAAAAAAATGTCCTTTTGCTTTTTACTTGAAGGTTCTCTGCAGCATTATGCACTATAAGGTGTGTTCTTGCCTTTGGGAGTAAAGTGCTTATAAAGTCAATATTGAATCCATTTTAACCCACCGTAGAAACCCATAGCCTTTAAAATTGTCATTTTTGATACTTCATTTTTCTTAAGGCTATTTCTAAAAAAATAAAATTCATTCTAAAAACATATCAATTTTGGTTTTATTTGATTAGACATTCTATGAGTAAAGGGACTAGTTAGCAAAGTGCTTATGCATGACCTCTTCCTGCCCAAAGCTGATGCATTCATGTAGATTTAAGGCTTCATCAAAAAAAAAGTTAGGAATGTGTATTTACCTTCAGTGGTCAAAAGTGTACAGAATTAAGCATGCACGTCATGTTCCTGCTTCGCAATTTTAAAAGCCTGAATCAATTCTCATTTAAGGCAGAGGGAGCCAGTTCTTCTGTCTCAGGAAACACGTGATCCAGCAAGAGTTTTAAACACATGAGTAATCCCATTGAATTCAGCAGGAATATGCAACATAGTCCTGCTTCCATGCTCTATGGCTTGCAATGGTTCTTGGAAGCTCCTTGGTATTTTTGAAATGCCAGATTATTTAGGGCCTGATTCTGCCAAAATTCAATCCTATATTTAACTAACAGCATCCATGTCAGTATTTGCAGGATCAGGGCCTCATTTAAGAACCTAAATGAGGATCTGGGAATATTGTATTTAAGCATTCCTGTCTGAAAAACATGGTTACAGCATTTTACATTCACAAAGGGCTTTGTGACAATGTTATAAATCACACAGTAAAAACATGAATGGCCAAAATATTTTGCTTTCTACAAAGGCTTTGTGCTTGAGAAATGGCAGGACCACAACAGACCTATTCATACACCCATTCATAGACATTGCCTGATTTTAAATCTTCCAGTGCTGATCTGACAATGCTTTCAGCAAAAGCTTGTATATAGTGTCAGTTGTAAGGTGAAAATGTTCCATGACTTTTAACCTGAAAGAGAAGAACTTGGTTTAATTGTGCCTGCAGCAGAAAATGGAGGTGAATGGAGGTGAACATCCTGCAAAACTCTGCTTTTAAGAAATTGTTGGTTTCTAATAGTAAAATGTTGTTATATAAATGGGAAATGTTACACGAAGTTGGCAGATGTAATAAAATCTGTCAGAAAGTTTCTTCTTCTACCTTTTTTTGAGGTTTATAGAATCAAGCCAGGAGTTGAGCAGAAAATTATGTGATGGCAGATACATACCGTGGACTGTGTGAGCACAGGTGTGTCATCTAGTTCGGGTAGCCAGTTCCCAGCCAGCTGAGACTGTACGCGCAGGACACCTCCTCTCCCCTCAAAGCCTACTTCCAATGCGTCAGTCTCCACATCCCTGTGAGAAGTGTTAGCAAAATGCTCCTTTCTGAAGATTTATGTGAGCAACTACTGCTTTTCTGCCACTAAGGTTCCATTTTCCAGTTGACTTTGAAGAGTAAAGACCAAAATGAGCACAAATTACTTGTGAGAGCAGAGGAAGTATTGCAAAAGCTACAGAAAATCAGTGAAACTTCTTTATGATGCGTATTTGTCCACAGGAAGTGGACTCATTTATCCCAATGCGTTGAAATAGGCCCAATGGTCGTTCGTTGACCAAGCCAAGTAAAATCTTTTTCAGAGTAACCTGTGATGTTTGGGAAGGGAACACAGCAATAATACTTCATAATATTATTTTTTTTTTAATCTACAAAATTAATAAGATACTCTGTGCTGCTTGGTTAAGTCTCCAAGAAAAGCTGGGATCTTTGCTAGCCCTCCGCACTGATGGGGTTCCTGCTGTGGGGGCTTTCCAAATCTTACAGAGAGGAAGGGTTCCCTTGTGAGTCAATAGACAGTGCTCCTATTCATAAATCAAGTATAGTGTTCACCTATTTCACAAAGGTATAACATCTACTAGTTTATGTTCATGCTGTGGTCCACCATAATCCTTAGGTTCTCCCGTGCAGAGTTACTGGGTAGTTACTTGGTTTTCTATTCTGCATTTGTGCAGCTGACTATTCCCATATGGGTTTAGTAACTGGCATTTAACCGTATTGACTTGCATCCCATTTTTGTAGCTGATTTCCATAGTTTGTCAAGATGATTTTGCATGCTCATTCTTCCTCAATTTGGTATTACGGGTGAAGGTAGTAAGCTCATTCCCCGTTGTTCACATACAGACCATTAATGAAAACATTGAACAGTTCTGGACTTAAGCCTCACTCCATTCATCCTTCTATTTAGTAGAGTTACTAAACTTTAACTTTGTGAGCATGGTTTTCTAACTCACCTTTTGGAAGACCACGTTTTCCAGGCATACCTATAAAACTGCTACATAAAATAGCCTGACATGAGATGTCAGTCAATTACTTCTCCCTGTCCAAAATATTTTAGTGGTGACAGAAGACAAAATAGAGAAACATGCCCACAAATGGTTTTTCAAGACAGGAAATTAACCAAAGTTAGGAACCGCAGATCAAATTTCAAAGGCCATCCTTAATTAATACTTCTCTTTGATATTACTCTGCAAATGATTTCCCAGGTAAATTTTTTCTTCACTTTAAACTGTACTTTGGGGAAGATAAAACATGTAGTTGTTTTATAGGAGGAAAAACATGCTATTTTTCATTAAAGGTTTAGACTTGTCTGGAGTTTTATACTTTTAATGTGACTACTAAACAGAATGTATGTTTTTACGCATCACAATTTGTCATTTAAGGCCTGGGTTTATCCAGAAAAACTTTTAGATGAAAAATATTTACAATATTTTTTCAAGAGAGAGAAAAAATGTTCTAAACCAAAACAAACCCTCTCTTTTCTTGAGGAAGTGCTGTATAAAGCATTGTCTTTGGTATGAAAATATTATTTTGATTTTGAGATAATGTTTCAGCAATCTGTATCACTATTTTAACTACCTTCCTACTATTATTCCTGAAAGTAGACACTCGTGTATATACATGTGTATTAGATATGTTGTTCTTCCTTGCTTTGTACCTGTAACATATAACTGATTGCACATAACAAAATGATTCTCTGGAAATGTTTAGTATAGTCTAGCTGGCTTTAACAACTTCTGCAGTTTGATCTAGCAGCCTGGAGGTACTTGAGGAAAGAAAAAGCCTTTACACATGGGAATTCAGATGCTGCTAAATGTTTAAGGTAAAGCTGCTTTTTTCTGACTTGCCATCTGCTTTGTGGGAAAAACAAAATGTGGGAACAGTGAAGTAAGAATGGTAGGAAACCAAGGCACTAAAAGCATGTCCAGACTGCTTAGAGGCTGAAGGTAATGTATTTGAGCATCTTATGAGCAATTCTAATTTAGAAAAATGTGCCAGGAGCTGGTTATCCTACGAAAAGAGGACAAGCTAGGGGGGCGTCCGTCTTCTGGAAACCCTCTTCTCTTCCTTCTTTTCTCCAGTAATGCATCAGTCCTTTCATCAGGGGTTAGTACCAGTTTTCTGCTAAATATTTTTCTGCTTTGATTTTATTCTAATTCCCTTCACAAAATCTGAGGCTGCATCAAATCTTTTTCCTAAATTTCCTTTTGGTAATCTGTCATCCTCCTTTTCATTTCTTTTCCATATAATGTTGGACAACATCTGAATTTTCGTCCTTCTCTGAGCATTAAATTATTTCCCTGCTATTATAATTACACTCCAAAATCAATTTCATTCATAAAATCTATCAGTACTTATCTTCTAGTGTTAAGAAAATGAAACACTATATATTTAAAGCTGACACTTCTAAAAGGGAAAATAGCAAGCTGGAGGAAGATTACTTCTGGAGGTCCTTAGGGATGAGTCTTGGGACCAACCTCATCCAGCATTTTCATCACTGGCATTGGCAATAAAAGTAGGAACTCCAATGAAACCTGTTGATGATGTGTACCTGGGAAGCGTTATAGGAAACAGCTGCTTCTTTGTTGAAGTAAAAGCAGCCACCACCTTTAAACAACGTACAAATAAGGCATGTGGGATCAGAAGTTTCTGTGTCGTGGAGATTTGTATGCCTGTACAGAGAGAGGAAAAGCACAGAGGAAAGAAAAACAGTGAAGCAGTGAAAAACCAAGGGCATGGCTGGGAAAATCTCTGGGAGTCCAGCCTGAGAAAGAGAGAGAGCATGTGAGAGATGGCAGGAAAGAGAGAAAGTGAG
Organism: Ibidorhyncha struthersii; assembly: GCA_013398815.1. Lineage (NCBI taxonomy): Eukaryota > Metazoa > Chordata > Aves > Charadriiformes > Charadriidae > Ibidorhyncha > Ibidorhyncha struthersii. Next base: position 277,381 of record VZSZ01008263.1, read on the forward strand.
AGCCCTTTTGGCCTAACTATTGGCTGGAAAAGGGGATGAGGACCCAGCAGAGACACTTGACCCTGTGTAATTCATGCTGTTTGGGAAACAGGTTTGCAGCAGATGCCTGGCATTGTCTGATCTTGAATTGCCTGCTAATCCCACTGGTCAGAGGGGATAACGATAACCAGAAATTGCTTTTTTTGCCTGAGTTCTCAGGTCTTGTCAAACAGCTATAGCAGCCTTAATATCACCTGAGGTGGGTTGTTTGTTAATGCCCTGGAGGAAAAGGATAAGCATACTATTTTCAGGTTACTTCTTGGGAAAGAAAGATAGCTCTGTTTGGGGTTTTTTATGGCTCTTTTGTCTTCTGCAGAAATACTTAACTGAATAAAATTTCTCCGTCATACCTACAATATCAAAAAGTCACAGGACAGTTGAGGTTGGAAGGGGCCTCTGAAGATCATCTAATCCAATGCTTAGAGAAGGGTCAAGCATAGCAAGTTGCTCATGCCATGCCAAGTCTGTTATTATTTAGTAAACAGAGAATAAATTTCATCTGCATCTTCCAAAAATCTTTAATATAAATAGCAGTTCTGCATGTAAATCAGTCTTGTCTGCTGGGATTTTATGAAGCTTTCTGCACTCATCTGACAGCACCACTAGTGACTGCTGCAGTCCCATCCTACTGCAAGAGTCTCTCTTCAGTCCTTATACGTACACCAGGTGCCGTAAAGTTTTTCTTCTGAACCTTAGGTTTATGCTTCTGCTGATACTTAAACCGTGGGTCCTAGCTTTAATAGTCTTCACAATTATGAAACAAATTCAGTGAATCATTTTAATATTTAAGCTGAAAACTGCTGTCCTTATTATCCCATGCTTGTGAAGGTCTTCTCCCGTACAGAGCTGTCGGTTATTTGAGAGAGACTGAGAGGAATATCTGACGGGAAAATTTAGGTCCAGAGGTAGACATTCACTCCAGTACTTTCTGAAGGGCATGAAAGTACATATTTAGTTATCTATTTTTATGCAACTACTATTGTTACAGTATTCATAATGTAGTAGTCATCACTAGAGCATGAAGCACCTATGTTGCTCTGAGTAAAATAAATAATATCGCATTGTCCTTCTTTTCCTGCTTAATTAAATATTACTTGGAAGTCCTGCGTCTCATTTCTAGTGCATAGTTCTGATTCACATCAGTTGAGCATAAGCCTTGGATTTAATCAAAGCATCTACCCCAATTTTCTCATGTAGCCTGTTAGCTTCTACTTTTCTTTCTGGACTGTTATAAGATCCTCTTTTGCTGCCAAGGTAGTTTAAAAGTAATTTTAAAAGTTGATTTTAATTTTAACCGAAAGCCAGAGTTCTAAACAGAAAAGGCTGGAGACAGTTGCACACTGTCTTCCAGACTCACCTCCAGACTGCTTGGGCCATGTAAAACATAAAAAGGTAGTAAAATACATTTACAGGACTATTCACAAGCCCAGTATGGACAGCTAATTCCAGAGGGGGATGAAGATTACTGCCCAGAACCACTTGAATTTAATGCCATTCTCATTGTCAAGTGACAAAGAAAACCAACTAAGGCACAGATTTGCTAATGCTTCCCCAGTGCTTGGTTGTTACTAATGCTTTGAGGTGAGAAGGAAAAACCTGTGTCATAAATGACAAAAACTGGCGATGGAAAAGCCCTACCCTGTTAAATCATCTCATCCCCTTTTTGCCAAACACGTGGGGAAAAAACAGCAAGATTGTGCACAGAGGTGCTGGTCAGAGAGGTGAGGTATGGGTGGACCATGAGAAGAAAGAGAGCATTGTGTCCCCAGGGTGCTGGAGCTTCTCAGCCACCCCATGTTGGAGTCCTCCTGGTCAAGTTGGCTTTGCCTTCTGTGGTGAGCCCAGGAACGTTGAGCACAAGGAATCAGCCTAACCTAGTGTCCCAAATGGTGGGAAGCTGCTGCACGTGAAGGATGTGAGTGAGTCGAAAGCTCTCTGGGCTTCATTAAAATGTAGGGGTTGAGATGTTCAGCCTAAGACAATCACCCAAGCGTCTTTGGCGTCAAGAAAAGGTTGGGTATCTTCATCTTACCTATCTTGGGGTAAGATGATTTGCTCCCAGGTGATACCCCTCTCTTTCTCCATGAATACTGAGGGAACATAGATGGCAAACTTGAACACTGTGGCTGCGTGAAGCTGGATAGATGACCATTGGTGGCCAGGCAGCTGCCATCGTTGTGGTTTTGCATTCCTGAGAGTAATTAAGTGGTTCAGAGCACCTGATGTACAGGTTATCAGACCCTTTCAAGGTGGTGGGCAGAAGAAGTCACACTGCACAGCAATGTGTGTGTAGGCAGTCTGATGGGGTCCCTTGTGTTTCACCAGGGCACAGCTGATGTTTGGACCTTCAAGGCCTGCCCATGCAGCACTGGGGGAAACGCACGTTCTCCTGCTGCCTTCCCGGCTGCTCATTCCTCATGTGTCATGCAGATACCAAGCAAAGTCACCTCAACGAGGAAACTGGCTTTTAGATCTTTATTTACAAAGACAATGGAAGAACTTTTATGCCACAAAGAATTAAGAAGACAGAGAAGCAAAGAAATAGGTATATTAAACAGTCATCCAACTGTGATCAAGCACAAATCCATCTGCTATGACACAGATTAAATTGTTTGGGATTTTTGATATTCGAGGTAATTCAGAGTCCCGTCTTATGAGTTTCCGACATCATTTTTTTTCTACCTTTGACTTCTTGCTATATTGGGAAAGGAAGTACTAGCAATACTCTTTGGTACAGTTTCCACATAGCAAGCACATGATTAATTTTCTTTTATATGGAGGGAAGAAGTTAGTCTTTATCCTTTCCGGTAACCTGCTGGAGAGGCTGCTGGCAGCCCTGGAGTGCACCCTGATCTGAATACCATTTGCTCCATCCCTCCCAGCCTCTGTCTCACAGCCATATCCCGAAAAACCTACAACCTATCCTGAGCCCAAAGGGCATTTATGAGTATGTTCAAACTGAAATTCTGCCAGGAGGTAATCTCAGCGCCAAGCACAACTGCTTGGGGTTCAGCAAGGCAGAGTCCCATTAAACGTGGCATGGTCCAGCTTTCTCTGCTGCACTCAGAGGCACAGTATGGAGCATCCCGTAGAGCTGCTGGCACGCGTGAGGC
>VZSZ01008263.1:280559-300116 GCA_013398815.1 Ibidorhyncha struthersii
CCCGCTGGTAGTGCAAACTCCTTCTGCGCGGGGAGTGGCCAGAGCAGAGAGGACCCTGCCTTCACACAAGCTGCTGTAAGTTTACTTTGGAAAATCAAAACCTCGTTAGACATTGTCTGCAGGGAACTTTTACCAGACATGTTGAAGTAAAGTTCACTCCACCCTCTTTTCAGCAGCTGTGGTGGAAGCCAAGTGCAAATGTTATATTAGGTGTGGACACAGCGAGTGCAGCAGTACGACCGGTCCTCAGGAATGGATATATAAAGCTGAGCGTTCAGATGCCTGACACGCATAGTAGAACCCTGGTACTAAATAACCAAGGTTCAAAACTGAAGCAAATGATGTCTGCCACATCTATACTTCTCCTGCAAGGATCTCTTTACAAACGCTGGTTAATTATTCTTGACAGCTGATGCAAGAAGCAGCTAGTAACTGTCACGTAATATGGGTGACTGAGGATGAGGGAGCTCTTTACCCCCGGTTGTCCACAAAGAAGTTGTTCACATGAGAGTGGAGAAAGCTCAGCATTGCAGAGCACCACTCTTCTACTCGGATCAGACCATCCCCATCTCATTTACGCAGGAGATTGCAGTATAGTGATTTTAAATCGGGGAAAAGTAAAAGTTAAAATACATGATCTTTCCTACTTGTGAGTCAGAGGCACGTGTTCCTGAATGCTGTTTTTTCAGCAGCACAGCCTGTCTTGGGTCAACTTTCATTCAGTGGTCATGTTCAAGGCTTGCCTTGCTAACCACATCTCTTTGAAAGGCTCTGGCAGGTCTGTGGGAAAAGAATAGCTGAGAGTCCATTTCTGAGCAGCTTCTCGTCCTCCCCTCTTTACCCACGCAGTGTGGTGTCAGTGTGGCTGATAGAGAGAAAGGCCTGTGTCCTGCCTCTTATGTCTGCGGGTATTTTATTTTTATGACTCCATCATTCCCACAACAGAGCCAAACACAAAGAGATGGGACATGAAATCAGCTGTCTAGAAGTTGTACTAATAAATATCCATAAAAATAAGATTGGGTTCCCAAGAACAAAAGAGCAATTGAGACATTTAACCTAAACATCCATAATAAACTAATCAGAGCTGATTTATGGCAAGAAATATTTTATGCTGCAAAGGCATGGAGGAAGTGAAATAATTTCTGCCTAACACTTGGCCTCTTGCAGCCTGTCTCATTCCTCCTCACGCAAGCTTTGGGAAGATGTGACAAACCTCCTCATGACAAATCCCAGGAATGTTGTGTCTTCCCCTTTGACTTCAGCTGAGCTGAGCGGCCAAACTGGATGATGATTTATTGCAACTGCTCAATAATAAGCTGCAGTAAGCCCAGAATAAGCTGTTATTTTGTAATTTTTTTGATCTTGATTTTGCTTTCAGTTTTGTACAGAGGAACAAGCTAGCAATTTTCTAGTTTTGCAGCCTGCTTTCTCCAACTGGAACTGCTGTGAGGGCCTTTCCTGTTGCTGTCACTGATTTCAATGTATGGTTCACCTGCTGTCAGATCATCTTTTTGCCTGTCTTTTTTTAACACGTGCATTTGCTTAATTAAACTTAATCAGAGGTGTGCAGAATGGGTATATGATTGGGATTCAGGCCACCAGAGGAGGTCGGATGAGTCTAAGGAAAGGCTCAAGCAGGACTAGAGAGATTTCTTTTTTAATGGAGTGGTTCACTCAGACCCAAGATGGGAATTTGGGTACCAATACCCACTGCTTAGAGGTGTTCCCCGTCACAAAGTTCATAGATGAACTTGCTTTCATGAGACCAGGGCATACATCATCTGCCAGGAAGATACAGGAGAAGTGATGTTGTGTGATGTTCCTCCTAAAGAGCAGGGGTCCATGCCATGAAACCGGCAGACTTACGCAATGCAAGACTCCTGTGCAGGGAACATTTCTGAAGTTAAAGTCCCTGGATTAGGCAGCCAAGACCAAAGTTTTATGCATGAAAACCACTGGCAGTTCTCAAAACAATGGGATGTGGGAGGGTGTCCCTGTTTGGTTTCATCATTCCAGTTCAAGACCATAAAATGAGAAATGAAACTTAACTAGCACCGGAAGATACATAAGCCAAAAAATGAAAGATGCAGTCTCTGATTTCACAAAAGATATACATAGGTTTCACAAGACCTTCATATCCTTTCCGCTTCCCATCAGCACATTATTTATTCTGAGAGAAACACAAAAATCAGGCTACAGTGGAGGCAGGCACATTCTGGGCAGCTTTTACTGTTTAGTAGTGATTTCTGATTCTCAGCTCAGGGGAAAATGTTCAGATTGTTGTTCACATCTCGGTCAGGCTGGTCTGAGGCTCTTTGTTCTTCTGTTGCTTCTGATTGTAACACACTCGCCCTCCCTCTCACCGGGACTACGTTGCCAAATAGAAGTTACTCCACACCCAGCCCTGTGATTACAATTTGAATAGAAAACTGTCACAAAGTAAAATCCCTTTGAGGGCCTCGAAAATGTCTTAATAAATTCTAGTGACAGTGGTACTTTTTCTTTATTCGCCTGGCTAGATTTTTATTTTAGCCCTTTTGTAACGAATTGCTTTCCATTGTAGCATGTAATTACTTGAAAGAGTTTTGCTAAGGGGGCCCATGAGTCAAGTCCTCACCTCACTGAAGTCAAACCCTGAACCTTATCACACTTCAAGGAAGCAAGGATGTGATTCACGTGTTTTTAAAACTTCATAAAAATGGTACTGCATGGCTAAGATGACAGTCTAGAAGCAAAACAGACAGTGCATAGTGGCACCTTCCAGGCAGGAGGGCTCTGATGGTTAGGGTAGTGTATGAAAAGGGATCTCCCTTATTTGTGCTTTGGAGGAATGGGGTAGTTCTTGGTTGAATTTTTGAAAAACAGGAGGTTGATTTTTTTATTTACAGGAGAGAAGAGCTTAGGCTGCAGGCTGTGGTACCACCAGTGGCCCGAATCCTAAAGATGGATGCAGTTTAAGAGATCCTCCCTGTCTTCCTGCTCTCTCTGCTGAGGGATGCTCTGAGTCATCCAAATGTGCCAAAAACAGAACTAGGGACTTTGGATAAATCCTGAATTAAACTCACACATCTATGAGTTTAATTGACTATAGCTGACCTGAATATAGGCTTGACTGAAGACCCAGAAGCCTGTGCAACCAAAAACTACCTTTGCTGTAAGATCTTTGATGGATCGTTTTGTGATCTTTCAAAATCCTGAGTGGAAATAGTGGGTCACATTTCAGTATCCTCTGACGTTTGTCATGCACGGAGGGTATGTAAGAGGACCACAGCATAAACGAAAACGGTTGGAAGGTAGTACAAGGCAGTGGGGAATGCTAGAGGGAGAGAGTAACAGAGCTTCAAATGTAACTAAAGAAGAACTGACAAACAAACTGAACAAACTAAAACAAACAAAAGGAAGCGGCTCTTTGTGCAACCCCTGGAGCTCCTTGCCAAAAGACAGGGTGGATGCTGAAAGCTAACACAGCTCCAAGAGGAAACGGGTCAAGTGGTCTGGAAAAGGGTCACCAAATGCTGGCCCAGGAAGTCCCCTGGGCTGACAGTGTCTGGGGGCTGAGAGAGTATCGGGGGAGAAGTATCATACGCATTATCCTGTTCCTATGTGTTTCCACGCAACTGCTTCTTGCCAATGTAGTAGACAGATGCTGAACTGGATAGACCTATGGTCTAAGCTAGCAGTGACTGTTCTTATGGGTATAGCTTATTAACAGGTTGCTCTATGCCTTGCCTAGGAAGTAGAGCTGTTGCAAGAGCAAATGGGAAATTCCTACACACATTGGTGTTTTAATGGAGAATGTTGTCTTACAACCAATGTATGGATGTATGAGGAAGTCAGGTGGTTATCTCCTCAGTGCTCCTCCCTCCCATCTCCTCAGTGTGTAGCCCTGCTCCATGTCATATGGCAGCACCAAGTGTGATCATTGTGTCCTTCCATGTGAGGTCAGAGCTGAGTCTGGTCCTGCACTAGATCATCTTCTCTTCAGCTGCTAGAGGTTGAAGTAATGCTTTGCCATGGTATTTGGCGCAATGAAGTAAGTTGGGTTTCAGTCAGTGTCAGAACACTTCCTATTCAGGTACTTAAACGTGACGCTCTCAGGACACCATATAATTGCTTTTTAAATAAGATGCATATGTTTGCAACAGTTGCAACAGAAAAGCCTTTGCTGTGCAAGTCAACATCTGGCCAGCTGTTGACATGGACAGGTATCAACCCATAAAGGGGCTCTGTTAGGCACAGGTACAACAGAGGAGCATCCTTAGGCTTCTTGTTGGCGCTCAGTAGTAGAAAAATGCAGTTTCTTTTCCAAGAGCAGGAGCTGCAACCTTACAGCTGGACAAGGCCTAACTTGCATTACAGCCTGTTGTCTACCTGTGTGTCTTCTTGTAAAACATCTTGGCCTCCACTTACTTTCCTACACATTTCCATAGTGTTGCCCTGTGTGAAAAACATTTCTTGTGTTTCAGCCTGAGAGACACATTTAACTGGATAATTATAGTATTTGGTATCTGTGGCCAAGTAATTTTGGAGTAAAGTGCAGTGTTCTTGAGATATTGTTATTACAATTGTTTGATTTGATGATAAACGAATGATAACAGACCTTGTCCCAGGGAATCAGCCCCTGTAACTGCTTGCTCCCTCCCCTCCTCTCTCTGCCAGCCACGTTGCTCAATCTGTTGGGGAGATTGTTGCAGTGCAATTGCTTTGTTAGCTCTCTCTATTAACATACCAGACCCAGCAGCTTAGGGAGGAGGATTGGTCACGGTGCCTCATTTTCCTGTCCGTATCTCGCACTAGTTCATTAAAATTATGAACATGTTGTGAAATGAAAATAAATATAATTCGGGCTTATCCAGTGTAAAACTAGCTTAGTCATGCCGAGATAGTGGCTGTCTACATCTGTTAATTATATCCTGACAGGCCTCAGCTTGAGACTTTTAAGACATCACAGGATTTTCTGAGATCTCTTGATACAAACTTTTTTCCCTAATGTGCAGGAACAAGGGCCAGAAATTTTTTTTTGTTCTAAAAGACATTACCGTATTCAGTCCGTCAGCCGAGACATGAGTTACACTTACTCTCCATTTATCTGGCACACGGGGTTTGTCTTCAGAAAACCCGCTGGCCATGTGCTTACATGCCACCTTCATAGCTGCACACAACAGCACGCACCGCCCAGCGCTGGTGCCTGTCATGCCAGCTGCCAAAGCTCTGCGAAGACTAACTCCTTTGAGAGCAACTTGACATCAAAAAGCTGTTGTCAAGGAAATCTCTTCTCTTGCTCCCCCAGGGTGGTCTTACCTTCAGGAGCAGAAAGCATCAGTTGGTGCCCTGCCGATGCTGGAGGCTGATGCTCACCGGTTCCTCCTCTGAAACATCTCCCTGCATTGGTGGATCTGCTAAAAGTCCACAGCTGAAGTCACATCTTCACACAGTCAGCAAGGGAAGACAAAAAGGCAAACCCTGTTTCTCAGTGCAGTCCCACCCTGCAGGATATGCGTGTTCCACCTTTGCTTTAGTATCCCCCCTGATTCTTTCTTCAGTTTCTTGAGGCATCCTGTTCCTATATAGTAGATCTGCTTAGTGTACTGATGGTGGTGGTGCTATCAGCAGCAGTGTATTGCAGATACACCTAAAGAGGGCATTGGTTTCTCTACGAGACAAGTAACTGAACCTGATACAAAAAAAAGGTTCTAATTATTGTAACTTAGAGGGGAATTCTCATTACAGAAACTCTGGAAAATAATGTTATCATTTACTGCTGAAAGCATTTTTTCCTGTTTTGTATTTTAAAACGCTGTAAAGAGTCCAACAAGTAAGTGTTAAACCTTCTGTAAGAAACACGTACGGAAGAGGAGAGAGTTGCTAAGTACAAGCCAGTGCTGGATACCTAAAGCCCAGAGAGAGAACAGATGTTTTAGCACCTGCACGCTCTTTTCTCCCAGAGAATAATTCAGATTTGGATGCACCACACTAGATTAGTTTTTGTTTCTTTTTTAAAGCTCACTTCCCTTCTTATATTTAAAGTGTAAGCACGGAGGGGGAAAAAAAAAAGACATTAGTATTATGCCCTAGGTTTGAGCAGTGCTTACAGGAAAATGTTAAAATGAAGTCTCTGTCTCTGGAGGTTAATAATGTATGGTTAGTGTAGGGTTGTTATGAAAAGAACATAGTTACAGAGAAAGCATATGGCCAAATAAAAGAAGGAATCCAGCCTTTCAGAGATGCTGTTCTCATGGAGAAGGAAAGGCAAAAGCTGACTGGAGCATAGACATGTTGTTAGCTGCAGCTAAGCTGCTTGTTTTCCTTCCAAAATATAAGGATATTGCTTCAAGACATGCAGTATGTTTCAGTGACAATTTTTTGTGAAGAACTATTTTTCAGCCACTGAGGGAGGTTTTGGGAAGACACCTGAGTGAAGTGCAAACACTGTAACACAAAATCACTGAGCACAAAACGTGTAAGGAGCAGCTCAGACTGGGGTGAAATCCAATGAGTGTGCCTTGCCTTGGGGTAGGAGGTGATGGAGATGGTTCCTGGGGGACTCTCCTCCACGTGCTGCGTATCAGAGTACAAGAGAGTAGCAGGAAAGCCAGTCACAAAAAGAATGAAAAAAAACGTAAGTTAAATTAACCCAAATGAAATTTGTAGGTGTGGATCTTGGTAGATCTGAGCTAACAAAGAGAATTAATTTTACTTATCACAGAATCATAGAATGGTTTGGGTTGGAATTATCTGACAATAATCTAGTATGACTCCCACGGGTAGGGAAGTCCTTCACTACATCAGGCTGCTCTGAGCCCTGTCCAACCTGACCTTGAATGTTTCCAGGGATGGGGCATTTACAACTTGCCTTTGACTCTAACGATGCAATGTCATTTTTGTCCAGTCTTACCCATGCAGGACCTCCCGGCTTTGTACCGGGATGTAGTGATCCTGCTGAAGACTAGAGGAGTTTTGCCTCCCATTGTGCAGAGTATGACTTTAGAGCACTGCCTATAATGTAATGATAGCTCATACTCTGCTGCGAGTGGCACAGTGCCTAGACACGACAGTGCAGAATACTTTCATTTCTAAACAACTAGAAGAGAGTTTACTTTACTGACAGATAAAGATAAACAGGAGGAGGCAGCTGTAAAAAGAATTCCATTGACCACTGACCTGACAACATGTAGCTTTCCATAAAATAAGCACAAACCAAATAAAAGTGAATATTTAGATTCTGCAAACATACTTCCTACAGAACCAAGCCAATTAATTTTAGAGGGTGATATGAATGGCATATGTGAAAAGGGAAAAGGCATGGATTTCTAGGCTAAATTACCATAAATTTCAGTATTACTATGTGGACAACTTTCCTCTCCCAAATTAGACCAGAGCAGATGCCCTGGCTGCTTCTTACATGGACCAAAGATGAATTCTAACTCTGGCTTCACAAAACAAGCCCAGATCTACACAGAGTAGGAAACTCCTATTCCAAAGCCTTCATTAATCTAAAGAAAAGTGTTAGTGGCATAGCACTGGAGATAGCCCTGATTTTGTTGTTTCTTTTGATTTTGGGCTAGGGTTTTTTTGCTTGGTTTTGATCGGGTTTGGTATATACCTAAAGCAAGTGTGTGTGTGAGGGGAGGGGATGTACATGGACGCCCTCTTAATCAATTCTCTTCTTCACTTGCAAAGACCAGAAATAAATTTAGTGATGGCTGCCATTAGTATATGCAAAGTTAAATTGCTGATAATGTAGAGGAGCGTAGAGCAATCTGAAAACTGATCTGTAACTTCCCAGCAAATTTTTGTTATCCTCCCCAGTCACCTTCTCCACAACAGGTACCTGAATTTAAATCCAGTTGCACTTCTTAGTTGGGATAACAGGCTGATAAATGACATATCTCGAGGTGGGTTGGCATTCCAAAATACAAGAGATTTGTTTACCTGAATTGGTCTAAATGCTGTTGAAATCTCTCAAAAACTCCAGTACCTGAAGTGCCTGGGAAAGATGACAAAGATCTGTACATGTTCTCTTGAGGTCACCTGCATTAAAGGTCAGATTGTCTAAGCCCTAAACTTACGTGCTACGAAGTTTAGACCCAAACCTGAACATCCACCAGACCCTTCCAGGACGCTATCCCTGGTATGTAACTCCTGCCCCAGACCCAAACATTATTGTGACACAGCTACAGCTGTCTTAAGTCATAGTAAAAAACCTTGAGCTTCTATATAGTATTCCTCTCAGGTATCAACTGTGTTTACATGCAGACTGAAGGTCCAAACCAGGCCTGGTTTTGGAAAGGGAAAAGAAAAGCAGGGGAAAAAAAAAAAAAAAAAGACAAAAATCTTTAATGTGAAGCTGTTCAACTTCTAAAATGACAAAACCACTCTTGTTCCTCACAGGAAATTTTACTTTTATCTGGATGCTATAGTGCATGACTACTACTCAACCAATGCAGATCATCTAATGTACATTCTTTCTTACCAAGGTGAAAGACTGGTGCAAGACAAAGAGAAAAAAATCCTAAAGAAAATCTAAGGAATTAAATACTTCAGCAAGCTCTCACAAATAAGTAATTTCTCAATGGAGTTTAAAGGAAACGAATGGAAGTCTTTGGGCTGGTAGAAGGTGCCTGTAGAAACTGTATACAAGCCACAGAGCCTGAAGTAGTAGTAGAAGTTGGATACACCAGGCCAGGTTTTGTTAGAGATGCATCTGAACAATGTGTAAGAGCAGTACCATGATGGTGCACAAATCCATGGAACCTGATGAGACGGATCCGTGGGTCCTGAGGGAACTGGCAGATGAAGTTGCTAAGCCACTATCCATCATATTTGAGAAGCTGTGGCAGTCTGGTGAAGTTGCCACTGATGGGAATAGGGGAAACATAGCCCCATTTTTCAAAAGGGGAAAAAGGAAGACCCAGGGAAGTACAGGCCAGTCAGTCTCACCTCTGTGCCCAGAAAGATCATGGAACAGATCCTCCTGGAAACTGTGTGAAGAAACATGGAAAATAAGGAGGTAATTGGTGACAGCCAGCATGGCTTCACTAAGGGAAAATTGTGCCTGACAAATTTGGTGGCCTTCTGTGATGGGGTTACAGTGTTGGTGGATAAGGGAAGAGCAACTGATGTCATCTACCTGGACTTGTGCAAAGCATTTGACACTGTCCCACACAACAACCTTGTCTCTAAATTGGAGAGACATGGATCTGATGGATTGACCACTCAGTGGACAAAGAACTGGCTGGATGGTTGTGCTCAAAGAGTTGCAGTCAATAACTCCATGTCCAGTTGGTGACCAGTGACGAGTGGCATTCCTCAGAGGCTGGTATTGGGACTGGTGCTGTTTAACATCCTTGTTGGTGACATGGACAGTGAGATTGAGTGCACCCTCAGCGAGTTTGCCAATGACACCAAGCTGTGTGGAGCAGTCAACACACTGGAAGGAAGGGATGCCATCCAGAAGGACATTGACAGGCTTGAGAAGTGGGCCCATACAAATCTCATGAAGTTCAGCACAGCCAAGTGCAAGGTCCTGCATGTGGGTTGCAACAATCCCAAACACAAATATAGGCTGGGCAGAGAATGGATTGAGAGCAGCCCTGAGGAGAAGGACTTGGGGGTGTTGGTTGATGAGAACCTCGACATGAGCCAGCAATGTGCGCTTGCAGCCTAGAAGGCCAATGGCATCCTGGGCTGCATCAAAAGCGTGGTCAGCAGGTCAAGGGAGGTGATTCTGCCCCTCTGCTCNAGGACATTGACAGGCTTGAGAAGTGGGCCCATACAAATCTCATGAAGTTCAGCACAGCCAAGTGCAAGGTCCTGCATGTGGGTTGCAACAATCCCAAACACAAATATAGGCTGGGCAGAGAATGGATTGAGNAGCACCTCTCCTCTGAAGAAAGTCTGAGAGAGTTGGGGTGGTTCGACCTGGAGAAGAGAAGGCTCCAGAGAGATCTTATAGCCCCTTCCAGTACTCAAAGGGAGCCTACAAGAAAGCTGGGGAGAGGTTCTTGATCAGGGAGTGTAGTGATAGGACGAGGGGTAAGGTTTAAAACTGAAGGAGGGGAGATTTTGATTAGATACTAGGAAGAAATTCTTTACTGGGGGTGGGGTGCGGTGAGACACTGGAATGTGTTGCCCAGAGAACTTGTGGAGGCGTCATGCACTGAGGTCTTCAAGGCCAGCTTGGATGGGGCTTTGAGCACCCTGGTCTAGTAGGAAGTGTCCCTGCCCATTGCAGGGGAGTTGGAACTAGATGATCTTTAAGGTTCCTTCCAACCCAAACCATCCTGTGATTCTAGCAAACAAAAGGTGGCTTTGCTTCCAGGTTCCCACTGTATACCTTTTTGATACCATACCACATCCCTATAGAATCATAGAATTGTCTAGGTTGGAAGAGACCCTTGGGATCATCGAGTCCAACCATCTACCCTACTCTACAAAGTTCTCCCCTACACCATATCCCCCAACACCACATCTAAACGTCTCTTAAACACATCCAGGGATGGTGACTCAACCACCTCCCTGGGCAGTCTATTCCAATGCCCAACCACCCTTTCTGTGAAAAATTCTTTCCTAATGTTCAGTCTAAACCTACCCTGTTGGAGCTTGAAGCCATTCCCTCTTGTTCTGTCATTAATTATATAATAATTAATAAACTATAAATCCAATGAACTTGAAGATAGTAATTATAGAAGAGTGAAATACTGCTTGGAGAAGATACTGTCCTACAATCAAATAGGGAAATTGTTTTTACTTTCACTTCCAGCTGATGGACTAGTTATTACTGGGAAATAACCACCTTTCTGAGCTGTGTTTACTATGGTTGCCATATGACACTTCTGTATAATGGATTAGTTTGTTAGAACTGGCTAAAAAATTTTTCTATGAAACATACAGATGTGGTGATATCATAACATTTTAGAAATTCAAATTTGATTTTTGCCAAGTTGTTTGTCCTATAAAAATTCCCTGAAAGTCCAGGAAAAAAATTGGAACCAGAGACGAAAAAGAAGTCCAAGCATTGCTTCAGATTATTTTGGGGATTTCCATTCAGGCTAGATTTTTGTTCCTCATTTTCTTTAAGTAAAGTCTAAATCCAGAGCAAAATTATTTTTTAAGGATGAGAAAATATTACTTAATCCCAAAGTAATTTTTGAGTTGACTGAAAGTGATAAACTTTGGATTAATCTGAAATAAAGGCCTTTTTCCTATGTGTCCTTTATTTTGTTTGTTTTCAGCTTGCAGTTTAAAAAAAAAAAACAAACAAATAAAAATCTGTTCTTTTCTCAGCACTGGTTATAGGTGAGAAGTGCCAATAGAGCTGCTGGGATTTATGCGAATGAAGCAATGAGGAGACTTTGACCTTTCCCCATTCTCGCCAGGCAGCCTGACTCTTCTGCCCTTGGGGCCTTCTGAATATATTTAGGAAAGGTGAAGGACAGAAGCTGCCTCAGAGGTGAGGTCATCTTTGATGGGGAGTTGCTTTAAAAGTTACATCTTTTGCCATCAGCATTAATATGCTTTTTTCATGCTGAACTTTTCTTTTGTTGTTTTTATACTTGAAAGAGTTCTTTTTTAAATATTCTGATGTACAACTTGCATTGACTAACACCAACTGATAGATACTCCATGCCTATCACACAAGTTAAAATGTAACTTGCTTAGGCACCTTCTTGGTGGCAAACCACCAGAATTTCAGTAGTTGACTTCTACCAAGCGGACATCATCTGCCAATTTAACTTAGCAGGGAACCCGTTGGGACACCCCCTTTTTACACCAGTAGGACTTTCTGTAACTGAGAAGAGCCATGAAGCTTTTGCTGGCACTAATCATACCTTTTCCACTGTTGAAACAGTATAGCTACCACCATGTCCTCAGGAAAATTAAACAAAAAAGTGTTTTCCAATGCTATCATATTATCCAAATGCATTGTTGTTATCTTGTTAGTTTGTTTGTTGTTTTTTTTTTTTTTTAAATCATACAGAACATACAAGCAAAAACTGGCTGACAAATATTACAGTTGCTCTTTTTGTTTCAGATATGAAACAAATGGATCCTACAAATATTGGCCAACAGCTACATTCTGGGATTTGTTTTGAATGCAAAAGAGACAAGTGTGAGCTGAGAAATTAATTCACATAAATCTATCCTGTGCACATTGCCAGTTTATTTAAGTGATACAGTGTTATGTTAGTTGAAGTGATCATAGGAGAGCGCTAATAGCAAGTGATTACTTGCTTAGGCATATTTATTTAAGAAATATAATAGATTAAAAGCCTTCTGGTCAGAGTAGATACTCCATCATCTTTAAAGTAAAATAATTCCTGCAATTTATGACTTCTTTTGTCATAATTCAGGCTTTAAAACCATGAATCACAACTGAATTGCTGTTGACTGGGTTGTATGCAGAGATATTTCTAACGATGATAAAAAGAAAGTGGAGATTTATGATTGCTGAACATATTTTCCTCTTCAAATAAGTTTGAAAAGAGAACACTGCAATGTTCATTTCTAATGTCCCCATGCCTCTGACATATTCAACTTTAAAATGCCTCTTTAGCAACTGAAAGTGCTATCCCATTATATAGTAAAAGCATTCGCTTTACATTTTCATTGCAAGACAGAGGAAAAAGGTATGTGTTAAAAAGACAGCAATAACATTTCTGTGAGCACTATGTATTAAACTCTTCATATTATTTATTGCATTGACATTCTACATAAGCATCACAAATGTGGTACTTGAGCATAGGTGGTGCGTGAGGCTGATTATAAAAACACAGCACAAAAAGGAAGAGAACAGAAACTTCAGCCACCATGTGCTGATGGCCCCAAAGCCTGCAGAAACGGGAACATTAAAGACTGATAGGCCTCATCAGGAACAGGACTATTTCTCTCACCTCTTTCATTGCAGCCTTCTGACAGTCGCATTTCTGCACACCAGTGCTTCACCTCTGGGTAGAAAACTACTTACACAATAAGCTGCTAAAAGGAGAGAGAACAGCAAAAGATGACCTGTAATTTTTAAATCAAAGTGGGGTTTGTTGCTTTTTCTATATACGTGCGGCTGCTAACAAACTATAGTCTTTTCTGAGCATCACAGTATAGCCTAGCGCTCGAACAGGAACAAAGGCAACTGCCCCTCGGCTGCCAAAAGTTGGCATGTTGAGTTTGTTTTCTGGAGGTGAGAGACTAGACCAGTCTCGTTACCAAAAGATCTTGACTTCTTTGCCACGACATGCAATGGCAATAGCATCGCCATAAGGTCATGCCAGGTGTCTGTCATCTTGTTTGGGTGTGACAAAGGATACAGGTGAAATCACACATTGTGCAAAGGGCGCTGAACGCTGGTTACGTACGCGCAGTTACAGCTGAAGTGACCTGAATTTGATCTGCTGATCTCATCTTCCTCCTCACAGATTTCCTCTCCAAATTACCATACACCCTTGTAGTTCATATAATCCCCCATTTGCTACATGTGCCTTGTGACTTTTGTTCGCCCATCCACCTTACTTTCCAAAGACACAATCACTGCTTGGTGCTTGCTCACTATGAGTTCCCACCACTATCTGACTCTTACTTGCAGTCCAGCTGCCTCACAAACATTACACACGAGATGTAAATATTTTAAGTTATTGCTTAAGGGTGGAAGAAATACAGGATTGCTGCTCTACAGTTGTGTATTCGGTGACCATCTCCCAAATGATTTAATGTATTTTTCACTGGACACGAAGCCCTCTCAAGCTCCAGATACTTTTTATCTGAAAAGTGATAATATAATGATATTTTACCATGCACTTAGAGAAACAAAAGAACAGATTTTTGATTTCTTTATGTTAGAGTGGTGAGATGTATTTTATACCATATCCACTTCTCTGTTTTTACAATACACAAAAATAGTGAATATTTATGCTTATCATTTTGTCCATGGGGACAGGTCACCCATTTCATACCACTATGGGTGTGGGCCAGGGATGGGTAATCAGAAAGGTCTTGGGGAATGAATGCTGAGATTTATCGGATGACACCAAACTAGAAATGGCTACAATATTAAAATATCTGCTCTTTTTAGTTTATCTGGCTGCTAATAGAGTATCTGTTGCTCTAAAAAAAAGGGCTGGCTGTACAACTTTTAATATGAATGAGTCATTGTGTAAGTCCTTGTCTGTAAGAGCTTTCATTTGCTGTCTGGGACCCAATAATGGAATTGCTCTGTATGTGGGAGCACTTTTTCAAATTAGCAATATGAAAAACTTTCTTGTGTGACTTGCTGCATGGCAGTAGAAATGTTAATATATGGGTAATATGTAAGCAGAAGGTCTCTAATATCAAATCCTTCTGAAGGACATGTGATCCATGGTCGAATTAAAGCTCCTTTATGCTACACGCCAGCAGGAGCTGTAGTGCTGGTGCATTTAAGTCACAACTTCTCAGTTCAGAGCTTACTTTTATTGGGCCAGACCTGACATGAACACTATCGCTGGGCTTTCCATAGGAGTCTGTGGAACCTGCCCATAGCTTTCCTCCAAGCAGATGGTAGATACATAGCCCAGTCTCCCAGAGTGAAAATCTCAGTCTAAAATTGTGACCATTTTCCTGAATCAGTCGTCAACATTTGCTGTGACCCTAAAACAGCTGCAACTGCACTTACGTTAGTTTTCTTCCACAATCATTCATTCAAAAAACACGTCACCTGTGTATGTAAAAGTGTATTTCCATAAGTACCTATGTTTAACTCTGGTGGTACAAAATTACCAGGTTTATCAAGAAATCACTACATTGGGGTATATTCCTCTGCGTTTAAAAGAGTGTCTATTTTTCCTGTCCTGGGGACAGGCTCAGAAAAGAAAAAAGCCAGCGTTCAGTTTCTGACTGTTCTGTAGAGGCGCCATTCAAAGATTCCTCCTGCTCTTTCTGACAGGCCATTGTACACATGCTATTTAACACACTGATTTGTGGACCGATAGGGTGAATGCCCAGGTGGCCTGCAGTCTCCCAAAGGAGCGCTCTCTCTCTCCCTCTCTCCCCCCCTGCCTTCAGGCAAAAAGAACTGCTCACTTAGATTAATGCTACCTTATCTTGCCTTTCTTCAAAGCTTGCCTAAGTCAAATCAGGGCTCGGCTTTCAGCTTGCAAACTCAGAGTTGTGAACTAAGCCCCTGAACTGAATGTTAATGTTTTGTTTTTTTCTGAGGGTAATAATAGGCACGCAATAACAAAACCCAGGGAATGCTGTTAGTTCTCTTGATAGGTGAAGTGTGTGGTGTATGTATGCGTGGGCACGGGTGCATGAACTCACACAAACAGGGCATCCTATCTTTGTCTATTAAAATAATTGCGTTATTATGTGAAGAGCTTATTGTAGTCTTCCGGGGAGGCTTCAATGCCTGGCTCTGAAAACATGCATTTCAGAAAGATAGCATTTTTCTATTTAAATGCTTTCAGGTTTCCTTTTATAGAAGTATAAGCACAGTCAACATATTCCTTTTGTTTGACCTTTTTACTGAACACATCAGAGCATAAAGCTCTTCGAAGTCAATGGAAGAATTCTGAGGAAATTCAAAAGACTTGGGATTAAGACCTAAATATATGTTGTAAAAAGATACGAGAGATAAAGATACCTCCAATATTTTCTTCTTCTAAAAAATTGGGCTAGTCTAATAATGAAATCTAATAATAACAACTAATAAAATAGCAATAAAAATAATAAAAATGTAGTAAAAGTATATGGGTAAGTTCTAACTATGTGGTTATACATACACATCCCACAAGCAAAAATTACAAATTAAATCTTAAGAATGCCTTTAATTCCTTGGGAAATCAGAAAAAAAATCAGATGTAAGACTGCAATGGCTCCTTGCTCGTTGTTGTAGAAGTAACCTCCTACGAACCGATTTATTTTGGGTCAATGTTCCTTCCTTGTAGGTTATTCTCTGCTAGAAAGACCTGACACCTGTTTCCTTTATCTAGAGATGGTTCCCTTCAAGACTTTGACAGACAAACATTTCTTAAACTGTTAGAAGTTAAATGTTGTCTTTAAGATGTAACAATCCCTTCTGTTTCCACAGAGATTTCACTCACTCTGTAGCTGATGTTTGTAACCGTGGCTCAGGCCTTTTCCCTGCATCATCAGGTCCAGAATGTGGACTATGAAGTAATTATAACTAATGAATATTAGTGAAAAAATGTTAGTTTAAAAAAAATGAAATTATTTTGCTGTCTTTTTTTTCCTTTTTTTCTGCCAAGAGAGAATGTTCCTCATCACACTCAGACATGGGCTGTGCTATCAGTGGTGGTGACACAGTACCCATGGTCATCTTCATCTGCCGCAAAAATGAGGTGCATATGTGGGATTGTCTCCATTGCATCCTCCCATGAAACCCCTTGTTCTCTCTCAGGGCAAGGGAGCTATAAGCTGAAGAGTGTGCTACCGTCAGTTGGGCACCAGCTGTCTTTCAACAAAGTGAAGACTGTAAATGAATACTGAAGAGCTAAAGCAATTAAGGAATAGCTAATTTTTATCTTGACTTCAATCTTTGCTGTTGCTTTGCTGCACAAATCATTAACTATTATGCAAAAATTATATAGAGACTTTCTTGTAAGGTATTTCTCTCCATGTTATGCATGTTACTTTCAGTCTTAAAAGTCAATGAGTATCTTTGTAGCTTTTCAGTACCCAAGGGTCATCCATAGTAGGACAGTTAATACGGCAGCAGGACATTGCTTGGGAGCTGTCTCAGGGATGGGACTAAAATATCCCATGGGTATTTTAATTATGATTCTAACTATAGTGAATAGCTTATTTCTACTTTATATTTTAGGGGCCATTTTTGACCTAGCTCCTTAATTTATCTTTACAATTTATTATCTGTAAAAGCTGAAGCAAAAAGAACGAAGTAAAATCAAACAGTCTAAAGATTTCCTCAACTTTCCTGCTTAAGAGCTTTATTTGCTTAGCTTTTTTTCGTTAGGGTGGAATTAACTCCATTCTCACATCAAGAGAAAAGCTTCTGCAAAAAGTTTTAGCACAGAGCAATGAAAGTAAAAATCTTTTCTTCCTCTGTTTGACCTGTTCAGCCCTCCTCTCTTTAGTTTCACAGTTGTTTAATTTAATTAAGAGGAACAAGGATTGTCAAGAAGATATGTGCAACGGGGGTATTAGCACCCATGATTCAGACTCCCTCGTGCTGATGGAAGTGATTATGATTTCAGAAACAGAATTAGTGCTGCTGAAGACTCCTCGGACACAATCAGCTACTCTGCGGCACTGGGAATTTGAAGAACGATCCTGTGAAAATAGATGTTGACAAGACCTCAGATCCTGTTCTCCATCAGCGCCCTGAGATACTGTAAGCATTGGTGTGTGGGAACTCAAACACAAACCAAGAGTCAGGATTTTCTCGGCTTTTAAGTCAAAATAGAAGGAGTGTTTGCCCAAGAAAAGGAGAGGCCCTGGAAGGAAGCAGACATGTTATACATTCAAGAAAGACATGTATGAACAGAAGACACTGGGCAAACTTTGCAAGAAGAAGCAAAGCTCATGGAAAAATTTCTCCAGTTGTTGCTGACAAGTACAGCAGTAGATTTACCAGGGGCTAACAGGGCTCTAGGACCTCCACTGGCTGCAAAGCACCTCTCTATAGGGTCTCCTGATGCAGCCCAGCATCTATACAGCCCTCTCACATGTCCCGCAGTCCCACTGCCTGTCCAGGGAAAAATTGCAGTCAATACAGCATCCACAACAGTGAAAAAAATTCTGATCTTCAGACGCAGATCGCTTTCAAGGCATTGCACCAACGTTAGAGCCCTCAGCTTCGGCCCTGTGTTCACAAACTGGAGCATACTTTTTCTTCTCAGCTTCAAAATATTGTAAATATAATAATGCTTCCGCCTTTTAACCATCCAGCGTTTTTTACTGAGCATTTACTCTTCCCCGCCGCCTCCCCCATCATGCACACCTGGGTTGCATATAAGGCAACTATTGCAGTGTGTGGCTGCAGTGACATAATTAGTATTTGCTAATAAGGCATGGGACTGGTAGTACAAAGTGGGGCACTAAAAGTCTACAGTGTGATGCTGAAAGCAGCAGAATGGACTCGAATATGTTAGGAGTTTTTAAAAGGCATTAATCCTGATGGATACTCGCAGGCAGAAACAATCCAGCCCTCTGCGAATCAGAGTAAAATGACGGCGGTAGTGCAGGGAGCGGAGGGCGATCAGCAGAGGTGGCACTATGTGATGGGTTTCACTAGAAACCACTCAGACTCTCAGAGCGCAAAACCAAAATTACGATGAAATGCGAAAGTTCTGAGAAAAAAACATTGTTCAAGCCTTTGTTTGTGTTGCTTTAAGCCTACGAGAGCTTATTAAACCATTCCACAAATATGAAATCATGTGTTATCATTCAGTTTTTTAAAAATGCAAATATCTCTATTAAACTGGACAAGGTGCTCCACTAAAAATCATATAAAGCCTGCCCTGCAAACTAAAGTCTCGATCCTCACATGACAAAAGTCCTACTAAACACAGAGGAAAGTGCCTGAGCACAAAAATGCATGCAAGGCTCAGCAAAATTGAGGCCTCAGAGTTCACCAAAAAATAGAGCTAAAAAAGACGGATGCATAAAAAGTGAAAGGGGCAATGGTAGTGTGCAGGTATGAATGGGTATCTGGTTGCATCACAGATGATGCAGTATAAATACATCTGTGCACACATTAAAAAATGTATAAATCCCCTCATACCCTTTTCGCATTTGCATCCCACATGCTTCCGCTGAGCCACTCAGGACTGTGTAAAAGAGCCCACTGTTCGCCAGCGACCGGGGAGCCGGGGGCAGCTTCTGAGCTTGGAAAAAGCCACATTTCACTTATCTTTCCTCCTCCCCTCGCACCCAGATGCTTTGCAAAACAAACAAACTACATATCTACATATCATAGCCAAAACTACGTATCAGACTACATTCACTGAAAGCCTCACTGTCTGGAGCTGTAAGATTCAGCAAACCTTGGCTGGGCTGTCCATGAGCCTGCTGCTTGATTTATGTTTTCAGATGGAAACTATATGAAGCTCTTAGTTATGCCTGGTTTTCTGCCAAAATCAGTTTGACCTAAACTAGGCTTTATAGAAACTTAAAGCACAAGGTGAAATGTCACATAATCCACAGTAAAACCTGGCTTTTTTTTTTTTTTTAAAGAAAGCATACATTTTCTTGGGCCGAACTCTGAAGTTTTCACTTCTTTTAAACTTTCTCTGTGGGTGCCATGAAAGAAGTAGCTGGAAGGCCCAAACTGGCTTTCTTGTCTTGTCTTCTTTCACAGAGTATTGGTTGAGTCTGATACCAAGGCAACAAAGAAGGAATGAATGCTGAATTGGGACTGAAAGTTGTCTGTTTTCAATAAGAAGCACTATCTCTAGAGGGAAGAACCCAACTTTATACACATGTAGGAGGCTGACAAGTTTCAACAAAACAAATGCAGAGGCAAAGAAATCATTGTGAGCTCTGAGCACCTGAAAAAAAAAAAAAAAGCAGAGAAAAAAAGCCGACCTGGAGAATATTCACCAA